>JARYGA010057994.1:0-327859 GCA_030545235.1 Helianthus tuberosus
CTGCGTAACACAGTGCTTCTACTACAAAACGCAGACAACGCAGCCAGTCTCGGCAACTGAAATTTATTTCAGTAATATTTTGGCGAGTTTATTTTTATAGAATAATAAAAATAATTTAGAACGCCATAAACCGGGATTTAAACGCTAGATAAAATACCCGGTATCCAGTTAAATACCTGTTTTTATATATTTTTACCATTCAAAAATTACATTTAACCCCCCCCCCCCCCCATATGATTTTCGGTCACTAGGACCCACCATCCACTCAAAGATTTCATTCTTATTTTATTAAGATTTTGCTTGATTTGGTGGACAAGATTTTGAGAGATGAAGATTATAAGTATGGCACTTGGATACAAGATCATTTCATTTCAATACTACACTCCATCTTCCTCTCTCTCTCTCTCTCTCTCTCTCTCTCTCTCCCAAACCGTAACACCCCACCACCATCACCATTTCATCTTTCAATCTTGTTCTTGAAGATTAAACCCCATTCCAAGCTAATTTCAAGTTGGTGTGAAGATCCAAAGGAGTTACCAAGGTGTTTTCAAGTGATTTCAAGCTCCATATCATCAAAAACTCATCAAAAACTCACTTGAATCTTGAAGGTATAAAGTTTATGTTTAAATCATACACTTGATTCTTGGTTGTTCTTGATGATTGGAAGTTTCTCTTGAATCTTGGAATTTTTCACAAACTTGAAATCTAAAAAGAAATGGGTCTTGATACAAAATAAAAATGGTAGTATATATGTGTGTATATAACCGTATATATATATATATGTATATATATATGTATGCGTATGAGATTTGAGTTTTGAGTTGATTTTTGATAAATACTTGTTTAGGATGTTTGCTTGCATGAACAAGATTATGTGCAAATATGTTAGAGATATAAAGGAGTGATTAATCATGAGTTATAATTTGAAAAAATGTTAGTATTTTGACTTATAAATGGCCGAAAATTTATTAGACATATTTGAGAATTTTTAAGTTGTTGCTTGTTCTTGAATGATAGTTACAATGCAAGTGTTTGATGATTTGTGCATGATATGATGAATGATCAATTAAATCAGTAAGTAAACATGAATAAATTACATGTTTGATGTATTTAAGTTCATATGAAATGATGATAATATGATTGTGTGCTTTAGACACTTGTACCTAAGAATACATGTTGATTTAAAGCTCAAGAAATGATAAAAAAAAATGATTGTATGACAAAAATGTTTTAGAACAGATTATATACACTAAAAATAACATTATTTGGTATATTATAATGGCATGAAACTTTGTCATAGGTTTGATAGCTTTGCATGTTGTCAATATAGCTTAGAAAGTGGTAAAATATGTGAAATTTGCATGATTTATGTGCTTTATGTGAGACCTGCACTATCATGAGTATAACCACTATTTTATTCAGTAAATAACATGGGTTATGTTAAAATATCAAGTCGTTACGACTTGGGATGGTTAGGGTAACGTTTGATGCAAAACTATGCGATAAAACGGTTAAAAATCGGCTTTTCAGAGGATTTTTATAAAACTGTTTTAGATCAGTAACTAAACTGATATTTTTGTTATAAAAATAAGTATTTTAACTCATATTAATTTTACTTGGTGTTTGGTTAGTCATACGTGACTTCCGACGCCCAAAAACGTTACCGAATCACTAAAATACGTGTTTTTCAACATACACTAGAATGGGTTGTTCATGGGTAAATTTTTATGTGTTACAATGTGTTATGTGTTTTACAATATGTGTATGATGACATGTTAATACTTGACAAAATTATGTGTATTTCGCTATTATTAGTATGTCACATTTGAGTATATATATCACGACGGGCAAATCGTAGATATATTGCTTATAACATGATAAGGGTCACCAATAAAATCGTTAAAGTCGCAAAGTTTTTAAAATATATATGAACTCATATATATATATATATATATATATATATATATATATATATATATATATATATATATAGGGCCAGGATCATTTCAGAACCATAAATATTTACAGAACTCGCAGAACTTCTAATAAACAATCTTTTTATTTATATATTTTTATGTTTTGGATAATTTTATCATTTATCATATGTATTTTTACGATTACATACATGTTAAGAGTAATTTTATCATTTTTTAAATGTAATTTTATAATTACACATATGTAAACTAGTTTTTTACATATATGTAATTAGTTATGACACATATATATAATTTTGGCAATTAAACATATGTAAACTACTTTTATCATGTATGTAATCAAAGAAATACATATAATAGATGATAAAAAGATCCTAAATACAAAAACTTATATATAAAATGATTGTTTATTAGGAGTTCTGAAAGTTCTGTAGTTATTTAGAGTTCTGAAATGAGGTCAACCCTATATATATATATATATACTAGCTTTCTACCCGCGCGATGCAGCGGCGGAGACGATTTACAATAGGATACTCGTTTACCATTAGTTTATCTGTCGTTTCGTGATATATTGTAGGGGTGATCACGGTTCGGTTCAAATCATAAAACTGCCAAAACCGGTCTTCGGTTTGGTTTCGCAGTCA
Source organism: Helianthus tuberosus (assembly GCA_030545235.1). Taxonomy (NCBI): domain Eukaryota; kingdom Viridiplantae; phylum Streptophyta; class Magnoliopsida; order Asterales; family Asteraceae; genus Helianthus; species Helianthus tuberosus. The sequence goes on from JARYGA010057994.1 coordinate 2,579, forward strand.
CTTTCTTTCTTTAACTTTTAGCTTGTCGGTTTCAAAATCTTCAAAACGTAGCGTCTGGTTTGATTTTCGGTTTTATACCAAAACCGGCCATATAAAATCAAACCAAACCATTGATGCTTTAACCATGATCAAAATCTTCAAAACGTAGCGACTGGTTTGATTTTCGTTATATGTTGGCACTCGTTTTTCTGTTAGTTTATCGATTCTTTGGTGATATACTTTATTAATTTTTGTAGGTATTAGTTTATCAATCTTTCCATCAAATCAATCATAAGTACAAATGAAGGCTAGAGGTTTTTTAAGTTGTGGGTTTCCTCCTGAAAGGCTGGGTCGGGTCATCACGCTGAGAAACTGAAGAAGGCCAACATGTGAAACTTAGAATTTTTAAAATCAAATAACCCTTCCTTAAAATCATATATTGTGTTACTTTTTTTCTAAAAATGTGACTTTCAACGCGTCATTTGTTTAACTAAATTTTTATACCACTCCTTTGGAATAAAACGCAATCCAAGTTGACTTGTTTAAAATAAAACAACCTAAATCTACCTATTCATAATGATCATATTATCACCTCTAAAATTATATAAAATTTATATGATCATGGGTTCGAGGAAATCAACCTTTAGCATATAGGTAGCACAATGCTTGGTTGTTATAACGTCATTTTTAGTACAATCTAAATAACCAAGGTAGATTGGGTTGACCGCTAACCCACTATCAGTATTTAGTTTTTAGGTCTAAATTGTATTTTTAATCTTGAAAATAACGTAAGTCTTTAACTGTTATTAGATAGATAAAATTAGCTCAAAAAGGAATATAATCGGGTGAAAGACATAATGCATACAGAGTTACTAAAATGTTTACTTGGAAGTTTATTAGATGTGTGTGACAAAAAAAAAAAAAAAAACAATCCAAATTGACTCGATCACAAGTAAATGGGTAAACCCTGCCACTTCTACCGCCGATTAAAAACTTATAAAAGTTGAAAGTCTATTTAAGAACTGAAAATTGGAATCCTATAGGAAAAAAATGTAAGATATGAAATCAAAAAAAAAATTATATTACAATCTTCATTGTCGTCCACTGTAGTCGATGATCAACAGAGTCCTTGACATGGTTGCAACAGTCTTTGAAGCTGGTGGGGAGGTGAGTTGCTGCTAGAGGTCTGGAAGGCACATATCAAATTAATACACTTATTTTAGCTTATGTTGTAGCTACTCAAACCAAACATGAATTCCCCCAAAGTTCCCATATACAAGCATCTATGTAGAGAAATTGTAACACAACTTAAGTTACAAAGTGACGTAAAAAATGCACTTGAGCTATGTAAAACTACTCCAGCCTCTTGTGTGACTTGAGCAGGTGAACACCAGTTTTGAGTCCATCCCTGGCACCCGTACAACGAACAGAGTCTGCACTCCTGTAGTAATCTTCTAGCATCACCAAAAGCCACAACAGAGAATTAGCCAAAGTTCGATGTACCTCTCCAAACCATTTGTAGGTGGATAATTTGTAAATGAGCCCAATCCAAGCTAAGGTAAGCTATAGGAAAAGCAAGATATTAACTCCTAAAAGTGGGTGAAATTTTGAATTGGGATCAGGTTTTTGAAGTTGCATGGAATACAATGTGTACTTTGGAGTATTGTATATTATGCGGTTATTGGGATCAAGGTTTTTAATCTAACATGACCTGATCCATCTCTCGCTGGTTAATCTAAAGATGGGTTTCTTTATTTAACATAAGAATCAATACATAGGATTCTGCTAGTTTATTAGACCCACGCTTTGTGGCAGGATAGAATCATTTTTCCTTTTTTTTTTTTTTTTTTTGACATGTTTGAATAATTGCAACTAATGCAATTAAAAAAACTTAAAAACTACAATAATACACTGAATCATAGCTTTGGTTTACCTGAGTAGCCTCAAGTTTGCAGCTCAGATCATAGCTTTGGTTTACCTGGTTTACCTGAGTAGCCTCGAGCCGTGCTGTAACATGTTGACCTCGATTGTGGCTGCCAATCACACGAGCCCTTAATCAGCCATCCATGAGGTCACACACGTCAATACTTAAACCGCTTTAGCATCAGCTTCAATACTTAAACCGCCATCCTTTTAGCTATTCTTTACCATACCACCTATACTTTATTGTGTTTTCCATAACTGCATAAAACGTTTACTCAGTATCTTAAAGTGAACATAAGGTACAACCTTCATCAGGTGTCTCATTTGCAAAAATATACAGTGAAACAAAGAGAAATGGATAAAAGCGCCCTGATAGTTTACATATTAAACTAACCTATAGCCAATTCATAAAACTTTAATCCAAAATCAAAGAAAGCTATAACATCACATGAATTGAATATGATAAATTGAGTTCAGGAGTCATTACTCATTACCCCATGTCTATAACCTAGTAATACAATAAAAAAGGTAACTCATAAAATGCTAGAAACCTATGTTGCTTTGACCCGTAACCCACATGACACATTTAACCAGTTGCCCCTAATCCAACTGGTAAAAGAATATCAAAATATGTTCAGCGGTGATCTTACCACGCTCTGAACTCGCATCTGAACCGGAGTCACCCCTTTCTCTAAAAAAAACCAGCTCGCTTCAACCCAAGTGTACTTCATCATCCAAATATTTAGGCAAACAACTAAAAGTACAGATCTAATTTTAAACAAATTCAATTAAACACCTTACCAATGATGATAGCTTTTAGCTGGTCATATGGGGTAGAACTATATAAAGAAAAAACTTCCAACCATGTTTCCTCCACCAACAACAGTACATCCAGTTTCAAAAACGGATAGCTTAGTTCAGGTAAAAACGGATCGCTTTGGAAATGTGACATTTAAATGAGTTGAAACGATTCATTTTTTAGCTGAACCAAAACAACATTCAATAATCGACCCATTTTGACCCGAACAAATGTAGCCTTTTTTAATTGACCTGTTGACTGGAAGCCATTCTGAGCGAAACCTGTTCAAAGAAGCAAAAAAATGAGTTCAATATTTCAAAGAAAAAAGGCAGGTCACGTAACGCATCAGAATGGATTTAGGTGAAGATAATCAACAAGTTGAACGTGTATTTGGTCGATTCATGCAGGTTTGATCCAATGGTCAAAACACTTTCTTTAATGAAAGACATATGAGTGCACCAATGCGCCTTAAGTGTGCCTACCGTCGCGAATGAAGAAGGATCGAGACGGAAAATAGATGGTGAGACATCGACGTGGAGGTTGCTGTCGAACTCTCCTGCCTTGGAGCATTAGAGCTTGATATAGAGGAAGCATTACCTTGACACTTAGATCCACCTTTGAGGTTTTGACTCTGCTGTTGATGGTAGCAATATACCACCAGAAGGATTCTCCTCTGCATTTTGACAAACAAACACATTATCAGAAGCAGTACCTTATCTGAAATACTCTTTTTAAAAACAAACCCATTTGGACCCATCCATTTTGACAAAACTTGTTTTAACACAAACCAAAATGCCAACTTTTTAAAACCCGCCCTAACCTGTACCCATCCATTTTTTTAAATCATTCATCCCTAACATAGATTTACCCTAATAGTTGCAACTAATAACACTTCTAGTCCTAATAATTATACCAATTCCATGATATGTTGCTTTAGAAGCCCCTTTTATTTCAAGAAAAGGTTCAGCATTAAGATTAGAATATGATTCAATTATTTTTTTGAGACCTTCCTGCAGTAAACATACTTCTCTACATCAAATATATATATATATATATATATAAACAGACTACTAACATCACATATACAGCGAATAGCGTCTCACTTGCAAGCACATCATATAGAGGATGTGACATTTGAAAGAATCCAAGCTTCCTAGCTGAGACAATAACCTACATTGAAAACACAATAGCAGAATGTCATTCCAGAATCTCAAATGAGAAATCCAAGTTTTATGAGTTTCAGTAAATACTCCAGAAATTACGTCGAATAAAACACTTAGAAAGTAAATAAAATTGGATTGCAGGAGGTTTGACAAACCATCTCAAACAAATCTATTATCGGAATGCCCCATCATCCTGTCTGTATATATGTAATCCGAGTTCGTAATAACCAATAACTTTTTTACCAGCCTGGTGAAATGAAAACACACACATTTTAGAGCACATATTGTAAATTTGTTAAAAGCATTTCACTTAAAAAAAAGAGATCAACAAAAAATACTTCCTTTTGGTTCATAATTGCTAAAGGTAGCTCTGAATCAGGCTCCACAACACAGTTTTGACTTCGTCGTTATTACACTCTGCACATAACCATGTAAAAGTTGATGACTTTGGGTCCCATATCAAGACATAAACTAATTTTACCTTTCGCTGACCTTCCGCATGAACCCTAAGGAGAGCCTTACCAACAACCTGAAGCAGAAGAAAAATTCATAAATTGATAAAAGTTAACACAAATAAATCTCTAACATAAAAGAATTATCTTTTCTTGCCTTGTAAAGACCTTTGTAATCAAGGGTTCCAAGATCTGGTGAAATAACCCCTTCATCCAATATGTCAACAAGCTGAAATACAACAACCATGGACCCAAATACTACATTTTTATGTCTTAACATAATCAAAACTCAAAACAGTAAGAGCTTACATCAAGAACATGAAGAAGTTCATCAACATAATCATGAGGAAGCGATAACTGTTTCCCTGTCTCCTTAAGCAGTTGCTCCAGCTCAGCATCTGCAGACGCCATAACCTCGCACTGTTCGAAACCCTAGCAAAAAAACCACAGTCAAAGAAACCGAAAACCAAACGAAATCTCCCTAAAAAAACACAAAACACATAAAAAAGCCTATAAATTTAAACAAAAATCAAGAAAACTTGTAAATAAACCCTAAACTTGTAAATAAACCCTAGAAATCTACTTACAAAGAACAGAGTGCTTGTTGTGCTATTCTAGAGAGAAATCTACTACAAGATCTGGCCAGATCTTCCACCCACAAGCACCATCGTTGACGAACCCACAACCAAACGGAAGATCTGAAACATTACCCAGATTAGATTCAAATAACAAAAAAAAAATAAGAAGATATGGTAAAAAGAAAGGTACCCTACAGTCAAACCAGTAGATTTGGTGTCAGATCTACTGAGATAGTGTCGGATCTTGAAGCCACCGGGAAAGAAGCCATAGAAATCGATCTGGTGTCGGATCTGGTGTTGAATCTGCTGAGATAGTGTCGGATCTTGAAGCCACCGGGAAAGAAGCCACGAAGCGACTGTTGGAGTGGAGAAGGGGAGAAGACGGTGATGGCGACGACCGGTTCGATGGAGGAGCGGTGGAGGATCGATGGATGAAATGAAGGTTAGGGTTAGGGTTTGTAGAGAAAGATGGAGCGTCTGGATGGATGAAACGAATTTTGTGGTTTAGATAGAGTGATAGAAAGTTTATATTGGACCCATCAAAGTAAAACGGGTCAAATTGATCCGGGTAAGATCCATCCGGCTATCAGCATGTGTTGAAAAGAAGTTTTCAACACTTTGTGCTTAATGCTTGTACAATGGGCTTCAAATGGTTGTACAATGGCAAATGACCATTCTTGCCCTTCCTATATGCTTATTAAAGTAGTATAGATATATATATATATATAAATACACCAATATAATCAAAAATAATAACTTTTCGAGAAAATCTCAAAGTTATGTGAAAATTCTAAGTATCGGAGAAACTTAGGTATTTTTGTGGATTTTTGATTATTAAATCGTTCTTATTTAATTTAGGACGAATAAACAATTTGAGGGATTGTGTTAACATATAAAAACGCACCAAAAGGTGATTACATAGTTCCCCTATTTTACGTTTTTAAATGTTTTGGGGTGAAGCATATGTGCATAACTTTACTTTCGTTTTCATGACATTATCCATGTTTTATTACATATTACATATAATACATTATTTCAAAGACATTTTATGGTATATTGACTTAGTATACCTAACATTTGGCTTCAAAGACATTTTATTGGCATATTGACTTAGTATGCCTAATGCATGGTCTTACAAAGACATTTCTCATGACATGCTTACATTGAAAAGGACATTTGGTATGTTTAACGGGTTAGTAGTACATTCATGAACATTGATCACTTTGACACCTGGGTCACTGCGACCATCAAACAAATACCAAACCAATGAAATATTGTATTTCATACTTGGGATTTGTACAAATATGTGTATCATTTGCACATATCAATTCTTGTTCGATTTCGGGCTCTAAATCGCTTTCTGGATGGTTATACGCGCACTGATGCGTAAATATAACCAGTTATTTGCAACGAACACTCCAGAATAGTGAAATAGGTTTCACATACCTTAAATAAGCTTTACATAACTTAGAAATAAGTTTTGAAGGCTTTGGTATGACAAAATCAAGTTAAATAGCTTACAGGGACTAAAGTTGATAAACTACGAAAGTATGCCAATTTTAACTGTAACAAACATTCCGGAACATGAACATAAGTTAAACATACCATAAATATCCTTTACATAGCTTAGAAATAGGCTTTGAGAGATTCGGTGTGCTGAAATAAACTTTTGGCTCATTCAGGGACTAAAAGTGTCAAAAAGTGCACAAGTTTACTCTTTCGCGCATAACTTACGTTCTGAATACATCCGGACATCCAAAAATTTATGTAAGCATTATAATATTATCCTTTAGTGTTTAGCTTGTCAAAATTCCATTCGTCGCGCATTTTGGACCGTTTTTGCGTTCGTTACGACTTTCGTCGTAATTAACCGAACATCGTGATCGTACGGCCAAACGAACCGACACCCGAGATATTTTTGAGCACATTTTAAGTTCCCTATACTTTAACTTCATTTTATAGCTTTGAAATGGGGTTAACAGGCCTTAAACGTGTCGGAAATGGCTTTAATGCATGACAGGGACTAAAACTGTAATTCTGCCACCTTACGGTCCGTAAGGATTCCCCAGACAGCAAAATATGCAGAAACATTGAATCTGGCCTTTCCACTTGCCTCTTCAGTGTAATGAGGGGCCAATTTTGATGTTCCATAGCATTTCCAACAAGTGTAACGTTGAGATTACATCACGGTATTCAAGAAACGATCTTAACGGTTCGAAGAATCCTATAAATACCCAACCCCATCACTTGCAAAAACCCATAAAAATCTGATCTAAAAGCTCTAAGTTGAAGCCATTGCTTCATACCTGGGCTACTTGGATCAAGATTAGCTTTCGGGGACCCTTTGTAAGTGTTCCTTCGTTCTTTTATCGTTTTTCGAGTCCGAAAGTCAAACTTTGTTTGACTTTCTGCATTGACCAGTTTATGGTCAATGCGAAGTTCTTTTGAACTTCATAACATGAGCGTAATCACGATGGTCATAGTCCCTAGTGACTATACCTACTGATTACCACGTTATCTAGGCTCAGTGACGAGTCGTAGTTTCGGCCAAAATGCGCATTCATGCGTATTTTGTAACCAAACTACTCTTGGGTATCAAAACCGTTTGTTTTGATACCAAACCTGTTTTCTAAACTTAGTTAAGCATGTTTTAACATGCTTAGCTCGTCACTTTTAGTTTAGTGCTTATATAGGGTCGTAAGGTAAGCGATCTAAACAATCGCTTATACTTTCGAACCCGACCCGTTTGGTCGATCATTAGGATCCGACCAAACACATTAGGTGACCATAGTATATAGGGAATAACCTTCCGAGGTTATACCTTATGGTCGCTTCGTTTAAGTAGTTGTATGATAGGTAGTTTATATGCCTTAGGTAAATTACCAAAATACCCTTTTTACGCCAAAATTCATTTTAAGCATATGTAACATAACTTTTGACATCTAAACTGATTGGGCAACAATATTAGACATGTTATGGCATATCTTACTTGTCATAGGACTAGTTAGGCAGTCCGAACGGGTTTTACGCGAACGACGCGTTAAAGTAGCATAAGCTACCTAAACGGGTCGTAATGGGTCGTAAGCACTTAGGTTAGGTTTCATTTAGTATGTAGGCTTTGTTAAACCATGCGACATGAGTTCCCATACTCATTTGCTTTACGAGCCCTCATTCTATCCGATCCTCTGATATAGGTCCGGTTCATTAACATAGTTACCTATATTAGGTGTCGTTTGATTCCGTGATCTCTAGCATTGCTTGGTGGTTATCTTAGGACTTCTGAGCAATCTCAAGTAAGTACATAGACCCCTCTTTTATTGTTTTCCAAACGTTTTGGGGTGAAACACATGTGCCTACTTGTTACTTTCATGTTTTTCCATATTTTCACATCATATACTTGCTATGTTCATTAGTACACTATTAGTACATCGTTTTACATTACATTTCATGCTATGTATGTCCATTGTGTGCATACTTAGTACATTGTTTTACATTACATTTCATGCTACGTATGTCCATTGTGTGCATACTTAGTACATTTATTATTCATCACATGCTTACATTTTGGTATGACATTTGGTTTGTTTAAATGGGACAATGTACATTCATTAACACCGATCATGCCGCTCGGTAGTAGGTAGTGGTAACATAGGAATTGACAACTCCCATTCCTGAAATCCCGGGTTTGTTTGGATTGGAAGGAATGACCGAATCCGAATACATTTCTAGGTGGACCTTAGACTTTGTGCTAGGGTTTATTCTACATTCGCAAGGCTTGGATGTATGAATTTTTACAATACCGCATAGATGTTTGTATCAGTATAGCATGCATTTGTTCCACAAAACATAACTTTGATTTAAACCATGTTTTACTTCAATACCTTGTTTTTGTGCATTTTACATATGGTTTAGTTGATGTATTTCACTTACCGTACATGATATTTTGGATACACATTACATGATATGCATTAGACATAAACATTTTGATATTGATATACAAAATTCATGATTTACATTAGACATAGACATTTGAAATGGTTTTCACACAAACATTTTGACATTTGATTATACATAAACATTCTACTTTGATGGTTTGGTTTGAGTAAGTGATTTAAGTAACGAGGCGTGTGTAATATGATACAAGCATGGTGGATACGCCGCTGGTACTTCCTATATATAAGTGCTTGTATGGTATTACATATCGTAGTGTTATTTGAATCATTTCAATTTAAGACATATAACATTTAATACAAATAACATACTTTTCACAAGACATTGTTTTACAAAACAACTTATCTTATACAAACTCATTTTACTTGGATATTCATTTAACCATACATTATTCTCTTATTATACATATCATCTGATCTTATTGCTTTTCAAATGATTTACAAAACAAAGCAAATTACAAGGTTCATGACTAAACATTTTCTTAAACATAAGTCATGAATTCTATTTTCACAAAACCTATGTATCTCACAGGCATTTTTATGCTGACGTACCTATTTTCACATGTGTTTCAAGATATGATGCATAGGATTTATCAAGATACACTTAGGCGGACTTGGGCCTTAGTGACAATAAAAGATGCAAGACTAGTTATTTATGTTATATTTCTTTGATTGTCAAGACATTGTAACTCTTTTAATCAATAAAACAATATTTCAATTTCCATGTGTTATGAAACAAGAACATAAATTTCAAAACCACTTTGAAAACTAATCATCTGTTCTAGGATGATTGATTACTAGGTTTTGAACCCTCTGTTGTAAGGTTTTGAACCCCTTTGAATTCAAAATCTCATCAAAGTTTGGGTCTTATAATGTGAACACGTGCAAACTGGAAGAGTGAATGCCTGTACCCTGAGTTTTCTGTCGAAGGCTAGAGTGTTCGTACAAATCCACAGTATCGGACCAGTCACTCTTACCTGGGAACTCTTGGGGTGAGTGTTCACTTATAGGCGAGCATGTCTTCAGTGATACATTAATATGATCCGTTTACTTTGATTTGTCACCGTCTCATCTGTTTGCCTTAGGTAACAAACAAATGATCGCAAATTCTTATGCATTGTCATTCTGTTTTGATTATCCGATAACCTTTCACATGTTTCTCCCTATGTCTTTCATTTCCTTCTAGAATGTCTCTTCCTCTCAGCAACGGTCAAATGTCCGAGCGAACAGCCAAATTTGCCCAATGATTAGGCGAAGTGATTCTGAAGACTGTGGATTTAGGCATTGCCATGTATCGTCTCCAGGATGAAGCCACTCAAGAGTCACCAAAGGAGACAGAGGCCAAGCCTTCACCAAAATCAAGGAAGCGTAAGGCTTCCAGGAAACCCGCAACAGTTACACCTAATCAAGCGGGACCTAGCCAAGTGACAGCACCACCAACCAAGAAACCAATCGAGGAATCAAATACCGTGGATGAACGATCCCTAAGAAATCAAAGAAGCAAAAGGCTTCTCAGAACTTCACCGTGGTCGCTTACAATGGTCAAGCCATCCCCAACCAACCAGCTCAACCCCCTGCTAGGAAGCCATACAACGGAACTGCACCCTTGTGCAACCAATGTAGCCTTCATCATCACGCTAGTGTGAAGTGCCGCAAATGCCAAATTTGTGGACTTAAAGGTCATACAGCAAGAGTTTGCCGAGCTGCAGTTGCTCCAAAGCAAGCTGACCACAATCCTACTCAAGCTCGCTTCTCACCAGGGTCCTGCTACAACAGTGGCGAGATGGGCCTTTTCCTAAAGGATTGCCCAAAGCTTGCTAATGCAAATCCAACCCACGGATGAGCAGCTGGCTGACTAGAAGATGTTGCTGTCCTATGCTTTTATTCTTCTGTTTTCTTGTAATGTGAAACAATCTGTTTTGTTTATAAATAAATTATTGTTCACAATTCTGATATACGAGTGTAGTTACATGTGTGTATGACTTTTCCTATGATACCTACATCAAGGAACTATATTCCTTACAAACTACTCTTGCGAATTTTCCCATTCTTGCGTTTGCTCATGATTCCCTTGGAAAAATTCTAAGTACTCGTTTCACTCTAAGAAACAAAGTACAGAAAATAAAGTGACATTATGAGTAATCGTGCTTTTGCACATCTATGCCTTTGAATCCTTGGTTAGATAACCAAGGATATTTTCAAATCTCATACCCATTACGTTCTGATTTTTTTTTTCAACATGCATAACATAAGTTTTCAAAACAACCTACATGATTTCAAAACATTCTATATATAGTTCGAAAACATTTTAATATAGTGTATTTACTTAACATAACAAATGCACAAAGCTTTGTCTGTATTTTCAAAAACAACCTTCATGATTTCAAAATGTCTCATATAGCCTGAAAACAATATTAATACAATATATTTTCTTATCAAGTGCATGATTTCAAAAGCATCATTCATGTTTTCCAAAAACCTTATACATAAGTTCAAAATTCATCTCGCATGATTTTAAAACATTTTTATAAATATACTTACCTAATACACCTACTTTATGATTTCAAAAGTATTATATATAAGGTTTCAAAAACATTGAACACATTTTTTTAAAAAGAAACCCCATACATAGTTTTCAAAATATTTTCCTCATACATTGACTTAACTTTCAAATTCTGCTTCATATGTCACCTTGGCATATCTAGCATCTCAACTTCATAAGCATTTTTACTTCATGTTTTGACATAAACACATCCAGTGCAAGGTTTCAAAACATCTTCAACTTCTAAAATCCATATGGGGTCTTTTTATCTTCACATTTAGACCCTTGTGGATGATTATCATTCAAATCAGAGTCCTTAATTAGATTCCTTATGTACCTAAATTCGAACATTTCGGTTCCTTATAATCGAAATCGAATTTTTCTTTTAAAAATCTTTCTATCTTTATAGTTAGATTCTTGATAATGTTTAAAGTACCAAATGAAATCCACGAGATGGATTCCTAGTGTGCTTTAAATACATGTGCTCTGTTAGCAAAACAAATTAACAAATTAAAGATCTAGATAAACAATCTTTGTGGTTATATGACTATGTGTTTATGCATCTTGTGTTTTCTTTTATGCATTTTGTGTTTTTGTATACTCTGGGTATTCATTATCCAAATCCTCGTAGAATCTTTCATATCTTCATATGAGGGATTCGTAGTAGGATATTCAAAAAGGTACTACCTTAAATCCTTAATGGGCTTCTATGTAATAGTTAAGACCCTTGGATTATATAGTACCACTCCATGATTCATAAGAGACCCTTTTAGGGGTCTAGTCAAAAAGATTGATTCAAAAATCTGGTTAAGAATGACATGTGATGATATAAGCTGAAAAGACTCCTTGGTTGTCTATTAAAATCATTTATTGATTTAATAAAAGGGACCTATGGTGGTCTAGTCACACTCATCACAGGTTTGTTCATTTGGTTTTCCCCTACACATTATAAAATAGACTGTGTGAACTACGCAAGGAATTGTCTAATTATGGACGCGTACATAATTATGAAATTTAGTGCACAGAAACCCAGTAAGATTTATTATGTGTAAGAACCGATAGTGACAACAATAACAAAATGAGAATGATGTAATGGAGGTACGGTGGACACACCAATGACGCTTCATATACTTGTATATAAGTATCCCTCTTACATTGCAAGCATGATGTTATTAAAGTTACTAGAAGTTCAGAACCCTAACCAATGTTGTTCGATCTTTTCAACTTCATGTTTTAAACTCTCACAAGTTTCCTCTGAATAAATTTCGGGACGAAATTTCCTAAAGTAGGGGAGACTGTGACACCTGGGTCACTGCGACCATCAAACAAATACCAAACCAATTAAATATTGTATTTCATACTTGGGATTTGTACAAATATGTGTATCATTTGCACATGTCAATTCTTGTTCGATTTCGGGCTCTAAATCGCTTTCTGGAAGGTTATACGCGCACTGATGCGTAAATATAACTAGTTTAATGCAACGAACACTCCAGAATAGTGAAATAGGCTTCAAATAACTTAAATAACCTTTACATAACTTATAAATAAGTTTTGAAGGCTTTGGTATGACAAAATCAAGTTAAATAGCTTACAGACACTAAAGTTGACAAACTGTGAAAGTATGCCAATTTGAACTGTAACAAACATTCCGGAACATGACCATAAGTTAAACATACCATAAATATCCTTTACATAGCTTAGAAATAGGCTTTGAGAGGTTCGGTGTGCTAAAATAAACTTTTGGCTCATTCAGGGACTAAAAGTGTCAAAAAGTGCACAAGTTTGCTCTTTCGCGCATAACTTACGTTCTGAATACATCCGGACATCCAAAAATTTATGTAAGCATTATAATATTATGCTTTAGTGTTTGGCTTGTCAAAATTCCATTCGTCGCGCATTTTGGACCGTTTTTGCGTTCGTTACGACTTTCGTCGTAATTAACCGAACATCGCGATCGTACGGCCAAACGAACCGACACCGAGATATTTTTTAGCACATTTTAAGTTCCCTATACTTTAACTTCATTTTAGAGCTTTGAAATGGGGTTAACGGGCCTTAAACGTGTCGGAAATGGCTTTAATGCATGACAGGGACTAAAACTGTAATTCTGCCAAAGTTGATGGCTTACGGACCGTAAGCCATCACCCTTACGGTCCGTAAGGATTCCCCAGACAGCAGAATATGCAGAAACATTGAATCTGGCCTTTTCACCTTTTGCACTTGCCTCTTCAGTGTAATGAGGGGCCAATTTTGATGTTCCATAGCATTTCCAACAAGTGTAAGGTTGAGATTACATCACGGTATTCAAGAAACGATCTTAACGGTTCGAAGAATCCTATAAATACCCAACCCCATCACTTGAAAAAACCCATAAAAATCTGATCTAAAAGCTCTAAGTTGAAGCCATTGCTTCATACCTGGGCTACTTGGATCAAGATTAGCTTTCGGGGACCCTTTGTAAGTATTCCTTCGTTCTTTTATCGCTTTTCGAGTCCGAAAGTCAAACTTTGTTTGACTTTCTGCATTGACCAATTTATGGTCAATACGAAGTTCGTTTGAACTTCATAACGTGAGCGTAATCACGATGGTCATAGTCCCTAGTGACTATACCTACTGATTACCACGTTATCTAGGCTCAGTGACGAGTCGTAGTTTCGGCCAAAATGCGCATTCGTGCGTATTTTGTAACCAAACTACTCTTGGGTATCAAAACCGTTTGTTTTGATACCAAACCTGTTTTCTAAACTTAGTTAAGCATGTTTTAACATGCTTAGCTCGTCACTTTTAGTTTAGTGCTTATATAGGGTCGTAAGGTAAGCGATTTAAACAATCGCTTATACTTTCGAACCCGACCCATTTGGTCGATCATTAGGATCCGACCAAACACATTAGGTGACCATAGTATATAGGGAATAACCTTCCGAGGTTATACCTTATGGTCGCTTCGTTTAAGTAGTTGTATGATAGGTAGTTTATATGCCTTAGGTAAATTACCAAAATGCCCTTTTTACGCCAAAATTCATTTTAAGCATATGTAACATAACTTTTGACATCTAAACTGATTGGGCAACAATATTAGACATGATAAGGCATATCTTACTTGTCACAGGACTAGTTAGGCAGTCTGAACGCGTTTTACGCGAACGACGCGTTAAAGTAGCATAAGCTACCTAAACGGGTCGTAATGGGTCGTAAGCACTTAGGTTAGGTTTAATTTAGTATGTAGGCTTTGTTAAACCATACGACATGAGTTCCCATACTCATTTGGTTTACGAGCCCTTATTCTATCCGATCCTCCGATATAGGTCCGGTTCATTAACATAGTTACCTATATTAGGTGTCGTTTGATTCCGTGATCTCTAGCATTGCTTGGTGGTTATCTTAGGACTTCTGAGCAATCTCAAGTGAGTACATAGACCCCTCTTTTACTGTTTTCCAAACGTTTTGGGGTGAAACACATGTGCCTACTTGTTACTTTCATGTTTTTCCATATTTTCACATCATATACTTGCTATGTTCATTAGTACACTATTAGTACATCGTTTTACATTACATTTCATGCTATGTATGTCCATTGTGTGCATACTTAGTACATTGTTTTACATTACATTTCATGCTACGTATGTCCATTGTGCATACTTAGTACATTTATTATTCATCACATGCTTACATTTTGGTATGACATTTGGTTTGTTTAAATGGGACAATGTACATTCATTAACACCGATCATGCCGCTCGGTAGTAGGTAGTGGCACCATAGGAATTAACACCGATCATGCCGCTCGGTAGAGTTAATTGCCCGGATAGTCCCTGTGGTTTGCCATTTTTTCATGTTTAGTCCCCACCTTTTCAAAATAGCATGTTTGCTCCCTATGGTTTAACAAACTGTTACTCGAATAGTCCTTGCACTAGATGGGGGTTAACTTCTGGTGTTAAATGGGTGTGAAATGACCAAAATGCCCTTACTAATAAATAAAACATAAAAATTAAAAAAAAAACAAACCCACCCCCTCCTCTCTTTCTTTCTCTCGGCATCTTTCCCTGGAACACCATCAACACAAAAATGTTCCACCACCACAAAAATGTTGCTCAAGAAAACAATATCCCAACCCCCATCACACCCACAACCTGTATCTCTCTCATTATCAACATCTTATTTATGTAATCCTCTCAATTTCCCACATGGGCATCGAATATCACCCCTCAAAAAGTCCCAATTCATCATCAAAAATCGTTATCATCTTCTTTTTCAAACGTGCACAGCTATGGCACAGTGGACTATGAGAACAAGCCCGCAACAAGAGTCACTTGGAAAGCTGTTTACAAGCGGATTTCATTGATGGGTAATCATAAAAAAAAGGGACACCGAGGTGTTGGATTCTTGGCCAAGAAGCTTTCCGAAGCAGCATCCCTACAAAATCAACCAATCAAAATTCAGTCAACACAAGTCAAAGTCAAACTCAAATTCAAATTAAGTCAAGTGATCTCAAAATTCAAAATTCTCACCCGCCGGAAACACTAGCTGTGACAGCACACGGTTTGAGAACATTATGATCATGATTCGCCGGAGTTGAAACTAACGGTGACGGAGATAGAAATTTAGGTTTAGTAAGCTAGGGCGGAGCTGTCTTTCCCTAAATAGGTTGCCGCCAGTGGTGTTGATGGTTGCCGGAGATGAGACGGCGATGGTGTTGATTCTTCTCAGAAGGCATTTGTAAGTTGTAAACGGGTGGGGTCAGTCGCCGGAGAAGATGACCGGAAAATCACAGGGTCGCTGGAGAAGATGACCGGAAAAAATGGGGTGGGGGAATGAAGTAATCGGAGAAGAAGAAAGATGGAGTGGGGGTGGGTTTGTTTTTTTATGTTTTAATTATTATTAAGGGAATTTTGGTCATTTCACACCCATTTAACAACAAAAGTTAACCCACATCTAGTGTAGGGACTATCCGAGTAACAATTTGTTAAACCACAGGGAGCAAACATGCTATTTTTAAAATGTGGGGACTAAACATGAAAAAATGGCAAACCACAGGGACTATCCGGGCAATTAAATCTATTGATTAATTTAAATAAGATTATGGTAAGTTATACTAGTGGGATTGTTCGCGCGTTGCAGCGGGTGTCCCGAATGATTTCGTATTCAATTTGTTTTTTCAGTTATATACGTATAGCTACAGAACACAAATCAAGCGTTTAAGTCACTTATAGCTACAGAACACAAATCAAGCGTTTAGACAATAAGTTTCTGCTCGTAACACAAACTAACGTTGACGACATCGATGTTTATTTAATGAAGTAATGTAACAACTATGACTATTATAACAGCCAAAGCTATGCTTCCTCCATCATACCATCCTTCTTTGATCCCCTGAAAATACAGTACAAGATTAAAAAAAAAAAAGAAACGGAAATATTTATCTTATGATAAACAAGATATTATTCGCTTACCTCTGTTTTTATTCCTAGAGACAAAGAAGCAGCAGCCGCTACCATCAAGATGATTAAGGTCGTATCGCGACAAGAATCCAACAAAAACCTCTATCAAACAGAAAGAATGTAATTAATCAAATTATCACATAACCAAACATAAAAAGGAATCAAGTTAACCCAGAGAAAGACGAAGAGTAAGTACCCAAAAACTTTGCCCCATTTTCTGCAGGTATATGTTTGATCCAAACACATTTTTCCTATCTAAGATGTTCGCCTCTTCTTCTTGAATTCCCTTATCGGGATTCGTCTTCAGCTTCTCTGCCAATCCCTTAACCTGTTGCGTTCATTGAACGGAAAGAAAGAACAATGTGATCAGCCAGAGGATGATGAACAAACGTGCTGTGAGCATCTATCACAAACTTAATTACCCCTCCGAAGTTCTGCAATTGTTTTTTATTATTCTTGACGCTTAAAATGAAATATATTATTTAAAAACTTGAGCTTTTAATAATCATTTAGCTATCAACAAGCTATCAATCAAGAGTTTAAATAACTAATCCCAAACACAGATGGCTCCATCTCTACTTGATGCAACCCACGGTCATGATCATCAACCATCATTAAGTAGTAAATTAAACCAAATCGACTCTTTCACAAGCAATCTTATTAAAATCGCCAACTCTAAATTTCATATATTTCACTATACAAATATAGAGAGCATAACTAAAACTAATGTAAAAAAACAATATTTGATGGGTACAGCCCGTTTCTAACCTCCATTCGACTAATGCACATCCACCACCTGCAAACAAGTACCTCCACTACTCGGTACATGATGGTAAAATAAGTTAGCTTAATCATTTAGTTGTGTTGCAAGATAACATTAATGAATGTTTCAATTCTTCGTTTGCTTTGTTGCAACTGATTTGGGTATGTTCGAATATAATTTGACTGATTAAATTTAAATACATTGTTTTCCTATTCATTTATACAATCAAGCAAACTGATTTTTTCTTCTTACAAAAAAAACCTTGGTCCGAAACCTAGCAACCAGGGTCTCCAAGTTCCTAGATCTGTTATCCATATGTGAAAACAATAGCTTGAATTTTCTTCTCTGGCCAAATATTACACAATCTCGAAAATCCTCCCCCTATGAAAAAAGGTTATTAATTTAAGAGTTTATATAGTAGTCACACGCCAAAATATGAACTTACTTAGCTTCTATACAAATAAACAAACCACGAGCCTCTTGAAAATGCCCCATACTTTTGGCAAGCTTCAACAACAGTTGAAGGTGTAGACAATTAGAAGGACCGAAGGAGCTCCTAAAACATTTTCAACCATTCGCTTTGTAAAAAAACCTCTCATTTCTCTCCTGTAAACCATTCAAAAATTAAAATATAAACAAAAATAAAGTTGAGAAAAACCGAATTATTTAAATGCTTACTTGAAGAGCCATCATGGTTTCTTACTTATGCAGATGATTTTTCCATCAGATGGTTAGGTTGATCTATGACTTTTTTTTGTCCAAATTTATTGAAAATATGACCTTTTACGACACATTCGACCAATATGATTGATTTTCATTTAGTTATCTTTTTTACTTTACCCATTTTGATCCATTAGAGATGAAACATAGCCCGAATCAACACTTCGAAAGTAAACAGGTCAAGATTGCTATATCTAGAGAAATATAAGGGCGTTTAAACATACCTAGCTAGTCGATAATTCCAGGGAGAATATCTTGCAAGTTTGTAAAAAAGAACATAATAAAAAAAAAACTTGTGAGTAATTTGGTAAAGCTAATAAAACATGTAACGTCCAAGGGGCAAGTGTAACACCCGTCTAATTATTTAAACATTTTCGTTTAATTTGCGAAAATAGACATGACATTAGATGTAAATACTGTCAAATAATACGGGTGAATTAAAAAATTTTACAATTTGAAAATAATACAAATTATTATATAAAGAATTGCCGTTTAAAAGTAACGACGAAACAAAGTGTGCGGAAGCTTGTTTCTCATTCGTGTCCGGTCCTTCCAAGAGCTTGATCTTCATCCGGGAACACTTGGTATTTTTCCTGTGATCAAAGCCAACTCAAAAGTTAGTTTTGATGCTTAAACAATAGGTTAAACAAGTTCTAAACGACAAACCATGAATTAAACGAAGATATTCCAGTTTTGTAGTCTGTCGCGGGCCGCGACAGACTCAACACTATCTTACGCGGGCCGCGACGTAACGTCGCGTGTCGCAACAGCTTTAAACCCATCTGTCACGTGTCGCGAGGAACTACGTTTTCCAGCAGGTTCAGATCTGTGTCCTGCATATTTCAGCAACAACAGTTTTTACGGAATTAGCCATAACTTCTTCGTTATAGCTCCGTTTTATGCGATTCTTTTTCCTACGTGTCCGTAATTTAATTCTCCATCTAATGGGGTTAAAATCCAACATCCGACATAATAAAAATTCGGACTTTTAACTCTTCGGCTTATTGCCCTTTTTACCAACTTTTGACCCGTTCGTGATTTCATCTAACAAACTTGTTTGCAGTCCTTGTTTCTTTTGTAAACATATCATTATGATTATTTCCTATTGTACAAGGCTCAAATCACGGTTATTATACATTCTAAACCCGCTTATGCTCAAGTGCTTATTTTGACCCGTTAAGGACATTTATGTCCTTTTAAGCCTAATTACGCTCACATCTACTATGCCTCATAATCCTACTCGTTCATTTTGATTAGTTTTACCACCACAACTATGAATGTGGTGGGTTTAATGTAATAGACTATCTATTCCGAGTTTACCCCTCAAATATGCTATTTTGTGACAATACGCATTTTAAGGCATTTAACCCTTGATAGTTTATGCCTACTATTTTCATACGCGTCTAAAGGTTACAAGATCGTAATATAAGTTCCTAAACAACCTTTATGGGTTGTTTACCCAATTTACCCTTCAAGGGCATTTTAGTCAACATTAGCCCCTCATTTACTACGAAGGGCTTTCGCTACATATATGGCCATAAAGTATATTATCCACAACTATATTTACACGTACCTGGCTCGGGTCAACTTATTGACCCGTTTCAATACCTTGCCTCTATAATATGCTAATTCGTAGCATTTTAATCCATAAACCATTATTATCCTGTAAGCATAAGACTTGACACATACTTATTAGTCGTCATTGGTCAAATGGCACTACAAGTCACCCTTTGACCCGTTTGGTCTAAACGACCAAACATTTTGCAATTGAATTTAGAATGGCATATATATACATGTATATATATACCATCTCGTTATTTAACCCAATTCGGCTTACGCCGTAGGGTGTCTTATCACTTTTACTTGTATTTGTCGACACACGACTAAATTACCATTTTATCCCTATCCTTTTTATAAGTTACCCCATACGGTAACATTTCCAGATTCATTGTATGCTTGTCATTTACGGCTAAATTACCATTTACCCATGTTTACCCTTCATCATGGTTTTTACCAAATTTTGCATATGTCCCAACTCGTATCAACTGCGTCGGAAATCCATATTTCCAATATTGTTTTTATCGAATTTAAACTTATAGAATAACTAAATATTCTACAAAAGGTGTAAGTTTCACTTACCTTGCATCCGAATTACGCTTTTTCTTTTCTCACTTGCTTCGATCGGCCCGCTTTCTCCCCAAGCTTCACCTAGCTTGTTAAGCGCCTACTATCCTTCATCATTCACAAGGTTGTTAGATTAGTCATTCTAAATCATGACTTTCACACCTTATGAATCTTTGACTACTTTCTTATTGGACTAAATCATAAATCATGAGTTTAATTCTTATGTCAAGGCCCACTTCAAATCAAGTATGAATTCTTAACAATTTCCCCTTTTGTTCAAGTAGTTCATTCATTCAAGTTAGTATGGTGTTTATAAACACCAATACAACATCAATTTCATTAAATCATCCAAAACCCATTTTTCAAGTCATGTATGATCAACACTCAAACTTGGAAATTGTTCAAGTATCTTACATCAACTATCAGTTATGATGATTTCTAACACAAACAAATCATCATCTTCATTATTAAATCAAAACCCACTTAGCACATATATGGGTAATGATCAAATTTACCATTATGAACCTCAATTCAACAAGTAAATGGCTAGGGTTTACTTCTAAACATGAAAACCATTCCTAATTTCATCCTTGGATCATAATCCATCAATTTATTTGCAAGTAACCTACTTATCTCAAATTTCAACTTCAACCAATCTAGGTTTTGTGACATACCTTATGATCCCCATGACTTGGTGATCGTTTCTACGCGTTCATGCATTGATTTGGATCTTGATTCGAGCTTCAATTTGACCAATTTGTTGGAGTTAGGGTTTGAGCTCATGAGAGCTTTCTCCTGGTCTTCCTCACGCACGCACACACCTTCTTTTTGTGTGTGTTGTATTTTTTTTATATATAAGTGTTTTAATAAAACACTTTTCTAGTTGCCCAAGTTTAGTCCCTAAAGTTTAGAGATTCATAATAACACTATAACTCATAGTTTATTATTTAATTACCCATTACTAACTAGGTTAATTTTACCTAGTTAACTTAGTGGGATCCGGGAGTTAAAACCCGTTTTATTTTAAGTCTCGCTGACTCGGGCTCTTATAAACTAAATTCCTTAATTCTTTGATTTGCTTGTATTTAATTATTAGGATTTCTTATTTAAATCCAATTATTTACCGGGTTATTTTTACTGCTAACGGTACTTTACCCGTCTTTTAGTATTAACGGAGCTTGATTACCAAACTCGTTTTCGGGGTGTTCAAGTCTACCCCCCTTAAAGAGGTTTCGTCCTCGAAACCTTTTCTTACATAATTCATTGAGTTTAAACTCAATGTATTCGATCCGAGAAATATTTTTAAACCTTACTTATACTTTTTAACCAATCGTCAGTATTACCCAAAAAGTATGGTAACATCTTTTTGGTTACTAATTGTCTACATATTTCATACGACATAGTGTAACTTCGAAATAACGTAATCTCGTTATTTCCACTAGTTTAGTTAACTTAGCAATATCCATCGCTTTTATATACTATCGAATTTCCTTATGAATCCGTTACTTTGACCCGTTTAAAGGTCTTTAGTGAAACCTTTCACTTTTAACAACCAATTCTTTTGTTTTCAAATTTATTTATTTGGTTCAGTTATACCGATTCCATCGCTTACAAGCGAACCAAATTTCTTGATTTGAATTGCTGGCCTTAACCGGTCTCTTTGACTAGACTTATTAGCCCAGTTACTTTTTACCGCTCGCTTGGTTATAATGTGATTTTACTTCACATTACATTTCCTAACCGTGATCGTGTCACATCATGTTTACTTTATATCAACCTTTCATTTTCGAAAAGATCACCTTTCGAATATATCGTCTTGCGCCTATCCGCATCAAGACTTGTATCTTTTATGCTTACTATTTAATTTCCTATTAGAATTTATATTTGTAAAAACGGTATTTCTTATCAAAACCGAAGTTTTAGTATAGCTTCTTCTCTTTAACTTTTGTCAATTATCCCTACCGGGTATTGACAAGCCGAAAATTTATTCTTTTACAGTCTTTGTTTTATGCGGGGATTCTCAATTTATTCCCTCGCTTTGTCTAATTAACCCATAGGTTTTATCACTTTGCCTTATAGGCTATTTCATTAGACTTTCACATCTTTAAGGCGAGGTCCTTATAATCTATTTCTTTCTAGTTTTGACCCGTTGGGTCATTTTGGTCTCGTAGACCTTTCCATTGTTTATGACCACAATGGTTTGGTTGTTCCCGTAGATCATTCCTTACTCATGTCATTCTTAAAATACATGTTTGGCGTCAAGGCATCCTGTTTTTGTTTAAAAATCATTTATTTTCACTTTGGTATTTTTTTTTACCTTGACCGTAGTCTAAGGCTACATTCGTTTTCTTTCGAATTATCTTTCTGACTTCTTGACTTCTAACTTCAATTACACGTCGGTTTGCCCTACTCTTACCATACCCGGTTCTTACCTATACTTCTTTACGCCCCATTACCCGGGTTCTTTTATTTTAATGTTTTTAACACCTATAACTCCTTTACATAGGTTTATTAATATTTCACACTTTTATTTATTCGATTCACGCTTACTTACTTTAGCATGTGTCATCATTTATTTAATTCGTTTGACTTGTTCATGTGAACTTTCACGACTTGTGAACGTCAAATTTCATTCTTTGTTCTACCCGTTCGACTTTAAATTAGTCGAACGTAATTTTATCAAAATTTCTATTTACAGTATCTCATCATCTTTTAGTCGTGATTCGAAACCCGAGTCTTTTGACTTTCCATCCGCGTTCCCGTTTATCGGTTTACGCATGTGTTTAAATCCTTACCCGTCAACCGGGTGTTTTACCGAAGTCATTTTCATTGCAACCCTTCCGGTATGCATTAAGACTTCGTTTCGATTTATTTAGTCGTCTTAGTGAAATTCGTCACTTTTATTCGATCATGTCCTTTATTCTTTACATAACCACCATTGGCGGCCTTTTAATTACGAGTGACGATTATCATCGTTATCCTTGCTTTACTACAACTAAAGTTAAGAACCTTAACTATCTTTTTCGTGTGGGCAATACCTTTGTTTTTATGATCCGGCGGATCATCTATACTTTGGTTTTACTTGCCCATTTTGTCAACCATGGCTCTTTCGTCCAAAATGTCTTATTTTCGTGAATTTTCCGTAGGTCATTTATTTATAACTTCATTTACATTGATCTTTGTCCCTTCTCTCGGGCTCATTCTTCTAATGTAATACGCTTCCGTCACCCGGTTGTGCGTTTACATGATTATCGAGTATTTTGTTCATTTATTTAATTTGGGTACTTTTTAATTTGTCCCATTCACCCCGTCCTTACTACATCGGATGTAAATGTGTCCGCTATAAGAAGTTCATGGTTTCATATGCCACTACTTACTTGGCTAGAGTAAGCGATTAACACATGACACACATGACCTTTTTATAGTTTTCACATCACGCCCTATGTAAGTAATGCCTCTATTTGTTTTCTCTTGGAAACAATATCCCGAATACATTTTCTATTCGGGTTTTCCAAGTTTTTAATCTACATATGCAACCTTCAATTTCTACTTATTTGTTGCATATTACTATTTGTGCAATTATTTAAAATGTGCACCTGGTAATGTTTGTCCCGACGGGCGTTCCTTGCCATTAACCTCGTTCGCGGTAGTTACGCGATTTAGTCCTCGGTGAGCATGCTCCTCTTGTCATACTTCGGACCGTTCCATCATCATATCCACAATTCGTTTGACTCTCGTCGTCTTCAAACGCGAGTGTCCTTCAATTAAAACATTCACAAGAATTAGTAACGTCAACCTCAATAATCGCCCGTATTATAATACAAGGCTTTTCTATTATACGCGTCAACGCGCGCAATTTCGTCAACTATTTTCATCATTTAATTTAGGTAACGTGTATCACACGATAGCCTTATGTGTTGTTTACAACACTTTAGCGTGCTTAAACTTATTAACATACCTGTACTTACCGGATTTGCGATCAAGCCTCGAACCGAACACCAATCTTTATTAAGAGCATAAGGTTTAAGTCCAAGCATAGTTTTCCCACCATACTTGAATCTCTTAAACCAAGGCTCTGATAACAACTTGTAACACCCGTCTAATTATTTAAACATTTTCGTTTAATTTGCGAAAATAGACATGACATTAGATGTAAATACAGTCAAATAATATGGGTGAATTAAAAATTTTTACAATTTGAAAATAATACCAATTATTATATAAAGAATTGCCGTTTAAAAGTAACGACGAAACAAAGTGTGCGGAAGCTTGTTTCTCATTCGTGTTCGGTCCTTCCAAGAGCTTGATCTTCATCCGGGAACACTTGGAATTTTTCCTGTGATCAAAGCCAACTCAAAAGTTAGTTTTGATGCTTAAACAATAGGTTAAACAAGTTCTAAACGACAAACCATGAATTAAACGAAGATATTCCAGTTTTGTAGTCTGTCGCGGGCCGCGACAGACTCAACACTATCTTACGCGGGCCGCGACGTAACATCGCGTGTCGCGAAAGCTTTAAACCCATCTGTCGCGTGTCGCGAGGAACTACGTTTTCCAGCAGGTTCAGATCTGTGTCCTGCATATTTCAGCAACAACAGTTTTTACGGAATTAGCCATAACTTCTTCGTTATAGCTCCGTTTTATGCGATTCTTTTTCCTACGTGTCCGTAATTTAATTCTCCATCTAATGGAGTTAAAATCCAACATCCGACATAATAAAAATTCGGACTTTTAACTCTTCGGCTTATTGCCCTTTTTACCAACTTTTGACCCGTTCGTGATTTCATCTAACAAACTTGTTTGCGGTCCTTGTTTCTTTTGTAAACATATCATTATGATTATTTCCTATTGTACAAGGCTCAAATCACGGTTATTATACATTCTAAACCCGCTTATGCTCAAGTGCTTATTTTGACCCGTTAAGGACATTTATGTCCTTTTAAGCCTAATTACGCTCACATCTACTATGCCTCATAATCCTACTCGTTCATTTTGATTAGTTTTTCCACCACAACTATGAATGTGGTGGGTTTAATCTAATAGACTATCTATTCCGAGTTTACCCCTCAAATATGCTATTTTGCGACAATACGCATTTTAAGGCATTTAACCCTTGATAGTTTATGCCTACTATTTTCATACGCGTCCGAAGGTTACAAGATCGTAATATAAGTTCCTAAACAACCTTTATGGGTTGTTTACCCAATTTACCCTTCAAGGGCATTTTAGTCAACATTAGCCCCTCATTTACTACGAAGGGCTTTCGCTAGATATATGGCCATAAAGTATATTATCCACAACTATATTTACACGTACCTGGCTCGGGTCAACTTATTGACCCGTTTCAATACCTTGCCTCTATAATATGCTAATTCGTAGCATTTTAATCCATAAACCATTATTATCCTGTAAGCATAAGACTTGACACATACTTATTAGTCGTCATTGGTCAAATGGCACTACAAGTCACCCTTTGACCCGTTTGGTCTAAACGACCAAACATTTTGCAATTGAATTTAGAATGGCATATATATACATGTATATATATACCATCTCGTTATTTAACCCAATTCGGCTTACGCCGTAGGGTGTCTTATCACTTTTACTTGTATTTGTCGACACACGACTAAATTACCATTTTATCCCTATCCTTTTTATAAGTTACCCCATACGGTAACATTTCCGGATTCATTGTATGCTTGTCATTTGTCACACCCTGGCTTTGCGGAAGCGTGGTTATTTTGGTGTGACTTCTTAATACCATAGCTTAATCATAACAAGCTATATGAAATAAAAACCATGCAAGATCATCCATTAAAATAAGTTTTAAAACCAAAGACATAACATCAACATGAATAAAACGCAGTTTAAGGACTGTGACTCGTCCAGGTAAAAGTCACATCCCCTAAACCTGGATGACCTCGAAACCCATATGCAGCGGGAAAACATAACATACCGCGCCAGATCTTTAATTCCCTGAAATACATGTAAGTTTGGAAAAATCAACAATAATGTTGAGCGAGTTCATGTGTAAGTGAGTGTGTATAAACCTTTGTAAACAATTCTGTATGTATGAAAATCCCTGGTATGTAGCAATAAGGAAATAGAGATCAATTAATGTGTAGCTAATACATTAATAAGTGAAATGGCCTAGGAAGCACTCAAACCTGTAACGCGTATTTTATACCGGTCCTTCCGGCGGAACGACATAGTCACCACATGCAGCCACACGCTGGCTCATGTGTAGGGCTCTCAACACCCGATAGATCTATCACTCATGCCTCTCGGTCCTTATACAAGGATTAATGGTCTTACGATAATAGCCTACCCATTCACATGATCTAGGTAATAAATTCCTTAGCTAATCATACCGTGTAAGTAAAAGTTCGTAATCATAGTAACATGTATTTCACCCCCGCAGTTTAGAAAACTGAAAACAGTTAAGAGAAAAGGGGGACATGAACTCACAGTGGTGCGTCTCTACCAAGTATATCTCCTGCTCAAGCAGCTGTGCGACGACCTACACGTACTAACTCTATTAGACGGATGGCCGTGCCTTAGCTTAAGGTTTAAGTTTTTGGGAAATAGTTAGACAACTATTTCGCGTCTATATTTTTGTAAATACTTGGTAATTATTTTCCTTCCCAAGGATGGGGGATTTAATACATGCGTGTTCGTAAAATTCGAAATACATTATTAAGTCTCACTTAATATATTTTATTTCTTACTCCAAAATATAAATATTCTTCCCAAAAATATTATATTTTATTCCATATAATTTTACCCAAAATAATACTTCTAACGAAATACACACTTATGCGTATTTTCTGAAAATACGTAAGTTACGGATATAGATCGGGTGGTAATAATAATACCGTTGTAACTTAAATATTTATTGTGAAGGCGTTCGTATTATTTTGGAGCCGTTAATATTTAGTAATATTATTTTTACCCTAAAAATAATATTTACGTAGTTCACAAAATAATCACAAAAATTTACACAAGTGTTGTTATGAAAATATATATTCTAAATATATATTTTAGCAAGTTTTATTTTGTGAAAATCCCACCTCCGACACTTGCTTAATTTGTAATAAAAATCGTGACGAAATTTATTTGGAAAAATAAGTTAAAATATATCCATAACACTTGTGATAAAAATATTTACAAGTGTTAGATTTTTGGAAAAATTTCGCCAGAGTTTCCTCTGTAACTGGAGGTGGCCACGGTTTCAAGCGTATCATTTTCTTTTATAATTCAAATCAACAATGTTCCCAACATTAACAAACGATATATCAACATCAACTAGTCCAAAATAGATATAAATCGCATAACACATGAACTTGTGGTTTGTGTAAGATATGTAGTAACCTTCCCCATATTTTAGTAGATCTTTTATAAATAGACTCGGTTTCTTTGTTAAAACTTTTTTGTTACACAAGTGTCTACACACTTGTGTGTTCACAAAAATCACTTTTGTTTAGGAAGGATCCGGCTTTAAAATTATGATTTCATTTTACACTTGGTCCTTCGAAAATACCACTTGTAGATCCGTAGATCTACTAGTTTAGAACTCCATTTTGTAAGAAAAATTGTTTTTACACAAGTTCATGGTTATAAGTAGTAGTGGTCTTCATCTAACCACTTTTCACACTATAACATACACTAGGTCATGTTCCATGAACATGACTTAGTCGGGTTAGATGACGATCCAAACTAACACTAGCATAAAACAACACTAAATAATCATAACAAGACAAGTTTTATAATTTTTACACCAATATTCATCTATTACCCACTTGATTATATTATTTTAGTAGACTTTAAATTTTGTTCTTACATGTTCATAAATTTCAACCGTCAAAATTCTTATTAACCACTTTAGAATAGATCAAAAAGACGTTTAGAGTCACTTACTACTAGCTCGAGGCTAGGGAAGAAACTAGTCGAAAAATAGGTGGTTAAAAGCAACGTAGTGAGGTCCTTAGCAATCCGCAAGCACCGGGCTTCCTCGTATGTGACCCTTCATACTTTAATATATTTGGATTTGCTTGGATGAAATCAAAATGTGGGTGTGCTAGGCTTTGGTTCTCGGCCGAGAGGTTCAAGAGAAAAGAGTTCAAAATTATTATTATTTTTTTTTTTTGTGAAATGTTGAAGTGGATGAAATGCTTATCCATAATCCTTATTATATACCATCACCCACTAAACCCATTGGATTTTATGTCATGTAGATATTGGACAAGGATTAGTATAATATAAAAAAAAAAAAAAAAAAGGTGGGGTGTGTTCCCTTAAGGTAATCCGATCGGTTATGGGGGGGTGCACTATAGTTCAATTTCAACTAATAAATTAATCACTAGTTATGTTAATTAGGTACTTGAATTAAGTTATTAATGTGTAGTATTTTATAACGGGTGTTGGGGTGTTCGGGTACCCTAACTAGCTCAGAAAAACAAAACAATGTCAATGACAATATTTTTATGTCCCGGGTTAAGTCCGGTTGTACAGTTGGATATTACTCCATCAAAGCGCTAAATAATTATTTAAAGTGTCGTAAATTTTATCTTTAGTGACACAATTTATTCCCGACACTATGGAAAGTGTCTAGTAATATTTTTCCAACTTTTTGCACTTTACTAGTTTAGGTAAAAGCTGAATTTTTTTTTATTTAAAGTACAGAATTTTTACTCAAAGTACGTTTTAGGCACATCCGGTCACTGTAACTTATTCCTAGTGACGCAGTTCTACAACCCTTATATCCCTACACTCACCACTAGTGTAGCAAACTATCTCAGGCTCTTACAGGCCTTAGAGGCAGTACCTGCCTGGTGCTGGCTATATCAGCATGTTTGATAGGTTATCCGTTCATGGTGCTACTGTGCTTTCGTGCATCAAGATTGTCACTAGAGTTCAGTATGTAAATAATGTAGTGACAGCAAACAGAGTATGATGCAAGTATGTACAAGTATCAGTATTTCAAGTAGCGGTTTATCCACAAGTTCAAGTAAGCACAGTAATTAAGCAGTAATTAATTATTAATTAAGTCGTACGGATACCTGGTTTAGTGAGGGTTGTCACATTCTCCCCCCGTTAGAAAAATTTCGTCCCTAAATTTTAAGTTCTGCTTCTAGAAGCAGGGTTCTTGGGAAATAAGTGGGGGTATTTCTCTTTCATCCGGTCCTCACGCTCCCAGGTGTATTCAGGACCATGTCTGGCATTCCAACGAACCTTGACGAGCTTGACACTGCTCCGGCGGGTCTTGTTTACTTTCCAATCCGTAACCTCAACAGGTTCTTCAACGAAATGGAGCGTGTCGTCAACATGAATCTCGTCGGTGGGAATGACAACGGTATCTTGAGTTGGACTTTTCTTTAGGTTGGATACATGGAAGGTATTGTGAACTCCATTCAGTTCAGCAGGTAAGTCCAGCTTGTATGCTACTAGCCCTATTCTTTCCAAAATTCTGAAACGGCCAATGTAACGCGGATTCAACTTCCCACGCTTTCCGAAGCGTGCCACACCCTTCCAGGGTGAAACTTTCAATAAAACCATATCTCCAACTTGGAATTCCAAATGTTTCCGGTTTGGATCTGCATAGGCTTTCTGTCTGTCGCGAGCTGCTTCGATGCGTTTTCGAATCTGCGCAATCTTGTCTGTCGTCTCTTGGACGATTTCGGGACCAACAAGCTGCCTATCACCTGCGTCAGCCCAGCATAGGGGTGATCGACACTTGCGTCCGTAAAGAGCTTCAAATGGTGCGGCTCCAATACTGGTGTGGTAACTGTTGTTGTATGAAAATTCGACCAGTGGCAAATGCTTATCCCAGCTACCGCCCAAATCCATAACACATGCTCTCAGCATATCTTCCAAGGTCTGAATAGTCCGCTCGCTTGACCGTCGGTCTGAGGGTGAAATGCAGTGCTCAGATTTAATTGTGAGCCAAAAGCTTCTTGGAAGGATTGCCAAATCCTTGATATGAAACGTCCATCTCAATCAGAGATGATCGAGAGAGGTACTCCATGGCGCGTGACGATTTCTCTCATGTAAATTTCAGCCAACTTGCTCGTATTATCCTTCTCCCTGATAGGTGAGAAGTGCGCTGACTTCGTTAATCGGTCCACTATTACCCAAATAGTGTCATGGCCTCTTGGCGTTCTTGGCAACTTTGTAATAATATCCATGGAGATTTGTTCCCATTTCCACTTGGGAATCTCAGGTTGTTGCAGAAGTCCTGAAGGCTTCTGGTATTCCGCTTTCACCTTAGCGCACGTTAGACACTTGCTCACATAAACAGCAACATCACCCTTCATCCTAGGCCACCAATAGTAATCCTTGAGATCTTGGTACATCTTATCCGCTCCTGGATGGATAGAGTACCGCGATTTGTGAGCTTCATAAAAAACAACTTTCCTTAAACCACCAAACAGAGGAACCCAAATCCTTTTCTCAAAACATAACGTTCCTTCCTCGTTTGGCACCAATAGCTTCTCCATCCCACGGAGATATTCTTCTTCAAGATTTCTTTCCTTAAGAGCTTCTTTCTGCGCGGCACGAATGCGCAAGGAAAGATCGGTTTGGATAATCATTTCTAAAGCCCTAACCCTTATGGGCTTGATCCTCTCTTTTCGACTTAGGGCGTCGGCAACCACATTCGCCTTCCCTGGATGATACTTTATCTCGCAATCGTAATCATTTAACAACTCAACCCATCGTCTTTGTCTCATATTCAACTCCTTCTGGTTGAATATGTGTTGTAGGCTCTTATGATCTGTAAAAATTGTTCATTTCGTACCATATAGGTAGTGTCTCCAGATCTTTAAAGCAAATATCACTGCGCCTAGCTCCAAATCGTGCGTGGTATAGTTCTTCTTATGTACCTTCAACTGACGTGAAGCGTAAGCAATAACCTTCTGGCGTTGCATCAACACGCAACCCAATCCTTGACGCGAGGCGTCACAGTATACCACGAAATCGTCAGTACCTTCCGGTAGTGCTAGAATTGGCGCATTGCAGAGCTTGTCCTTCAACAGCTGAAACGCGTCTTCCTGTTTGATTTCCCAATCAAACTTCTTATCTTTCTGGGTGAGGAGCGTCAATGGTTGAGCGATCTTCGAAAAATCCTCAATGAACCTTCGATAGTAGCCAGCCAAACCCAAGAATTGTCGAATCTCGGTTGGCGTCTTTGGCGTTTCCCAATTCTTGATCGCTTCGATCTTGGTTGGATCCACATGGATTCCATCTCCATTCACCATGTGTCCAAGAAATTGGACTTCACGTAACCAAAATTCGCACTTAGAGAATTTGGCATACAGCTGTTCTTTCTTCAGCAGCTCCAAAATAGCTCTTAGATGCTGCTCGTGCTCAGCCTTTGTCCTTGAATAAATCAAGATGTCGTCGATAAACACAATCACGAACTTGTCCAGGTACGGCTTGCAAACTCTATTCATCAAATCCATAAAGACTGCAGGTGCGTTTGTCAACCCAAACGGCATAACAAGGAACTCGTAGTGTCCATAACGAGTCCTGAAGGCTGTCTTCGGGATACTCTCCTCTTGTATCCTTAGCTGATGGTATCCAGATCGAAGATCGATCTTTGAATAAAAGCTTGAACCTTGCAGTTGATCAAACAGATCATCAATTCTTGGCAGAGGATATCTATTCTTGATCGTCAGCTTGTTCAGCTCCCGGTAGTCGATGCACATTCGAAAACTACCGTCCTTCTTCTTAACAAACAGGACCGGAGCTCCCCAAGGCGAGAAGCTTGATCGGATAATCCCTTGTCTAACAACTCTTGAAGTTGTGTCGACAATTCTTGCATCTCATACGGGGCAAGTCTATAAGGTGCCTTAGCCACAGGCACGGCGCCTGGGACCAAATCGATGTGAAACTCCACTTGCCTCTAAGGTGGCAGTCCAGGCAAGTCCTCCGGGAAGACTTCCGGATACTCCCTCACGACAGGGATGTCTTCGATCTTCGGTTCTGCAGCTTTCTTGTCTACAATGTGTGCTAAGAATGCAACACATCCCTTCTTCAAGCACTTTCTAGCTTTTAGACAGCTAATAATTCTCAGCGGCTTATCATGCTTCTCTCTGTGCACTATGATGGTTTCTTCATCCGTTAGTGGGATGCAGATGGTCTTCCCATGGCAAATTCCCAACAAGATGGCCATCAGCAGTCTCTGCTACGACATCAGGCAGCGCAAAGGGCTGAAAGTCGTCATCGTCGGTGCCGGTAGTATCGGAAATGTACACCTCGTGCTCTGATGAAACTATGTCGTCTGATACTATGGCCATGGGATTCGTAGTGTCCATCCTTCTAGTACATGATGAAGGCATGACGTTTGTAACACAAACACACATACGTATAACAATCAATCATATAATCATAAAAACACATTAGTCACCAAGTAAACAATCAAATAATTATCCTAGTCCCACTAGCCTCCCAGCCTCCCAGACTGATCTTCCTTTGTTAAAACTTTTTGTTACACAAGTGTCTACACACTTGTGTGTTCACAAAAATCACTTTTGTTTAGGAAGGATCCGGCTTTAAAATTATGATTTCATTTTACACTTGGTCCTTCGAAAATACCACTTGTAGATCCGTAGATCTACTAGTTTAGAACTCCATTTTGTAAGAAAAATTGTTTTTACACAAGTTCATGGTTATAAGTAGTAGTGGTCTTCATCTAACCACTTTTCACACTATAACATACACTAGGTCATGTTCCATGAACATGACTTAGTCGGGTTAGATGACGATCCGAACTAACACTAGCATAAAACAACACTAAATAATCATAACAAGACAAGTTTTATAATTTTTACACCAATATTCATCTATTACCCACTTGATTATATTATTTTAGTAGACTTTAAATTTTGTTTTTACATGTTCATAAATTTCAACCGTCAAAATTCTTATTAACCACTTTAGAATAGATCAAAAAGACGTTTAGAGTCACTTACTACTAGCTCGAGGCTAGGGAAGAAACTAGTCGAAAAATAGGTGGTTAAAAGCAACGTAGTGAGGTCCTTAGCAATCCGCAAGCACCGGGCTTCCTCGTATGTGACCCTTCACACTTGAATATATTTGGATTTGCTTGGATGAAATCAAAATGTGGGTGTGCTAGGCTTTGGTTCTCGGCCGAGAGGTTCAAGAGAAAAGAGTTCAATTTTTTTTTTTTTTTTTTTTTTTGTGAAATGTTGAAGTGGATGAAATGCTTATCCATAATCCTTATTATATACCATCACCCACTAAACCCATTGGATTTTATGTCATGTAGATATTGGACAAGGATTAGTATAATATAAAAAAAAGGTGGGGTGTGTTCCCTTAAGGTAATCCGATCGGTTATGGGGGGGTGCACTATAGTTCAATTTCAACTAATAAATTAATCACTAGTTATGTTAATTAGGTACTTGAATTAAGTTATTAATGTGTAGTATTTTATAACGGGTGTTGGGGTGTTCGGGTACCCTAACTAGCTCAGAAAAACAAAACAATGTCAATGACAATATTTTTATGTCCCGGGTTAAGTCCGGTTGTACAGTTGGATATTACTCCATCAAAGCGCTAAATAATTATTTAAAGTGTCGTAAATTTTATCTTTAGTGACACAATTTATTCCCGACACTATGGAAAGTGTCTAGTAATATTTTTCCAACTTTTTACACTTTACTAGTTTAGGTAAAAGCTGAATTTTTTTTTTATTTAAAGTACAGAATTTTGTACTCAAAGTACGTTTTAGGCACATCCGGTCACTGTAACTTATTCCTAGTGACGCAGTTCTACAACCCTTATATCCCTACACTCACCACTAGTGTAGCAAACTATCTCAGGCTCTTACAGGCCTTAGAGGCAGTACCTGCCTGGTGCTGGCTATATCAACATGTTTGATAGGTTATCCGTTCATGGTGCTACTGTGCTTTCGTGCATCAAGATTGTCACTAGAGTTCAGTATGTAAATAATGTAGTGACGGCAAACAGAGTATGATGCAAGTATGTACAAGTATCAGTATTTCAAGTAGCGGTTTATCCACAAGTTCAAGTAAGCACAGTAATTAAGCAGTAATTAATTATTAATTAAGTCGTACGGATACCTGGTTTAGTGAGGGTTGTCACATCATTTACGGCTAAATTACCATTTACCCATGTTTACCCTTCATCATGGTTTTTACCAAATTTTGCATATGTCCCAACTCGTATCAACTGCGTCAGAAATCCATATTTCCAATATTGTTTTTATCGAATTTAAACTTATAGAATAACTAAATATTCTACAAAAGGTGTAAGTTTCACTTACCTTGCATCCGAATTACGCTTTTTCTTTTCTCACTTGTTTCGATCGACCCGCTTTCTCCCCAAGCTTCACCTAGCTTGTTAAGCGCCTACTATCCTTCATCATTCACAAGGTTGTTAGATTAGTCATTCTAAATCATGACTTTCACACCTTATGAATCTTTGACTACTTTCTTATTGGACTAAATCATAAATCATGAGTTTAATTCTTATGTCAAGACCCACTTCAAATCAAGTATGAATTCTTAACAATTTCCCCTTTTGTTCAAGTAGTTCATTCATTCAAGTTAGTATGGTGTTTATAAACACCAATACAACATCAATTTCATTAAATCATCCAAAACCCATTTTTCAAGTCATGTATGATCAACACTCAAACTTGGAAATTGTTCAAGTATCTTACATCAACTATCAGTTATGATGATTTCTAACACAAACAAATCATCATCTTCATTATTAAATCAAAACCCACTTAGCACATATATGGGTAATGATCAAATTTACCATTATGAACCTCAATTCAACAAGTAAATGGCTAGGGTTTACTTCTAAACATGAAAACCATTCCTAATTTCATCCTTGGATCATAATCCATCAATTTATTTGCAAGTAACCTACTTATCTCAAATTTCAACTTCAACCAATCTAGGTTTTGTGACATACCTTATGATCCCCATGACTTGGTGATCGTTTCTACGCGTTCATGCATTGATTTGGATCTTGATTCGAGCTTCAATTTGACCAATTTGTTGAGTTAGGGTTTGAGCTCATGAGAGCTTTCTCCTGGTCTTCCTCACGCACGCACACACCTTCTTTTTGTGTGTGTTGTATTTTTTTTTTTTTATATATAAGTGTTTTAATAAAACACTTTTCTAGTTGCCCAAGTTTAGTCCCTAAAGTTTAGAGATTCATAATAACACTATAACTCATAGTTTATTATTTAATTACCCATTACTAACTAGGTTAATTTTACCTAGTTAACTTAGTAGGATCCGGGAGTTAAAACCCGTTTTATTTTAAGTCTCGCTGACTCGGGCTCTTATAAACTAAATTCCTTAATTCTTTGATTTGCTTGTATTTAATTATTAGGATTTCTTATTTAAATCCAATTATTTACCGGGTTATTTTTACTGCTAACGGTACTTTACCCGTCTTTTAGTATTAACGGAGTTTGATTACCAAACCCATTTTCGGGGTGTTACAAGG
Organism: Helianthus tuberosus; assembly: GCA_030545235.1. Taxonomy (NCBI): domain Eukaryota; kingdom Viridiplantae; phylum Streptophyta; class Magnoliopsida; order Asterales; family Asteraceae; genus Helianthus; species Helianthus tuberosus. The sequence goes on from JARYGA010057994.1 coordinate 38,522, forward strand.
GCAAGGGGTTGAAAAACAGATCAAATTAGGTTGACCTACTAAAACACCTTTATATGTACATTTCTTACACTCTTACAAATAATCAAGGTTTTAAAAAAACGGTTGAAGCGTGCGCCTCAAGGTACGCCTTAGGGGGGTTTATATTGTATGTGCGCCTCAGAGGGGGTGATGCGCTAAAAAGGCTGCACCTAAGGGGTTTTCGATATTTGCTTTTGATGTTTTTGACTTATTGTGACAATTTCAAGCAATTTATGTCTGTCTTATGTGTGTTTTTGATGAATTTGATGACAAATTTGGTTAGTTTTATTATTTTTATAAGATACATAATTTTTATATTTATTTTTTAATTCCGCCTCGGTTCGCCTTGAGGCTTACCCTCGTGAGGCAAAGGAAAAACGCCTCAAAACTCGTTTCTATTCTTTTAAACCTTGCTAATAATTAATGTTTTAACTTTTAAGTGCTATAAAAAAACTACATCATTAACAAGTCATTTGCTTTATTTGAATTAATCTATTTAAAAAAATATTTAAATAACAACCCACTCAGTTACATGTACATTTGACAATAAGTTCAATAGAATAAAACTTTAAAAAATATTTAAATAACTACCCACGTGTTGGCACCGATAGAAGCTTGAACTGAAGTCAAACAAACAAACAAAACTTAAGTGAAATAAACAAACAACATAAGCAAGTTTCTGTTTGGTTCGTAAATAAACAAAACTTAAGTGAAATAAACAAACAAATTAACCACATTACTTCAAAGCCCATGCCCTCAAACCAAACATTAACACCATCAAATCTATACCCTCAAACCAAACACCTAACATACGACTCTAAAAGATGGTACCTTTTGGGGTTTAAGAACTGGATGACTGTTTCATCCTTAAAAATGTTAACTTCATCAATTAATGGTATTGAGTTTACTCCTATTCTATTCAAAGTGCTCTGAAGCCTTTTGTTATCTGTGGTGGTTGTTTTATGCACAACCTTCTTCTTTCGGCAAACGAATAAATCACAATGTAAAACTAATTGAGCAAGAAATATGATTATCATAAAAAACTATACACATATGATCCAAAAAAGTTGATATCCCTAATAATATATATCACCATTTAAAAATCATGGTTAAGAGAAAACAACTGAAATATATCTTAATCTCAATATAATTATCGTTATCAAGTACCTTTTCCAATTACCATTTGATAAAAATATCCGAGCATCTCCTCTTTAGTCTATATACTTACCGTTATTTTATTTCCAACCTATGTTAATTATTATTTACATATAGTAATCTTGGTTTTAAAAAGCTAGAAGTCACATAAAAGCAACGAGGTCTAAAATCGAGGCGTGAAGCGCAAAAGCGGCGGGCTTTTTATACCCGAGGCGCTAGCTAAGAATATATATTATTAATATATTATAGATGAGGGGAAAACATGGTTTCCCCAAAATCAAATGATTAACTTCAATTTTTTCGACCATTCAACTAAGGTAATAACTAATCCATATTAATTAAAATAGTTTAAAGATTATTAAAATTTAAGAAAATAAACAAATTTCAAAGACTGAGTATCTACACTATGATTTCAGTGGTGTAGCCGAAAATGATGACACCCAAATCACCATTGAGGTTCAATTGGTCCCACAGGCAACTAAATTTAATTATTTAGGGCCGTTTGTACAACGAGATGGTGACATAGATAGTGATATAACTAATCGCATACAGGCTGGCTGGTGTAGATGGAGGGCAGCCAGTGGGGTATTGTGCGATATGAGGTTCCGAACTAAACTAAAGGGAAAATTTTACAGGGTAGCAGTTAGGCCCGCTATGCTATATGGAACAGACTGTTGGGCTATTAAGAAGACACAAGCGCGCAAGATGGAGGTAGCAGAGATGAGGATGCTGAGGTGGATGTATGGTCACACGAGGTTAGATCGTATAAGAAATGAGGTTTTTAGGAAAAGTTTAGGGGTGGCTAGTATATCGGATAAGATTAAGGAGGGGAGATTGAGATGGTTTAGGCATGTGAAGCGGAGACAAACAACGGCACCAGTTAGAGTAGTGGAAATTCTTACTGTTGAGGGGAGGAGAGGAAGAGGCAGACCCAAACTGACATGGGATGAGCAGATAAGCATGATTTACTAGAGTTGCATTTTTCTGAGGACATGGTCCAAGATAGGACTGCGTGGAGACGTAGGATTAAGGTTAAGAACTTTTAGGGGATATTGCAGAAATGTCTTAGGTGTGTTTTAGGGACTTAGGTTTTTTTATTCTTTAAGTGACCTTACCGGTGATTGCATTCCTATGTTCATGCCCAAATGTTGTTGTATGATATTATACATGATTTACATTATATTGTGTCACTCTGATAACTTTCTTGGTATTGCTGACTTCTTATTTCTATATTCTTTGACCTGGTGTGTTGGTATGTTGTTCGTTTTGGAGCCGAGGGTCTCTCTGGAAGCAGTCTATCCCATCCTCCCCAGACCCTATAAGTAGCTTTGCTATTTGTGCCATTTACTAGGTATGGTTGTTATTGTTGTTTTTGTAAACAAATTTCAAAAGTTTTGAATATAGGAACAATTGCTACAAAAATAGTAGGATAAGTTTTATTTGGAAATATGGAAAAAAAACCATTAAGTGAGTAAAGTCAAAAGACGGTCATCTTTGTAAACTTCAGTAGCTTTAGAGGCAGCCACGTGTCACAAAATAGACTATCTGAATACTTAATGAGAGTGGCTGAACAACAGCTACGTGGCTATTTATTTTTGTTTATTAGATTAAGGATATATATATATAGGGGATGGATCATGAGAAAACTAGTTTAAATGAGAAAACCAAAAAACTAAACAAAAAAGCCTAAAAAAAACCTAAAAACATACCAATTTTTTTTTTTTACAATTTTTAATAAAAAATCGCTAATTTTTATGCCTAGAAAAAAAAATTTCAAAAAAAAAAAAAAAAAAAACATTTTTTTTTGTTGTACTGCACATGTGCACTAATACATAAAGCTTAAACCACTTAACCCACCCCCCACCGACACCCCCCAAAAACCTAAACCCCCCACCCCCACCCCTCAAAAACCTAAATTCACCCTCCCACCAAAAGCCTAACCCCCCCCCCACCCCCCCAAAAACCTAAACCCCCCCACCCCCCCACCCTCCCGAAAACCTAAAACTAAACCCTAAACATAAACCCGAAAAAAACCTAAACCCCCCCACCCCCCAAAAACCTAAACCCCCTCCCCCCCACACCCAAAAACCTAATCCTAATCCTAAACCTCCACAAAAACTAACCCTAAAAGCTAAACTAGACTCAAAAAGCTAATTTTAAGCATGTAATGCAATTGTAAACCCGAAAAAAAAACCTAAACCCCCCACCCCCACCCCCCAAAAACCTAAACCCCCTACCCCCCACACCCAAAAACCTAATCCTAATCCTAAACCTCCAAAAAACTAACCCTAAAAGCTAAACTAGAATCAAAAAACTAATTTTAAGCATTTAATGCAATTGTAGTACATGTTATATTGCACATGTGCACTACTATAATAATAGTATTGAAAACAAGACGACACCATAAATCTTTTTTTATGTCATAAAAAATATGCTCGAATATACTTGAATGAAAGATACAAAAATTTGTGATCTTATGGTGCCATTTTTGTTTTAAAATGATAACGTATGGAGAAATGGGAAATGTTTGAAAAGTTATATATTTTTTTTTCCAATTTTACCCCTCCTTCATTAAAAGTCCCCCCTCCTTCATTAAAAGGCTCCCCCCTCCTTTTTAGTGCTTTTTTGGTTAGTTTTTTGGTTTTCTCATTTATATCTTGTTTTCTCATGATCCTCTCCCTATATATATATATATATATATATATATAGGGGAGGGTTTAAATGAGAACGCTAAATATCGCGAGAACCGTGAGAACGATTGAAAAAACCACGAGAACTTGGTCAAAAACAATTCAAATTCAAAATTTCTTTTTACATTTATCATTATTATTCGAATACAATGTTAGAAATTAAATTTACATGTTTAAATTTTCGTGAATTCGTAAATAAAGAAAATTTACACATGTGTAAGTTTTCCATTTACACATGTGTAAATTTGTTATATTTACACATGTGTAAAAAATCTAGTAAGAGTGATTTTGAGAGGAGAAATGAATTATTTGATGTTGTAAATTCTTTTTTGATGTTGTATTTTTTATTACAATGAGGTTTGTATTAAAAAAATTCGGTTTTGATTGTTTTTTTTCATTCGTTCTCACGGTTCTCGCAATATTTAGCGTTCTCAAAATAACCCTCCCCTATATATATATATATATATATATATATATATATAGGGGGCCGCTAGAATGAGAACCACCACGAGTTATGAGAACCACGAGAACCAAGTGCCACGGAGGGCCGTTGACCACGAAATTTTTTTTACACCTAGATCCGTATATTTTAAGACCGGGTGTAAATTTTGGGTTCAAACGGCGCGCCCGAGGGGGGTAGTTTTTTACGCCCAAAGTTTGGGTTTTTTTAATTTTTCTTTTTTTTTAACCAAACTTTGGGCGTAAAAAACTACCCCCTCGGGCGCGCCGTTTGAACCCAAAATTTACACCCGGTCTTAAAATATACGGATCTAGGTGTAAACAAAAATTCGTGGTCAACGGCCCTCCGTGGCACTTGGTTCTCGCGGTTCTCATAACTCGTGGTGGTTCTCATTCTAGCGGCTCCCTATATATATATATATATATATATATATATATATATATACCACGTTAGTTACCTGTGTATCATACGGATCTGACATAATAATATATATAACTAATATCTTGTTAATATAGGTTTTAAATGAAACTATATAAAACATTAAATAAAAAAAATACGAATATGATCCAGTTTGTATGCGAATATGATCAAGTTTGTTTTCTTTGTCTTATATTTGATAAGTATTTTTAATTTTGAAGACGTTAACGTTTATTGAATATACATTATTCGTCAATCTTTATTCAATTTATCAATATATACATAGTTGTGTTTAATAAAATTTAAATATCCGAACCCGTGAGTATTCACGGGTGATAATCTAATACCTTAATAAGGAGAAAGAAGATTTTCGATATTGTTAATCTTTGTGTAAACGATAGCTGATTTCATAATATATACCTTAATAAGGAGAAAGAATATTTACGATATTGTTAATCTTTGTGTAAACAATAGCTGATTTCATAATATATACCTTAATAAAGAGAAAGAAGATTTTCGATATTGTTAAAATCTTTGTGTAAAAGATAGCTAATTTCATAATATATACCTTAATAAAGAGAAAGAAGATTTTTGATATTGTTAAAGAAGAACCGTGTGTATTATGAAGGGGTTGGCTAAATGCACCCCATTTTTTACTAGTCATACCCCTTTCTTAAAAATACAGTTTAAAAGTTGTCAAATTTCACCCATTTAAACAATTCAAATAGTGCTTTTGAAAACTATTATGTTTCTAGAATTTGAAGACACTTTTTGTTACTAGTATTTTATTATGTTTCTATAAAACGTCATTAAAATTAATAAAATGATTTTAAAAAATATAAAAGTTTCAGAACTTTTTTTTGAAAAAAAAAACAGATGATTTTGTATTTTTTATCTATTTCATATTTTAGTTCTCTCATCTTTCTATTTCTATTTTTATTAGTATTATTATTATATTAAAATGCTTTTAATATAGTTAACAACTTTTATTTATTAAAAGTAATAACACGTAAAAAGAAAATAAAAAGTTATTTAAGTTGGCTGGCTTTAAAGCTTCATTTAAATTTTTGTGTATTATTGTTTATACAAACTGAATTCGAATACCCACTTCAAGCCGCTATGAACAAAAAAATCCCATTTCAAAATTAAAATGACTCGCTTTAGTTTAAAACGTAAGAAAACGATTATTTTTCAAATAATCAAAAAAAGTTTCTTTTAAATAAAATAATGTTTTAAAAACAAATATTCATAATAATAATAATTAAAGATAAAAATGAATGAAAAACAAAAGGGTTTGAATTATATTAATGTGAAAGTTGAAGAAGGGGGTATGTTCAGTAGAAAAAGGGGTGCATCCATTATGAATTCAAAATGAATCGATTTGGCTTTGTTTCGATGTTAGATGTGAAAGATCGATCAGAATTACTTAAAGATCTAAGAAGTATTCGCATGGGGGATAACAAGTTATGGTTCAATGTTGCTCGATTCGTATTAGAAGATGGAGAAATTGATACAGCAAGAGAGGTGCCGGTTCGAACCAATGCTAACAATGATATAGAGGGGAAGAATGTTTCGGGGGCCAAGTATGATTCCGGAGATAGATCGTTTAAGGATATGTTAGTTGGTAAATCTATTATTGTTGATGATCATATTAAGGGTTTCTCATCTTTGCATGGAAAAGCCATTGTTGGTCGAATGGTAGATGTGGCTGCAGTGAAACGTATTTATACATTCTTGCATAATACTTGTCCGGGTGAAGGTACGGTTCAGTATCTTGGAGGATTGTATCTGCTTATTTCTTTTGACGATCCGGGTGTAGTTAATAGTGTGTTTGATGTTGCTAAAAGTGCTAAGGATATGTTTATTTCGGTTTGTTTGTGGGAAGGACAACCTTTAAGTTTTGAAAGGTTGGCTTGGGTGAAAGTGATAGGAATTCCGCTACACATTTTTACCCATGATATTGTTAACTTAGTAGGAGGGTTGTTTGGTAAAGTAGTCCACAGTGCGTGTAAGTCAGAATCTGCTTCTGATCTCTCTTTTGATCTTGTCGGAATCTTGGTCGGTGATGGGAAACGATTATCAGAAGAAGTCGTATTAGAATGGAAGAATCGTAAATTCAGGGTATGGGTTAACGAGGAGGGTAGTGATTGGATCCCCGAGTTTGATCCGGTTATAACGACCGAAGATATGCATACTCCGGTTAATGCCCTGGTGACCGAGGAAGCGAATGAAGTTGTCATCAACGATAATGTGATGCCGGTGAATGTGCCGCAGGCTGATGTCACCGGGAATGAAACTCCCACTGTTTTGGAAAGGAATGATTGCACTGATTTTGAGGGCATTAATTGCCATTCAATACCTATTAATGAGAATAATGGGGTGACCGATTCTTTTTTGGAAAGAAATAATTGCGCTGATTCTTTTGTCCCTGCAGTTGACTTTAATTTTGACCAGCCCACCAGTGATAATATTGATGATTGTGATAATTCCAAAGTCAGTAAAAGGAAAAAAGGTAAAAAACAAGATGTGGGCCGGCCTAGCAATGCCTACTTGAGTAGTAATGAAAGTCAAAGAATAGGTAAAAAGCCCAAACAAAAGGATAGTGATATATTTGGGCTTAATAGCCTTTTGGGTATTTCTGATAGCGATACATCAGCTGAAGATGAGCCGAGTTCTGAAGGTGATGAAAGCTTTGATCTCAATTGTAATCCTAGTGAGGCTCAGGTGGAGGAGTTCGATACGGTGGAAAATGTTCATTTGGAGCAGCATCAAGATGATATCAATGTTAATGTCGAAGCGGGTGATATTTTGCAAATATTGAAGTTTCTGCTACTAAAATAGTGGGTGAGAAGTTGGGTATTAACCTGGATTTGCAAGACAAGCTTATCAGAGAATCGATTGTCGATGAAGGATTACAATCAGGTAAAAAATGAATTGTTTATCTATAAATGTAAGGGGTTTGGGCTCTGGGAATAAAGCGAGTTGGATTTGTCGTTTAAAGTCAGATTTAGGAGTTTCTTTTATTGGGGTTCAGGAGACAATGTCTTGTAATGTAAGTTCTAGTTTGGTTTCAAACGTTTGGGGTGGCTCGGGTTTTGAATTTGAAAAGGTTGATTCGATTGGGAATTCTGGGGGTATTTTGAGTATATGGGACCCGAAATGTTTTAAGAAAGATATGGTATTAAAAGACAAAAACTTTTTGTTTGTTTCTGGTCTTTTAACGGATGGTATGATGCGGCTTAATGTGATTAACGTTTATGCTCCTCAAAATAATGGTGAGAAAAAGGATCTTTGGGATAAAATTACTTTGATTATACAAAGGGGTCAAGGTTGGTGGATTGTGCTTGGCGATTTTAATGCGGTTAGAGATCCGGGTGAAAGAAAAAATTCGTTTTTTGACCCAATTAGCGCTAGAGATTTTAATGATTTTGTTGACAATACGGGTCTTCGTGAATATGACTTAAAGGGTTTGAGTTTTACTTACTTGGCTAATCGGTGTGGTGTTTGTAAATTGAGTAGAATTGACAGGGTGTTCGTTTGTGATAGTATTTTCAATAAATGGCCTAGTGCTTGCGTCAGAGCTTTGAAACGTGAGCATTCTGATCACGCCCCATTGTGTTTAACTTTGATTGACACCAATTTTGGTCCCAAACATTTCCGGTGGTTTGATTCCTGGTTGGATAGACCAGGGTGTGAAGATGTTGTTAAGAATGCGTTATTAGAGTGGCAGACTAATGGTCCGACAGATTTGAAATTTACGAAAAAGATGGGTATGCTTCGGGCTAAATTAAAAATGTGGATTCAAGATACTAGGTTTAAAGAAAATTAAGATTTTAATCGGTTGAAAAAAGAACAGGAAGACATGGAGTTGCTTATGGAACAAAAAGATTTGGATGAAGCGGATCTATGGGTTTGGGCGGAATGTAAGAAGAGTTTCGAAGAAATTGAGTTGTTTAGAAGCCGAGAGATGAGACAAAAATCTCGGGTTAAATGGGCTGCTCTCGGGGATGAGAATACTAGCTTTTTTCATAGTATAGTTAATGGCCGTAAAGCGAGAAATTCTATTCCGGGTTTGGACATTAACGGTGAATGGGTTTCCAAACCGGCTTTAATTAAACAGGTGGTCTTTAAATTTTTTAGATCCCATTTTCATGAGAAGCATACAGTGCGACCGTCTATTAATTGTGAAGGTTTGCGGCAGCTGGATGAACAGGATGGTTTGTTTTTTACTAATATGATTTCTAGACAGGAGATTAATGATGCGGTTTTTGATTGTGGCTCGAATAAAGCTCCGGGGCCGGATGGTTTTAATTTTCTATTTATTAAACACTTTTGGGAGTTGTTCGAAGATGATTTCTTTCGGATTATGATGGAATTCCATGAGACGGGTATGATTAACGTGGGATGTGGTTCGGCGTTTATAACTTTGATACCAAAGGTTAAATCCCCTATGGGCCTCAAAGATTATAGACCTATCACGTTGATTTGGATGATTAGTAAGGTTATTTCAAAAATCCTTGCTAACCGCCTTAAGAAGGTTTTGGGGAAGTTAATTTCAGAAACCCAGTCGGCTTTTTATCGGATCGCTTTATTTTGGATGGGCCTCTTGTGGTTAATGAAGTTTTGGAATGGCTTAAATGTAGAAAGAAGAAAGCGTTTTTGTTGAAGATTGACTTTGAAAAAGCCTATGACAATGTCAATTGGCGTTTTCTTTTACCTATTATGTCTCAAATGGGTTTTCCTCCGGTATGGTGCAAGTGGATGAAGGGTATTCTTGAATCGGCTTATGCTTCGGTGCTTGTTAATGGGTCCCCTACATTCCAGTTTAAGAGTGAGAAAGGTCTTCGTCAAGGTGACCCAATCTCCCCTTTTCTGTTTCTTATTGTTATGGAATGTCTATCTTGTTTGTTGGAAAAAAGCGAATAATATGGGCATTATTAAAGGTATTAATTTCTCGTGTGGCAACACGGATATTAATCATCTTTTCTTTGCGGATGATGCGTTAATCATGGGGGAGTGGTCCCGTGAGAACATTCAAAATACGGCTCGGGTCCTTAGAATTTTTTATTTATGTTCGGGTCTTCGTATCAATATTCACAAGTCTAATCTTTTCAGTTTTGGTACGGAAGAAAATGAGGTTGATAGCATGATGGAAATTTTGGGTTGTAGAAGAGGTACTTTTCCCTTTGTGTACTTGGGAATCAAAGTGGGAGCCAAGATGTCCCATATAAATAATTGGAATGTGGTTTTAGAAGTTCTTAAAAACCGTCTTGCAAGTTGGAAAGCTAAGCATCTTTCTATTGGAGGCCGATTAATTCTAATTAAAGCGGTGCTTGAGAATTTGCCAATATGTTATTTTTCTCTTTATAAAGCTCCTAAGTCGGTTTTGGAGTCTATGGAGGCGATTATGCGGAGATTTTTATGGCGGGTTGTAGTACGGATAAAAAGATTAATTGGGGGGCTTGGGACATAATTACAACGCCAAAGAAGATGGGAGGATTAGGGGTGTCGAAGTTAGAAGTTATTAACGACGCGCTTCTTCTTAAATGGGCGTGGCGTTTTAAGACCGGGAGTACTTGTTTATGGAAGAAAGTGGTTATTGGATGCCATGGGAAGAGTAGATCTTGGTCTTTACTTCCATGTTCCGCTTCCGCTAGTGGGTGTTGGAAACAAATTGTCAAGATTGGAGCAAAAATAATTTGGAACGGTAGAACTCTTGGCAGTTATTTCACCGGCACTGTTGGTGACGGATCTAGCATTAGCTTTTGGGTGGATTCTTGGATTAGGGAGGAGCGTTTAAGATTAACTTATCCTCATCTCTTCAGCCTTGAAAAAAACAAATGGGCTTCAGTTTTGGATAGGGTATCTGTCGTGAATAATGTGAAGACGTTACAGTGGGAGTGGCGAACTAATCCATCTACCGCTGCTGAAATCTTGGAGCTCTTCAACCTCATGTCTGACATTTACGACTTCGAGTTGAAGGGGGGGGGAACGATACATGGAGATGGAACGATGATTCATCCGATGGATTCTCGGTTAAGAAGGTTAGGTGTTTGCTGGCTGATTTTCCGCGTCCTCTCACAGGTGTGAAGATGAAATGGAAAGGATGGGTTCCGTTGAAATGTAAGATCCTAGTTTGGAGAGCTGCGTTAAATCGTCTGCCGTCTAAAGTCAATTTGGTTGTTCGAGGTGTTAATATCCCTAGTCTACAGTGCGACATGTGCGATGTGGATACTGAATCAGTTTTACACCTGTTTACGGGATGTTGGTTTGCCTTTGAGGTTTGGAGTCGTGTGGAGTCTTGGTGCAAATTAAGCCCGTCAATTGTCTTCGATGTTGCTGACTTGTTGCGGATTCCTAACTCGCAGTTGCTGTCCAAACATGCTAAGCATATTTTGAGAGGTATTGTATTTACTACTATGTGGATGATATGGAAGGAACGTAACGACCGTATTTTTCCAAGCAAACGTCGTCGAGCCCCGGAAGTTTTCGAGAGCATTAAAATAACTTCTTATTTTTGGTTTAAAAATTGATCTAGATTGAAAGGTTTAGCATGGAACGATTGGTGTAAATACCCGCTTGTGTTGATGTAACGTTTGTGTGCTCGGGGGTCCTTGTTTTGAGGACCGTTCGTGGCCGTTTTTGAATGAAGTTAACCTTTCAAAAAAAAAAAAAAAAACCATGTGTCACAAAATAGACTATCTGAATAGTTAATGAGAATGGTTGAACAACAGCCCTGGGCTATTTATTTCTGTTTATTAAATATATATATATATTGTTATAATATTACAAATGTCTTACCATGAAGATTAAGATCTACCTCTAGATTTACCAAGCAAGTGGATGAACTTTTTGTCAAACTTATGGATAGTCTTATCTACCAAATAGTTAACATTGTCTACCAAATAGTTAATCTTTTTGTAGTATAAATACTAGCTCAAGATAGAAGAAAAAATGCACCTCATGTATACACTTTCATAAGTTATACAATTATCTTCTCCTTTCTCTTAAAACATTTCTAAAGTTTTTAAAGTTTTTAGCACTAATCTTGTGTTAATCCTTGTTATATTATAACACGTTATCAGCACGAGGCTTTAGCCAAGGAAACGTTCAAGCAATTATAATAAAAGTAAACATTTGATTAATATATAAACTTTAATTGTTATGATAAACTAATACCAGTGCAGATGTATCTTACGATGGACATACGATCGTTGTTGGACTACAAAAACATAACGTATCTTTTTATGTATCGTGGGATTGTTTTCCTTTATGAGACACTGCTATCCAGACACTCCTATCATAAAAACAATTAAGTCCCATACTTAAAAAAATGAAAAAAAAATAAAGAGACTGAAAGACTTGATAGCACTTGTATTTATTTATGCATCGAACTTTTATTTATACGCACATACTAACATTTAATTTAGAGTTTACATTCATGTATACTAACATTTTTATTCTTATTATTATGCATCCTAATTTTATATCTTACAAAAAAACATATCTGTAATTCATCATTTATTATAAATACATATATATATATATATATATATATATATATATATATATAATATATATATATAGGGAGAGGCTCATGCGAGAACCACCCTTATTGTGAGAACCTTGAGAACCAATGTGAACACAACCTAAAATAGCTAAAAAAACCTAACCTCCACCCCCCACCCCCCAAAAACCTAAACCCCCCCACCCCCCCCCAAAAAAAAAACCTAAACCCCCCTCCCCCACCCCCCAAAAACCTAAGCCCCCACCCCCCCCCCCCCCCATGCTAAAAACTAAACCCCCAAAAAACCTAAAAAAATCTAAAAAAAAAATCGCTACTTTTAGAAGCAAAAAAAAAAAAAAAAAAATTTTAAATTTTTTTTTTTTTTTTTGGCTTCGAAAAGTAGCGATTTTAACCTAAAAATATTAAAAAAATAAAAAAAAAATTTGTGTGATTTTTAGGCATTTTTTGTTGTGTTCACATTGGTTCTCGCGGTTCTCACAATAAGAGGTGGTTCTCGCATGATCTTCTCCCTATATATATATATATATATATATATATATAATAGCTATAAAACGGTAATATAACCGTTGCAAAATGGTTATAATTTACCACTATAAATTACCAATTATCAATCTCATTTTTTCGCAACAAACACTCTTCTTCTTAAGGTTATTCAAAAAAAATTTAGAAGATGATTCACCCGGATTTAATATTCGCCAGCATAATATTAATATTGTTGCCGACCTTAATATATGAGCTTCCACCTCATCTTTTTGGTACTTATGTATTCATTTATTTGTTTATATATATATATATATAATAGCTATAAAACGGTAATATAACCGTTGCAAAACGGTTATAATTTACCACTATAAATTACCAATTATCAATCTCATTTTTTCGCAACAAACACTCTTCTTCTTAAGGTTATTCAAAAAAAATTTAGAAGATGATTCACCCGGTTTTAATATTCGCCGGCATAATATTAATATTGTTGCCGACCTTAATATATGAGCTTCCACCTCATCTTTTTGGTACTTATGTATTCAATTATTTGTTTATAGATGTACCTCTGTATGTTATCTCATTTTTAATGAGTATTTAGATTTTAATATATATCTTATTTACGTTTAGCAACAAAATGGCAAACATCGCAAAAATTGAATTCCCGGCTCTTAATATCACCGGAGAAAATTATATGCCGTGGACGACACATGTTAAGCGACATCTCAAGTCAAAGGGTGTTTTGGAAACGATAACGGAGTGGAATAATTGTAGCGATCAAGACAAGGCAAAAGCCGATGTCTTCCTCCATAAACATATTGATGAGATGTTGCAATTTGAATATTCAAATTTTGAGGATCCATACGTTTTGTGGGAAGATTTAAAAAGCACATTTGATAATCAAAGAGAAGTTTTACTTCCCACTGCTAGAGATGAATGGAACAATCTCAGGTTCCAAGATTTTAAAAAAGGTGAATGAATACACCTCTGCTTTGTTCAGGATATGCTCAACGCTCCGATTCTGTGGGCAAACTGTTACGGAGGAAGATATGTTGGAGAAAACTTTCTCCAGATTTCATGCATCAAATATAAACTTGCAACAACAATATCGGTTGCAAAGGTTTCAAAGATATTCTGATATAAATTCATTTCTCCTCGTTGCAGAGAAAAAAAATGAGCTACTAATGAAAAATCATCAAGCTCGTCCCACTGGATCATTAGCCATTCCAGAAGCAAATGTTGTTATTAATGATGATACTAAAGACTCTGGAAGAAAATGGGGACGAGGCCGTGGCCATTTTGGTAAAGGAAATGGTCACAACTATTCCTTCCAAAGAAATAATAATTTCCGAGGTAATTCCCATGGTCATGGACGTGGTCGCGGTCGTGGTCGTGGTCGAAATAAAAAAAACCCCCAATTACCACAATCCACAAAATATCAATTCCAACCAGTATAACAATAGGAATGAAGTTGGTAGGTCCGAAAACAATGGTACTTCTTGTTTCAGATGTGGAAGTACAAACCATTGGTCAAAGGCTTGTCGTACACCTTCACATTTATGTGAATTTTACCAAGCCTCCCTCAAAAGAAAAGAAAAGGAGATGAACCATGTGGATAATTTTAATGTATCAACGTCGAACTGAATGTCGCCGACTATACCAATGAGATGGAAATCTGAAACAAATGTTGCTAAACCATAATAATTATATGTAACAATTATGTAATTTCCTTTATTATAACTATCTTTATTATGTTTCATTAGTCTTTCTTTTCATGTAACGTTTTTAGCTTATAAATAAACTTCCTATTAAAATTTAAATCATAATTCCTTCGTTATACACTTGTTATTATTTCTCTTTATATTTCAAGATTAAAATGAATACCATTGGAGCACAAGAGCAGACAAATGATGCAGATATATGTATAGCGGATAGTGGAGCCACACACACTATACTTAAATCTAAGAAATATTTTTATGAGTTGAAACCAACAAAAGGAACCGTTGATACAATATCAAGTCCTACAAACTTGACAGAAGGAGTGGGAAAAGCTAATTTAATATTACCAAATGGTACAAAGCTTTTAATAGAGAATGCTTTATTTTCCCCAAAATCAACAAGAAACTTGTTGAGTTTTAAAAACATATATCATAACGGATATGATACTCAGTCAAGGACTGTTGATAATAAAAAAATATTTGCACATCATGAGCAAAGATCATATACTGGAAAAACTGCCAATGCTCCACTCTGGTTTGCAATATGCACACATTAATGTGCCTCAAGCACATATGGCAGTAAAAGAAAGTTTTTGTGATCCTGAGACATTTAACTTATGGCATGACAGACTAGGCCATCCAGGATCTACAATGATGAAAAGAATTATTGAAAACATACATGGACATCCATTGAAATATCAGAAGATCCCCCAATCAGATAAAATGCCTCTATGTACCTCTTGTTCACTTGGAAAACTAATTACAAGGCCTTCGTCCTTAAAAGTTGACAAAGAATCACCAATGTTTCTTGAAAGAATTCAAGGTGATATATGTGGACCAATTAATCCACCATGTGGACCGTTTAGATATTTCATGGTCTTGATAGACGCATCCAGCAGATGGTCTCATGTCTCTTTATTATCAACTCGTAATGTTGCCTTTGTAAAATTTCTTGCTCAAATTATCAAACTACGAGCACATTTCCCTGATTACACTGTTAATAGGGCGAGACATGATAATGCTGGTGAATTTACATCACATGCTTTTAATGATTATTGCATGTCCGTGGGAATTGTTGTCGAACACCCTGTTGCTCATGTACACACACAAAATGGCTTAGCTGAATCATTGATCAAACGTTTACAGCTAATCCCTAGACCATTAATAATGAGAACAAAACTTCCTGTGTCGATTTGGGGTCATGCAATTTTACATGTTGGATCACTGATTCGTGTGAGACCAAGTGCAAATCATAACTACTCCCCACTACAACTTGTTTCTGGCCATGAGCCAGACATTTCCCACCTTAAAATTTTTGGGTGTGCAGTGTACGTTCCAAATGCACCACCACAACGCACAAAAATGGGACCTCAAAGAAGGTTGGGAATATATGTTGGATATGAAACAGCCTCCATCATACGATATCTTGAACCTTGTATTTAAAGCACGTTTTGATGACTGCCATTTTAACGACGCAATATTCCCAGCATTAGGGGGAGAAAATAAAAAACAAGAAATTGATGTCTCATGGTGTATGCTTCATTGTCTCATCTTGATCCAAGAATAAAACAATGTAAGACAGAGGTTCAAAAGATAATACACTTGCAAGACATTGCAAATCAATTACCTGATGCTTTTACTAATACAAACAGAGTTACTAAATCTCATATACCAGCTGCTAATGCTCCAGCTCGAGTTGAGATCCCAAGTAAGGCAATAGATAATAAGATAGGTCATGAATCTCAAAAACGTTTAAAACGTGGAAGGCCAATCGGTTCAAAGGATAAGAATCCTCGAAAAAAAAGCACTTGTAAAGGAAATTGGCCACAAAGAGAATGATCTTAATAAAACAGTAAATACCGAAACCTCTCATGAGGAAGATGTTGCTGATACTAACAAAGAGATATCAATCAACAATGGTCATACACATACCATATGGAACCGATATGAAATGGAAAATATTGATGAGATATTTTCTTATTCTATAGCAAGTGACATCATGGGTGGAGATGATGATCCTGAACCAAAATCTGTCAATAATTGTCAAAATAGACATGACTGGGATAAATGGAAAGGCGCTATGCAATCTGAATTAGATTAACTCAAAAAACGAAAGGTTTTTGGGTCTATTGTTGTTACACCTAAGGCTGTAAAGCCTGTAGGGTATAAATGGGTTTTTGTACGAAAACGAAATGAGAAAAATGAGGTTACAAGATATAAAGCGAGACTTGTAGCTCAAGGTTTTTCACAAAGGCCAGGGATTGACTATGAAGAAACATATTCTCCCGTTATGGATGCAATAACCTTTAGATACTTAATCAGCTTAGCAGTTTCTAAAAAGTTAGAAATGCGTCTTATGGATGTCGTTACAGCTTACTTGTATGGATCACTTGATAATGACATCTATATGAAAGTTCCTGAAGGATTTAAACTTCCTGAAGGGTTAAGTTCAAAGCCCAAAGAAATGTATTCGATCAAATTACAAAGATCTTTATATGGGTTGAAACAATCTGGAAGAATGTGGTACAATCGTTTGAGCAACTTTTTGACAAGTAAAGGTTATACAAATAATCTTATATGTCCATGTGTCTTTATTAAGAAGACAACATCAGGATATGTGATCATAGCTGTATATGTTGATGACCTAAATATAATTGGGACACAAAAAAAATTCATGAAGCAATTATTCTTTTAAAGAAAGAATTTGAAATGAAAGACTTTGGAAAAACCAAATATTGTCTTGGTTTACAAATTGAACATATGAGCAATGGAATACTTGTGC
This sequence comes from Helianthus tuberosus, assembly GCA_030545235.1. Lineage (NCBI taxonomy): Eukaryota > Viridiplantae > Streptophyta > Magnoliopsida > Asterales > Asteraceae > Helianthus > Helianthus tuberosus. The sequence goes on from JARYGA010057994.1 coordinate 55,773, forward strand.
ATCAAACGAATTATACTGAAAAGCTGTTGAAACGTTTCAATATGGACAAGTCAAATATTTTAAGCACTCCAATGGTCGTTAGGTCACTTAATGTCGAAAATGATCCATTTCGTCCTTGTGAGGACAACGAAGAAGTTCTTGGTCCAGAAGTACCATACCTCAGTGCAATTGGAGCACTTATGTATCTTACGAATTGTACGAGACCTGACATTTCTTTTGCAGTGAACTTGTTAGCAAGATTTAGTTCAGCTCCTACTAAAAGCCACTGGAATGGGATTAAACATATTTTTCGATATCTTCGAGGCACTGTTGATATAGGCTTGTTTTATCCTAACGATTCAAAAGAAGGGTTAGTTGGTTATGCAGATGCGGGTTATTTATCTGATCTTCATAAAGCAAAATCTCAAACTGGATATGTATTTATGAATGGAGGAACTGCGATTTCATGGCGTTCTCAGAAAAAAACACTTGTCGCAACATCCTCAAATCATGCTGAGGTCATTGCACTACATGAAGCTTCAAGAGAATGTGTATGGTTAAGATCTATGTCACAACACATTGTGACTTCTTGTGGGCTAGAGAAAGATCGAAGTCCAAAACCTATCCATGAAGATAATGCCGCCTGTGTCTCTCAGATGAAAGAAGGGTATATCAAAAGTGACAGAACAAAACATATACCACCAAGATTCTTTGCATATACTCGGGACCTTATTAAAGACAATCAGGTCGAGATGAGATACGTCGAATCCAGTAATAATTCAGCCGATATTTTCACAAAAGCACTACCTACAACAACTTTTAGGAAACATGTTCATGACATTGGCATGCGTCATGTACGGAGAATGTGATTCCTTACAAATTACAAACTTGAGGGGGAGCTATAGACTGCACTCTTTTTCCCTTAGCTAAAGTTTTTTTCCCACTGGGTTTTTCTTTAGCAAGGTTTTTAAAGAGGCAGTACATAAAGACCCTGAAGTTTGCAAAGTGTCATCCAAGGGGGAGTGTTATAATATTAAAAAATGATTTACCATGAAGATCAAGATCTACCTCTAGATTTACCAAGCAAGTGGATGAACTCTTTGTCAAACTTATGGATAGCCTTATCTACCATATATATACTGATCTGACATAATATATATATATATATATATATATATATATATATATATATGTAATATGGGTTTTAAATGAAACTATATAAAACATTAAATAAAAAATTACGAATATGATCAAGTTTGTATACGAATATGATCAAGTTTGTTTTCTTTGTCTTATATTTGATAAGTATTTTTAATTTTGAAGACGTTGTTAACGTTTAATGAATATACATTATTCGTCATTCTTTATTCAATTTATCAATATATACACAGTTGTGTTTAATAAAATTTAAATATCCAAACCCGTGAGTATTCACGGGTGTTAATCTAATACCTTAATAAGGAGAAAAAGTTTTTCGATATTGTTAATATTTGTGTAAACGATAGCTGATTTCATAATATATACCTTAATAAAGAGAAAGAAGATTTTCGATATTGTTAAAATATTTGTGTAAACGATAGCTGATTTCATAATATATATTGTTAACGAAGAACCGTGTGTATTATGAATTCTAAATGAATTGATTTGTTGATTATAATTCATTGAAAAACTTAGTTATATAGAAATGAATTGGATTCCCTTTTAGTTTACATATTATAGAAGTAGAGACATGGGAAATATATTAAATAAAGATAAAAATATAGATATTGATTAATTTAAATAATATTATGGTAAGTTATATGAGGGGAAAACATGGTTTCCCCAAAATCAAATGATTAACTTCAATTTTTTCGACCATTCAACTAAGGTAATAACTAATCCATATTAATTAAATGGTTTAAAGATTATTGAAATTTAAAAAAAAATAAACAAATTTAAAAAATTTTGAATATAGAAACAATTGGTACAGAAATAGTAGGATAAGTTTTATTTGGAAAGTTGAAAACAAAAAACCCATTAAGTGAGTAAAGTCAAAAGACGGTCACAAAATAGAGGCAACCACGTGTCACAAAATATAGGCAACCACGTGGCTATTTATTTTTGTTTATTAGATAAAGGATATATATATATATATATATATATATATATATAATATAGGTTTTAAATGAAACTATATAAAACATTAAATAAAAAATTACGAATATGATCAAGTTTGTTTTCTTTGTCTTATATTTGATAAGTATTTTTAATTTTGAAGACATTGTTAACGTTTAATGAATATACATTATTCGTCATTCTTTATTCAATTTATCAATATATACACAGTTGTGTTTAATAAAATTTAAATATCCAAACCCGTGAGTATTCACGGGTGATAATCTAATATCTTAATAAGGAGAAAAAGTTTTTCGATATTGTTAATCTTTGTGTAAACGATAGCTGATTTCATAATATATACCTTAATAAAGAGAACGAAGATTTTCGATATTGTTAAAATCTTTGTGTAAACGATAGCTGATTTCAAAATATATATTGTTAACGAAGAACCGTGTGTATTATGAATTCTAAATGAATTGATTTGTTGATTATAATTAATTAAAAAACTTAGTTATATTGAAATGAATTGGATTCCTTTTTAGTTTACATATTATAGAAGTAGAGACATGGGAAATATATTAAATAAATATAAAAATATAGATATTGATTAATTTAAATAATATTATGGTAAGTTATATGAGGGGAAAACATGGTTTCCCCAAAATCAAATGATTAACTTCAATTTTTTCGACCATTCAAGTAAGGTAATAACTAATCCATATTAATTAAATAGTTTAAAGATTATTGAAATTTAAAAAAAAAAATAAACAAATTTCAAAAATTTTGAATATAGAAACAATGGGTACAGAAATAGAAGGATAAGTTTTATTTGAAATTTGAAAAAAAAAACCCATTAAGTGAGTAAAGTCAAAAGACGGCCACAAAATAGAGGCAACCACGTGGCTATTTATTTTTGTTTATTAGATAAAGGATATATATATATATATATATATATATATATATATATATATATATATATATATATATATATAGGGTTAGGGTTTAGAGAAAACCCTCAAAAGTGTGAGAACGGAGAGAACGCTTATGGATCGTCCGATCAAAACAATCTATGGACTAGATTGGCGCGGTGGCATTTTAGTAAATAACACCAATTTTATTAGGTGTACGCGCATCATTAAGGGTAAAAAAGTAAAAAACAATTCCTCACATAAAACGCCATTGAAAATAAAACGCCAAATAAATACAAAACGCCAATTTTATCACTGCCTACTTTTTTCTGTGTTTTAATTTAAGCTTTCTGGCTACAAAAACGCCATAAAATATGAAACGCCATTATATATAACGCCAAAGTTTACATCCGGATAAATGTTAATTACATTTTTTGTTATAAAAAAAGCATCCCGCCAAACCTATGCGCCAAAAAAATTCTATAAATAGAAACGTCTCACCACCTTCTGTTTATCACACCAAAAAAAGACACAGTGGTTGCTAAAAAAATTTACAACTCAATGTAAAACGCCAAAAAATACAACGACAACAAACATCTTTTCTTTTGATCCTCAGTAAAGTTCTGCATGAAGCTTCATTTAATGATTTGTTATGCGAGTGTAGAAAGATTTTGCTGCATGAGATGGACAATATTGAAAAAAGAGGGACTGATGACACCCATATGTCATACTGTTATCTTTGTTCCTAAAGAAGGTTTGGATGATAAGAAGAGACCTATACCAGTGGCAGATAGCATCCACCCACAGGGGGTCGCTCTATGTCTCCAACATCAACAAAGACACTTCAACACATGAACAAAGAAAATAAACAACGCCAAACCCAAAACGCCATTTATTTGTCACATTTCTTGTAGTTTCAAAAGAAAAAAGAGACTGATGACACTGAAGAATTAAAATCATAAATTGTTTTTACTTTGTTTTTAATTTTCTTTGTATATTGTTTGTTTTGTAATGTCAGTTAATAAACAACAAAATAATATTAATGCTATAATGAAAAATATAATAAAACGCCAAAATTAGCAAATACGTGTAAAACTCCATAATGCCATAAAAAAGCCCCCAAAAAACTAACAAACTATAATAAAATTAATTTGAACAACTAATATTATAAAAAAAGAGTGAAACAATGTGCAAAGAATATAAAACAAAACGAAGTCTAATAGTTATCTAACCACTATTGGAAAACAAAACGCCATAACTACAGCCGTTAAAAGATTTGACGTGTTACACCATTAAAACAGTTGAGTCTGAAAACAAAACACGGTAAACTGCAAAAAACAGTAAAATGAAACGACGGAAAACATAATTACTAACATTTATTATATTAAATTTATTTATCTTTTTCAAAACGCCATAATTACCTGACATACGCGGGAAAAAAAAGTCAATATAAAAGAACACCATCAGAACCCAAGCTCAAACACGCCAAAAAAACTAAAACGCCACATATTCTCCAAAATGCCAAAAAAAATTTAAAAAATGGCTAAGGTTATTGCATGCAGGTTTGAAAGAAAAGAAAAAAGATTCATCATAAAGTTCGCTGAGAGGAGAAGGGTAAAGGTAAGAACAATAAAAGCCATAATGGGAATGAATGAAAATGTTCAGAAGGATATCCTGGCCCTTGGGGTTCCAAGAGACAACGATTGTGAAAGAACAAGAACTGTAATAAAAAGACTGGAGAGAAAGTTTCCAGCAGAAGATGATGATGATGATATTGAAGATACACAAATACCAAAACTTAGCAGTTGGGTATTGAATGAGGAAGAAGGAACACTTGAAGTAACTTATAAATCGGGGTGCAATATTCAAGACCAATGGAAGAAATGTTGAAGACAGGGTTGCTATCTATCGTTGAACAACTCTGTGATTTAACACCTTCAAACGATCCAAAATCCAAGGATGCAGTGATATTCAAAAATAGGCTGCAGCAAAGAAGAGACGAGCTAATGGTGTTATAAGCAAAAATGAAATTTGATGATGAAGAATTTGAAAAAAGTGAAGAACAAAGCGATGGGTACATCTCTGATGTAATCCCACCTACGGAAGACTCTTAGATTATTTTGATTTTAGAGTTATTGTAATTTTTTAAAATATTAATCTATGGTAATGAATTATTAACAAAAAGATACAAAACGCAAAAAATGACATGGAAAAAGCCATAACGCCAAAATATTAACCATGTAACACAAAAAGAATTAACTCAAAGAGAAGAAATCTCAGAAAAAACAATAAAACACCAAATAATTAATAAATCTACAAAACGCCAAAATTATCTTGCACGCAAAAAATAAAGAAGCATGTCAAACACGAAAATCATGAAAGGAGAAGAATACTAAAAAGACAAAAAAACCCCTCGGACCCTGATCATGCCCCACGCCACGTGTTCGGCCAGGATGCGTTCTCACCGTTCTCACACTTTTTTCCGTTTTCTCCTGATCCTGTTTCTATATATATATATATATATATATATATATATGTATATATATACATATACATAGGCTAAAGATAAATAGAAAACCCACTTTAATTTAGAAAACCCGGGAAACTCTAACCTCCCGATGTTTTTAAAAAAAAAAATATATACACATGTTATATACATGTTTTTAAGGTATTTGAGCCAAAAAAATCAAAAAAGCGCCGAGTAGATATTTTTAAAAAAAATAAACAAGTTTTGGTGTAACACGTGTTACAAATATGTCAGATGAATGTAACACGTGTTACACAAAAACTTGTTTATTTTTTTTAAAAATATCTACTCGGCGCTTTTTTGATTTTTTTGGCCCAAATACCTTAAAAACATGTATATAACATGTGTATATATATTTTTTTTTAAAACATCGGGAGGTTAGAGTTTCCCGGGTTTTCTAAATTAAAGTGGGTTTTCTATAGATACTAACCCTATATACATATACATATATATAGGGTCAGGATGATTTCAAAACCATAAATATTTACAAAACTCGCAGAACTCCTAATAAACAATTTTTTATTTATATATTTTTATGTTTAGGATAATTTTATCATTTATTATGTGTATTTTTACGATTACATACATGTTAAGAGTATATTTATCATTTTTTATATGTAATTAGTTATGACACATATATAATTTTGGCAATTAAACATATGTAAACTACTTTTAACATGTATGTAATAAAAAAAATACATATAATAGATGATAAAAAGATCCTAAATACAAAAACTTATATATAAAATGATTGTTTATTAGGAGTTCTGAAAGTTTTGTAGTTATTTAGAGTTCTGAAATGAACTAAACCCTATATATATATAGGGCAATGCTCTATAAGAAACCCTTAATTTTTAGAAAACTTTGCAAACTCAATATGTGGCCTACATTTATCTACGTCATCCAAGTCAATTGATTAAGTTTATTGCCTCTAAGGGTATATTAGTAATTTGTTACATCTATCCACCCACCTCAAGAACTCTTCCCCATTTGATTTGACATTACCATTAATGCCTATCACCTCATAAGTCACCATACCCCCATTTATAGATTATTTCATTTTTAAAATCCAAATTATATACATCTCGTCCCTCATATCTCCTTTAACCTTCACCTGTATATCACCCTTTTCTCCATTAATGTCCATGGAGACAAATCCACCAACCTCCGAGTTAATGTCGCTGGTTCATCTGTTCCCCAACAGGTTCATTACCAGTGACTTCCATACTGATGAGGAATTAAATGCTCAAGGTTTGTATCTCTATCTAACTTAACTCCCTCGAATATATGTTTTTTTTTGTATTTGACATTTTTAATGGAATAATCCAAATATACTGCGTGGCAATGTTCACATGTACCATTCGAAGCTTATGGATACACTAACATGGTTGTTGACGGTGCTGGATCATCTGAAGTCAATGTTAGATCACCGGATTTTCTGATCTCCAAAAAGTTTAGAGGCAGCGTTGAGTTGACTGACGAGGTTTTGGATAATGATCAAGGTTTGTTTTTCTATATATATGTTACATTCGTGTTATTTTTTTTTCTTCCCCATATATTGCATAAAATTAAACATATGGCATAATGTTCACATGTAGCATCCGAAGATTCTGGCTTCGCTAACATGCCGGGTGCTGGTTCTGGATCATGTCAGGGCCCTTCTGTGTTTACTGAATCATCTCGTGGGCCGTTAGATGGTTGTTTATTTTCCATGGGAGTACACTTTCTTCTCATATACCAGATTTCTAACCTTTTCGTTTTCTGATGCAGGGCCAGAGCATCCATACTTCATTTTTGAAATGCCTCAGGGAACCCGTTACTGGATTCCTACCGTCGCTGATAAGTTCTTACTAGTGTGTGGGAAATCTTATCCGACATTTGAGGCTATTCTTTCCATGTATGAACTTTATACGTTTGAAGCTGGTTTTTCTGTTAAAAAAGGCCAAACTAAAGTCTGGAATGGAATTCCGACACACAAGTATCTTCGCTGCTCAAAATACAGGAAACCACAACGCAAGAAGACTTTTGACATACTAGATGAATCTTCTGTAAGGCCAAGGAGAACCAGCTTCACATGGTGTGACTGTAAGGCAGGCATTCTAGTCTCAATCTATAATGATACATACACAGTTCTGAGTTTCAATGATATTTATAATCATGAACTTGTTGAGAATCACAACCGTGATCTTAGCAAGATATCACGGAAGCTGTCATTCTTCACCAAACAATTCATTCACAATATGAGTCTAAACCGTATTGGACCCATGAGAGCTAATAGATGTCTTGTAGCTTTAAAAAGGGGGGGGGGCATAACAATGTCAACGGGACTCTGGTAAATTTTAAAAATTTTAGCCAACAGTTGCGAATTTTTATTGGTGAACGCGACGCACAAGTTTTCCTTGAAGGCTTGCGTCAGCGCTTTGACAACCTACCCAACTTCTATTTTGATTACACGGTTTCAAATGGAAAGCTGTTGTCACACCCCGACCACGTAGAACATACAAAACGTGGCGGAAATGTCGGGGAGTGTTGTAACAGAATTAATTGTTTCAAATCCATGGCAATTGAAGTTTCGTTTTATTGATTAAAGGTGTTACAATGTCTTAACAAACAAAGAAACATAACAAAATAACTAGTCTTGCATCTTTTATTGTCACTAAGGCCCATGTCCGCCTAAGTGTATCTTGATCAATCCTATGCTTCATTTCCTGAAACCCATGTGAAAATAGGTACGTCAGCATAAAAATGCCGGCGAGTACATAGGTTTTGTGAAAATAAGATTCATGACATCTGTTTAAGAAAATGTTTAGTCATGAACCTTGTAATTTGCTTTGTCTTGTAAATCATTTGAAAAACGATAAGATCAGATGATATGTACAAATAAGTGAATAATGTATGGTTAAATGAATAACCATCTAAAATGTGTTTGTATAAGATAAGTTGTTTATAACTCAATGTCTTGTGAAAAGTATGTTATTTGTATAAAATGTTCTATGTCTCAAACTGAAATGATTCAAATAACACTACGATATGTAATACCATATAAACACTTATATATAGGAAGTACCAGCGGCGTATCCACCATGCTTGTATCATATTACACACGCTTCGTTACTTAATCACTTACTCAAACCAAACTACTAAAGTAAAATGTTCATGTCTAATGTAAATCATGTAATATGTATCCAAAATGTAATCATGTGATGAATAACAAATGTACTAAGCATGCGACAATAGACATACGTAGCATGTGACCTGTACTAAGTATGCAACAATAGACATACGTAGCATGTGACCTGTACTACGTACAAGCCCATTGAGGATTTAATATAGCACCTTTGGATATCCTACTATGAATCCCTTATACGAAGATATGGAAGATTCTACGAGGATTTGGATGACAAAAACTTGGATTACTCAAAAACATAAAGGGAAACACATAAGCACATAATCACATAGTTGTTTAACTTGGTTATTAATTTGTTATCTTTGGACGCGGATACTTAAAGCACACCAGGAATCCAATTCGTGGATTTCATTTGGCACTTAAATCATTTCAAGAATCCATCCATGAAGATAGGATGATCTACCAAAAATTCGATTTTCGTCTTCAGGAAAACGCAATGTTCGAATTAAGGTACACAATAATTTAGGATGGATTATAACTTGCACCTTGTACTTCGTTTCTTTGCAAGAGACGGGTACTTAGGATCCTTGTGGAAAACGTGGGTAGTTTGCTTTTCAAGGAATACGATTTCTTGATTGTCGGTATTGTAGGGGATATGTTGTTTATGCATACAACCACATAAATACATTGTAATGTAAATAAAAGATTTATTTATAAACAATGTTAACAACTGTTTCATGGACCTTGACAACAAAAGAAAATAATACATAAGACATGATTATTTCTAAAGAGTGTTGTCTTCTAGTCGGTCAGATGCTCATCTCTGTGCTGGATTAGCATTAGCACGCTTTGGGCAATTTCTTCGGAAATGTCCCATCTCGCCACACTTGTAGCAAGAACCTGGTGGAAAGCGAGCTCGAGCAGGTTTATTGTTAGCTTGATTTGGTGCAACTGCTGCTACGCAAACTTTTGCTGTATGACCTTTACGTCCACAAATTTGGCATTCGCGGCACTTCACATTAACATGATGATAAAGGTTACATTTGTTGCACAAGGGTGAAGTTCCATTGTATGGCTTCCTAGTACGGGGTTTAGCTGGTTGGTTGGGGGCGGCTTGATCATTGTGAGCGACCATGGCGAAGTTCTGAGAAGCCTTTTGCTTCTTTGACCGCTCAAGGGATCCAGTCTGTTCATCCATGGTCTTTGATTCCTCGATTGGTTTCTTGTCACCCTTTCGGAAAAGCTTACGTTTCCTGATCTGAGATTCAGTCAAAGTTGCAGATAGCTCAATGGCCTGCCTAACCGTAGTGGGGTTACTACCAGTAACAATGTCTTGAACTGAGTCAGGGAGACCATCAATGTATTTTTCGATTGCCTTATCCAAAGGCGTAACCATGGTAGGACACAACAGGCTCAGCTCCTCATATCGATCAGTGTATGCTCGATGTTCGCCGCTGTCTTGCTTAAGGTCATCAAATTCCCTTTCCAAGGCTCTGATCTCGTGACGAGGACAGAATTCCTTCATCATCAGTGCTCTAAGTTCTTCCCATGTTTGAGCCAGTGCTACTTCGGCACCCCTATCTCTCACCACACCGTTCCACCACGTCAAAGCTCGTTTCTCAAAGACACTAGATGCGAAATCTACCTTTCGCTCATTTGGACATTGTACATGCCTGAAGGTGCTCTCTAGACTCTCGAACCATTGCAGAAGTGCTGTCGCTCCTTGAGACCCAGAAAACTTTGATGGCTTGGCCGAGTTGAACGTCTTGAAGTTGCAGAGGGCATTATTGTTGTTGATAGCTTGGTAACATTGAGCAACGACGTTCGGGATTGCAGCAGTCATTTGCTGTGTAATGACAGCTGCCAGTTCGTCAATAGATACCGGATTTTCGCGTCGTGGAGGCATTCTAAAAGAGGAAATATGAAATGAAACGAGTGAGAGAATTAGACGAAAAGAATGAGATGAAACAAATCTGATGAAAGCAAGGATAGTGGTCATTTGTTTGTTACTACAAAGCAACAAACGGCCTCGGTGATTAATCAAAGTAAATAGGTCAAAAATAATGTATCGCGAAGACATGCTCGCCTATAAGTGAACACTCATCCCAAGAATTCCCAGGTAAGCACAACTGGTCTCGCATCTGATGAGATGTATACGAAGTGCTTGCCTAGACAGAAAACCCAGAATACAGGCATTCACCCTTCCAGTTTGCACGTATTCACATTATTAGAAACCCAAAACCTTGACGAGAGTTTTGAAAACTCAAAGGGGTTCAAAACCATGTAACAGAGGGTTCAAAACCTTACAATAGAGGGTTCAAAACCTTGTAATCAATCATCCTAGAACAGATGATTAGTTTTCAAAGCGGTTTTGAAATTTATGTTCTTGTTGTGGTAGTCGCCTAAGGATAGGTGACGGTATTGTTTTTTGACTAAACGCAAGTAAACTCGCGTTACGGTCCTAGAAAGGTTATAGACTAGGTCAAAGCATTACTAATAACCTAATTCCCTATAACCATTGGCTCTGATACCATCTTTTCTGTCACACCCCGACCACGTAGAACATACAAAACGTGGCGAAAATGTCGGGGAGTGTTGTAACAGAATTAATTGTTTCAAATCCATGGCAATTGAAGTTTCGTTTTATTGATTAAAGGTGTTACAATGTCTTAACAAACAAAGAAACATAACAAAATAACTAGTCTTGCATCTTTTATTGTCACTAAGGCCCATGTCCGCCTAAGTGTATCTTGATCAATCCTATGCTTCATTTCCTGAAACCCATGTGAAAATAGGTACGTCAGCATAAAAATGCCGGCGAGTACATAGGTTTTGTGAAAATAAGATTCATGACATCTGTTTAAGAAAATGTTTAGTCATGAACCTTGTAATTTGCTTTGTCTTGTAAATCATTTGAAAAACGATAAGATCAGATGATATGTATAAATAAGTGAATAATGTATGGTTAAATGAATAACCATCTAAAATGTGTTTGTATAAGATAAGTTGTTTATAACTCAATGTCTTGTGAAAAGTATGTTATTTGTATAAAATATTCTATGTCTCAAACTGAAATGATTCAAATAACACTACGATATGTAATACCATATAAACACTTATATATAGGAAGTACCAGCGGCGTATCCACCATGCTTGTATCATATTACACACGCTTCGTTACTTAATCACTTACTCAAACCAAACTACTAAAGTAAAATGTTCATGTCTAATGTAAATCATGTAATATGTATCCAAAATGTAATCATGTGATGAATAACAAATGTACTAAGCATGCGACAATAGACATACGTAGCATGTGACCTGTACTAAGTATGCAACAATAGACATACGTAGCATGTGACCTGTACTACGTATACAACAATAGACATACGTAGCATGTGACCTGTACCACGTATACAACAATAGACATACGTAGCATGTGACCTGTACTACGTATACAACAATAGACATACGTAGCATGCGACCTGTACTACGTATACAACAATAGACATACGTAGCATGTGACCTGTACTACGTATACAACAATAGACATACGTAGCATGCGACCTGTACTACGTATACAACAATAGACATAGTAGCATTAAATGTAATGTAAAACATGTACTATAATTGTACTAATGAACATAGCAAGTATATGATGTGAAAACAGGAAAGCTTGAAAGTAACAAGTAGGCACATGTGTTCCACCCCAAAACAGTTTGGAAAACAGTAAAAGAGGGGTCTATGTACTCACTTGAGATTGCTCAGTAGTCCTTGAGTAACAACCAAACAATGCTAGAGATCGCGGATATCAAACGGCACCTAATTTAGGTAACTATGTTAATAAACCGGACCTAAATCGGAAGATCGGGTAGCATGAGGGTTCGTAAACCAAACGAGTGTAGAGACTCGTGTCATTTGGTTCAACAAAGCCTACATACTAATTGAAACCTAACATAAATGTTTACGACCCATTACGACCCGTTTAGGTAGCTTATGCTACTTTAACGCGTCGTTCGCGTGAAACGCGTTCGGACCGCCTAACTAGCCCTATGACAAGTGTTATATGCCTAAACATGTTACATAATCAGTTATGTGACAAAAGTTTAGGTTACATATGCTTAATTACCAATTATACATGAAAAGGGTATTCTGGTAATTTACCTAAGGCATATAAACTACCTATCATACAACTACTTAAACGATGTGACCATAGGGTATAACCTCGGAAGGTTATTCCCTACCTACTATGGTCACCTAATGTATTTGGTCGGATCCTAATGATCGACCAAATGGGTCGGGTTCGAGGTATAAGCGATTTATTAGATCGCTTACCCTACGACCCTAGACAACGTGGTAATCAGTAGGCATAGTCCCAAGGGACTATAACCAACGTGATTACACTCACGTTGCGAAGTTCAAACGAACTTCGCATTGACCATAACTGGTCAACGCAGAAAGTCAAACAAAGTTTGACTTTCAGACTCGAAAGACTCGAAAAGCAATAAAAGAACGAAATAATACTTACGAAGGGTCCCCGAATGCTAATCTAGATCTTAATAACTCAGGTATGAAACAATGGTTCCAACTTAGAGTCACTTAGATCAGATTCTAGTGATTTTTGAAGTTAAGTGGGTTGGGTATTTATAGGAATACCCGAACCGTTAAGATCGTTTGTCGAATATCGTGCCTTAATCGTATCCGTACAAGTGTCGGGACCTTATGGAAGCTAAAAATGGTCCTTATCATCTGACTAAGCAAGTGAGAACATGTGGTGGAGGATTAAACAGCTGCAATCTGTGATTAAATGCATTTAATCTGGTCTGATATGCGGACGCGGCCCGCTCAGGATCAGGCAAACATAATGCGGGCCGCCTGGCCTTGTCAGATCAGAAACATGTTTGATAAATGACAGTTTCAGTCCCTGCACGTGTTTAAGGCCATTCCCGACACTTCTAAGGCCCGTAAAGCCAACTTTAAGGCCCTAAAATGATGCCTAAACATTGTGGACATGAAACATGCTCAAAAATATGCCGGGTGTTGGTTCGTTTGGTCGTACGAACGCGATGTTCGCTTAATTACGACGGAATGCGCATAAGCGCGAAAAACGATCCAAATGACGAAACGAATGGATTTTTCTTATGCCGAACACTAAAATAAAATATTTTAGTGCTTACATAAATTTTTGGATGTCCGGATGTATTCAGAACGTAAGTTATGCGCGAGAATGCAAACTTGTGCACTTTTTGACACTTTTAGTCCCTGAATGACACAAAAGTTTATTTTAGCACACCAAACCTTCCAAAACTTATATCTAAGTTATGTAAATGTTATTTAAGGTATGTTAAGCCTATTTCACTATTCCGGAGTGTTCGTTGCATTAAACTGGTTATATTTACGCATCAGTGCGCGTATAACCTTCCAGAAAGCGATTTAGAGCTTGAAATCGAACAAGAATCGATATGTGCAAACGATACACATATTTTTACAAATCCCAAGTATGAAATACAATATTTCATTGGTTTGGCATTTGATTGATGGTTGGAGTGACACAGGTGTCACCGCTGTCTTCTGTATTCTGGGCTGATGAGATTTCAAAGCTAAACTACAAAGCTTTTGGCGATGTCCTCGCCTTCGACGTGACTTACAGCACTAACAGGTGAGTTTCCCCTTAACATGTGTTAGGGGAAATATCAAACTATATAAACCTAACAAAAAAAGTGTTACATTTTGTTAACTTCAAATCCATTTTTATTAATAGGTACAAGATGGTTTTTCTGCCATTCACGGGTGTGGATCATCATTTCCAATGTGTTACATTTGGTGCGGGTTTGATATCAACCGAGTCCATTGACTCTTATGTGTGGTTGCTTAAGGCTTTCTTGAAGGCACACGGTACTCAACCAACTCTCGTGTTAAGTGATCAAGACCCATCTATGCTTCAAGCTGTTCCTATGGTCTTTACCGAATCACGCCACCGGCTATGCATGTGGCATATAATGAAAAAACTACCCTCAAAGGTTAGGTTAAATCGTTAGCCTTTTAACATGTGTTATTCAACATGTCAGTCTTACATGTCTTTTTAAACTGTTTAATGTAACATGTGTTAGTAACTCTTAAAATTTACCAGATCTCTGCGGACCTTCTTGATAACACTGATGTTCGGTCCTGTATTCACCGGTTGGTTTGGAATGTTTATATCAAACCAGAAACGTTTGAGTCCCGCTGGCATGACCTCCTAGAAACATTTGGCCTCCAAGACCACACTTGGTTGAAGGACATGTACAACATCAAACATCTTTGGGTTCCAGCCTACTTTAGGGAACTGCCAATGTGTTGCTTGATGAAGACCACTTCACGTTGCGAAAGCTCGAACGCTGCCATCAAGGTCAACTCAACAAGCGCAAACACCCTTGTACAATTTATGATGTGCTTTGAAAATAGGGTAGACAGCCAACGCCATCGGCAACGCGTATCGGAGTACAAAACCTCATCCACGGTGTTCAAGGACAATACTGATTTAGCGATAGAACAGCACGCGTTCGCCATTTACACAAACGCTGTTTTCATGCAAGTTCAAAAGGAGATAATTAAAGGGAAGTTTTTATGCTACATCACAAACCAAATCGAGTCCAACAAAACCGCTCTTTTGCTAAACGTCACTCATTTGGACAAAAGGAACAACATCACAAACGTCTATCAGGTAACACATGTTAGGCAACTTCTTTATTACCACTCCACTTACGTTAGATTTTAACAGTTTTTTTGCTCCTTCTGTCCCCAACAGGTTACATATAACACTGTAGACCACTCCGCCAGTTGCTCATGCAGGAATTTCACACGTATCGGATATATGTGTCGCTATGTCTTTTGCGTATATCGATTGAAACATGTTGCAAAGATACCACCCCAGTACATAAACGATAGGTGGTGCCGAGATGCCCTCCCAAAAGAGGTTTTTTCACTTTCCAGCCGATACGGGGTCAACGCTCACGCATCGTCCATTATGCGGAATGAAATCCTCGACCTTGTTACTAAATGCGTTGATGTGGCCAGAACCGATGACGATTCATTGTCAAAATTGGTGGCTCAACTCCGGGATTTCAAGATCAATGTGCTTTCCAAGCAACCATTGGGTACAACTGAAAATCAAACAAACGAGTGTGAAATGGAAGAAATAGTTGGGCAACCAATCAACATTCCAGTCGAAGTTGCTAATCCAGATGTTGTACGCAATAAGGGATGTGGTACACATACTCGCATTTTCGGACCTGGTGAGAAGGCAAAGACAAAACCACCAAAACCTCCAAAGCAGCTTCGTCTATGCAAGCGTTGTGGCCTGTATGTCGACGACCACGACTCACACAACTGCGTTAAGGTGGCGGCAATGAAAGCAGCAAAGGCAGCTGCTGAACAACAAAGGCAGACCGCCACCGGTGCCTCCCCATATGATTAAAATATTTCCTTTCGTTTACTAGTACTATGTAATGGGAGACTCACTTCATTTTGGCCTTCTTACACATATGTAACAGTCTTTTAACATCCTCCTGCTTTTGTTCTGTTACGTGTGTAAGAAGGTGGAACTCTTTTTATCCCATTTATCATTTCTAGTCTTTGTAAAAACTTTATGGCCTTCGGCACGTTGTGTTTTGTAGGCCACCTTTTTGTGGACCTCTATTAATAACCTTGCTTTTCTTATTATCTTACGCATGGATAATTGTGGTTTTGGTATATATATTACAACAACATTTCAACAGATGCTTAACACACGTTAATGTCTAGTAAAATACAAAAGGTGATAACCACACCAATAGGTTTTATATAAAGTCACATCAGGTTATAGAAACAAATTTCACAACTAGCCGACTTAACCCCACATACTACTGCTAGGCTACACCCGCAGATATAAAACAACGGATCGGCTACCGAGCCGTCACATCAACACATCCCCATAAAAAAATACTAATAAAAGAACAAAAAAACGACGTGAGTATGTTGTCTACAAACATAGGTTCAACAGGTTAACACAACTATAACCACTTACGACATCCTAACTACCCCTTCTTATCCTCCATCCCTACGAAGCTTTTCATCATGGTGTTTCAACATCTTCATCATGAAAGTACAGAGGAGAGGGGCTACGCTCACTCTCCCATGGGTCATGGTAACACCATGACCTGATTGTTTCGGGTGAGTATGGACACAATGGGCAACCACATAATTCATGGTCTGGATCCGTCAGCAACCTAACCAACTCCTCTGGTAGCCCCTTCAATTTTTCAGCTTCTGGTAAAACGTGTTCGGTACGGCGTCTGCTAACATCCGCTACATTGTTTCTTCCGCTTTCTGAAGCGTCGTTAGCACCTAGGCCTCCAGTTTTCACGTCCTGGACCTTCTTCTGAAACACTTTTCTTTCGCAGCACACCCCGTACCGACCCTCAACTGCTTCTTTCCCCTTTCGCCTCTGCTTCTCCATGCCTGGTGGTGTATCTGTGACCTTATTTTCATAAGCGTCCATCACATTAACACACTTTGGAACCACTTAAAGTTTTTGGAGGTTTACTGAAGTAGGGTGCCCAACTGAAGTTTTATAGAATATGACTTGGTTCTTCATTACACTACTTATAGTGGTATGTCATGGATACATTTAATATAGTTGTTGTGACTTGAATTTGATGTGACCCTAAAAGCAATGGTTCCTTTCCAATAAAGTGGTTTCCTACCCACCAAACCCTATGTTACTAGGCTTCTGCCACCTACCTTCCCCAACTTCCAAGAATCCTACTACATTTAAAATACTGGGCCCCTTGACAACAGGAAGGAGCATTTTCAATTCTTAAATTGTTACACCTGCCAATATATAATTTAAAACATTATCAACTACATCAATAACATTCAAACACATGCAAGATTTGTATGTTGTCAATATTCTTCAAAAGCCTTAAATTACCAAGTTAATAAACATCAGTTTTAAACAGAAAGATTTCACACTGACAGTCTATCCCCAAAAATAGCTTGTACACTTTACGCAACACCTATCCTACAATAAGTTTAAAGCAACATCCCCAAAACAAAATACATGCCACACCCAAAACAAAGTCTACATACACATATAATAGGTGTCCCCAAAAGAGCAGCCACACTTAACGCCACAAACTATCCCCACAGTAAATACAATTCACCCCCTAACACACGTTACTCTAACCGGCAACCCTGCTGGATTTTAGGAAGCAACACATTCACATCCGAACATAAGATGTGCGCAGCATACCTCTTTCTCAACTTCCGCACCTCGGCCATCTTCTTCGACCCACTCATGCTGAACCCACAATTAAAACTTTTCTTTTTCCCCATGTAGCACTCCATATGCCGCATTAAGAAGACCCCACAATCAGTTGTGTTTGCTATCGTCGCCCAACTAACCGGCATACGCTGGATGTTGCAGTCGTCAATGTCATCGGCTCGCGGATTCCCAACCTCCCGAAGGTATTGCACAAACATATCTTTCTGCATATACAGATACAAGCCATACTCAATTAAAAAACACATCTTCAATACAATCACACTTTCGGTACAACATGGTGGTTTCGATAACTTACAAACTTATACGAAGTGTCCTTGTGGAGGTAGTATACACTATCTTCTATCGGCCGAGCTTGTCTGGCTTTGTCATTATCAACAACATAAATGCCGGGGTCCCGTAACTCAAACACTAGCAAGTAAAAATGTTTTTGCTCCAAGATCGGGAACAAAACAATGTCGTGCTTTCTAAAATCAGGAACCTTTTCAGCGCTGTTAACGACACCTTTTATACCAGCCCGAAACTTGTGCATTCGCGCCTCGAATCCCCCTTCCTGAGTTGTTAACATCCACAGAAACTTTCACAGAAGAGAAATTTATAAGTATAACCACTCGCCACACCCTAACTACTTTAACATAAAAAACATCAATCCACCCGAATCATATCTATATACAAAACACTCACCACAACTTTAGTACCAAAGAATAGCCTACTGTAAGCCTCCCTTGATTTGCATTTCTCTTGGAAGTTTAGCACCTCCGCCCAATAGTCGATAATACCATCCGACACCTCCTTGCCAATGTTTAAACTCTTGAACATAGCCCGAGACGCTTCTACATGAGCGGGGCTTCGAAACAGCAACTCCCTGGTTTCATATGGACAGATAAAAAATTAACTTCCATAACTTAACACACGTTAATGTAATTTAACTATTTTTTAACAATATCCCCACTACTTACACAGCCATGTGTATCGGGCTATCTACATCATCAACTGACGACGTACCCTGTTCATTCCAGTGGCAAAAATCATAAAAAAAACTATTAACTAAATCCATTGGGTTCATTGTTTACACGCTATTATACAACTAAAAACCCCATAGTAGTTCTACTTACTTGTTTGCCTCCATTGCCAGCTTCCTACGAGAATGCCCATTTAGAAAGTGCGTCGGGGATTCATCAGCGTATATGTAATCCCATAGATTCGCCTCCTTCTTAGTGATTGGTTGTCCCATGTCAACAGACCTTATATAGTAAGGTGATCTATTTGGTTCCGCAGCCACTTTCTCTCTAAAAGGGAGCTTCCTTTTTGGCCCCCAATTCAGCCAACATACGTACACGGTTTGGTAGCGGCAAATTGTCCTCCACCTCATTCGCATCACCACCCAATAATTCCACCCCAGCTTGCTCCTTGTGGATAGCAATTGCGGGGTCATATGAGCTCACCGGTTCTACCATTATAACCATACTCAAGTTTGGGGTGGTCTCCACATCGCCTAAACACGTATTAAAAAAAACAATTCAGGTTACTCTGTAACCAATTTTTACACTTTCACAGTAAACAAAAATAGTCAAGTTTACCGGAACGTTCGGGCGCTGTTTCTGTCCCAGCCATGCCATCCACCTTTGAACTTTTGCAACCTGCATGTTCGATGCAAATAAGTATATTGAAATGACTCAACTAAACCAGCAATCCTAATCATTTTGTGGTGAGTGTACCGGTTTGCTGTGACTCGTCAAATTCACCACCAATTTGTGTCATTCCAAAACTCCAATTAGGCCCATCGAAACCACCTTCATCAATCGACGCATCGCCCCCGTCCACTGTTCTTACGATTAACACACGTTAACCCCACTAAATGTACCTAATAGCTAACACATGTTATAGCATAAAAAGCTTTTACCGTTAAAATCCGGCTGCCCCTCCTCTACTGCCGCTTTGCCTTTACCATCCATATCCACCTCCTCAAATTCACCAAAAGTATCTCCTTTCACAGAGCCAACCACCACGCCAACACACTCTTCATTAGGTACGACAGTTGAATGGACTACGTCATGCTCAGTCTTACTATATGAACCTGCATAAAACATTCTTATCACATCTCATGCATAGGTTACTATTTTGAACCTGCCTAAAAATTTAACCCTTACAATCACGGTGACTCTTCTCTACAGCCGCCCTGCCTTTGCAGTCCGAAACCACCTGTTCATCCTTGTCGCTAACATCACCTTCCAAGGGTCCAAATACGACTCCACCACATTCTAACGTACTTGCATCAGTTGCATCCACAACTTCATGCTCGGTCTTACTATTTGATGCTGCATAAACATTCTCGAAAAAATTAGAAATGGCTAAACATGGCGCGTCTAGAGTTTTGTCGACCCTACAAATAAGATGCTTTCTGAAGATTACCTTCATTGCCATTCCCTTCAACCTCATCAGTAAGCTTAACACCCATCTCATCACATTTGGCTACCTGATCAGGAATCTTATCCTGTTTGTCAGCAATCGCGTCTAAATCTGGGATCTGCTGATCATCGTCCTTCTCATCCACATTTTTTTCAGGTGGAGGTTCATGTCCTGCTGCCTCCACACTATATGGATCTTGACCAACCAACAGCATGCCTGAGCCACCGTCAACTGTCAAAGCAAGATCACACATGTTAAAACACAATTAAACAATAAAGCACATTATAAAAAAACTAACAATCTGAAATTGTACGAAGCACTACCAGGTACACCCTGGGCCGCTGCTGCTTTAAAATGCAGTATCACACGCATTAAACCCAACGGCTTATGGACTTGTTCAACATCACTTTTATCCCCGCTCCATTGTCCTTCAATATGTTCCGCCCCACCCATACTACAGTCACCTCCAGTTGAAATACCAGCCTCATGAACACTCTTATCACCGTGTTGCTTCTCAGTCTTGTTGCACCCTATTACATCACATTAATATTAAATGGGTTCAGACACGTACTCATATTACAGGGACATAAACTTTGTCCCTGTACAAACAACGCATCACCATTAATGTGTACTTATGTTTTCTTCCTAGGTTGCCACCTATACACTTAGCGATAAACGTACAATGTATCTGGTAACACATGTAACACTTTACCTGTTTCTTTACCCCCATCCGTGCTTGGCCCATCAAACATCCTATTTGTCTTACGCCTTCTTGGGGTCACACAACCTACTTCTTTCTCAGGAGCATCCTTTAACTTTTTCAGTCGAGGAGATCTCCTCACCCGCAACGACTTCCCAACATCTTGCAGCGTCTCAGCACACTCTTTGCCATCATGTGGTATGCTTGCTTGGCCCGCAACATCAGCTGCAACGACAACAGATGTTAAACAATACATTTCAGTCCCCTACGCATATTACAGGGACATAACATATGTTATACAATACATTTCAACCACAACAGATGTTAAACAATACATTAGCATGTGTTACACCATACATTTCAGTCCCGTATAAACATTACAGGGACATAAACTTTCTCGAGCACTAATCAATGCGTCACCATCAATGTGTACTTATGTTTTCTTCCTAGGCTGCCATTTATACACTTAACTATAAACGTACACTAAAAATGGTAACACATGTAACACTTTACCTGTTTCGTTACCACCATCCGTGTTTGGCCCATCACACTTTATATTTGTCTTACGCCTTTTTGGGGTCACACAGCTTTCTTCTTTCTCAGGAACATCCTTTAACATCTCCAGTCGAGCAGATCGCCTCACCTGTAACGACTTCCCACCATCTTCCATCGTTTCAGCAAACTCTTTTCCATCAACAGCTACGCTTGATTGCCCCGCAACATCACCTGCAACCACAACAGATGTTTTGGCTGAATGTTTATTTGAATTTATGGAATGTATCATATCACTTTATTTGAATATTCAATAATAATAATTGGTATTAATATTATAGATTATATATATTTTTTAATACTATGTAATATACTAATTTCCATATTAAAAAATATTAAACTATTTTTAGCTAAGCTAAATACACGGTTAACCACCCATAACCGATCCG
Organism: Helianthus tuberosus; assembly: GCA_030545235.1. Taxonomy (NCBI): domain Eukaryota; kingdom Viridiplantae; phylum Streptophyta; class Magnoliopsida; order Asterales; family Asteraceae; genus Helianthus; species Helianthus tuberosus. The sequence continues at coordinate 77,762 of JARYGA010057994.1, forward strand.
CTATAACCATCAAAACCGAATAACCATAACCACCATAACCGATTGGTTATGGTTATGGTTATCCAATAACCGACATCGTGGTTATGGTTATTGTTTTTGGTCAAAACTGACCCAAACCGACTCATGCACACCCCTAGATAAAACATAGTGATCACATACTTGTGAGAAATGGACCGATCAAAACAGATCATATAAGGCTAAATAGCTAAAATTAACTGCGACCTACATATATAAACATAATGCACCCAAAATATGTATTTTGTACCTTGCAACCAAGGGAACAAAAGCGAATAGCATCAAGAAGGCTCCAACCACATACTTCACGACAGTTGATGACTCCTTGACCACGTCTAGGTTATGATTGTTCATTCAAGAACACTATCTTTGTGCTATAATTGTAGATATAAACACAATGTCCAACTATCTTTGAATCACACTCAACCTAACCACGTTATGGTAGGATGGTGTCGACTCTAATAAATCACAACATTTCAAAAATAATAATACATTACACAACCTAACCACCTAGCGTTGCTGACTCATATATTTATTCGTGCCTTACGGTCTCACTTAACATGGTGTCATTTTTTAGTAGACCTGTTTAATGTTAATTTGTGAAAATGAGTAGTACCTACTACCTAGTGACGTAGTAACATATTATATATTCAGTTACTATGGCTCAAATTAATACATTTAGCTCGAGATAAAAAAAAAGGAAATGGAAATATTTGGAGAATGCGTTGTTAGAAGCAGTGAATAATGTTTTGGAAATTAAGAGGCCGTGAAGATACCAAGTTGGGAAATTAATTTCACACTTTAAAAATAATAGTTTTGAGGAAAATTATAAAAAAATAAAAAATAAAAAATAAAAATCAAACTAACTGGTTTAAATAACCCTTCTAAAATTTAAATATGAACTTTTCAAAAAACCCTAAATGAGTTAACAAGTAATCAATTTATTAAAGGCGACGTGTTTGTGTTAACCCATTTTAATAAAAGTGTCGTATACGGATTGACATGTTTTATAAAATGTGTGAGAATCGACCAAAAACCTTTTTTATAATTTTCATTAAGAGATGTTATTTTCTTTGGGTTCGTTATAATTGGGTTTGACGAAGGACATCTTTAACAGAATAGAAGGGCGGCCCTTCTATTTTAACAACCAGGGTTACTGAAACACTAACATAATTCATAATTCGAAAATCATTGTTTTTCTGAAATTATATAAAAATCATTATATTAAATTAAAATAACTACCCTTTTCTGAAATTATATAAAAATCATTATATTAAATTAAAATAACTACCCTATAGTAATATCACTTGAACATAGTAACTTTCTAGAAACAGTTTATAGAGTAAATTACTATTTGAGTTCATGTGTTTTAGTCGTTTAACTAGTTGGGTGATTAGATATTTCTAAAATTTATGTCAACCTAAACCGTTTTGACCCATACAAAGAATTACCCGTTTTAAGCAACACATCACATCCTACCTACTACTAGTTTTGTCATCTCTATCTCTTGACACATGAGTAAATAGAATTAAGATATACAAACAAGGAAGATTCAATATTGTGAATATTGGGACTGATGAAACACAGGTTAACACTAGGGTTAATCTGTGGGGTTATTCCTTTTGTGGGTTCAATCTCTCTTTCTACTCGTGAGATGGCTTGGTTCCTGCAAAATAGCAACACCGTTAGTCTCGTTAAGATGGGAATATGGGGGTTTCCCTCTTAACCAGGCTCCGGCGTGAGAATAAGTATTGTTCCGAGGAGGAAATGATAGTGTGTGTTAAGTGTGAGAATAGAGAGCAAGATGATCAACCTGGATGGTGAAGGGTCCTATTTATAGCCGGAGGGTAAAGAAGGAGAGGAGCAGCGATGCCAGCTGTAGACGCGCGCCAGCTGTCCGACCAAAGGGAATATCCCTTTGGTCTCCTCTGCTGTGGTCAGTGTAGTGGTACACGTGGCGCGCCTGTATTTGCCTCCTTTGGAGACGTCGTACTGGCATTGTCGGATTGCTCCTGGATTCGTCACAGGCTTACTTGGCGCTTGATGACTGGTGACACGTGTTGTCCTTTATGTCGGATGGAGCATCTTTGGTGTTGCCTTCGTATTTTCCAGAAGCTTCTGGAAGCTTCTGGATGGTGTCGTTGATGTCAGCGCCACATAAGCTGGAAAAAGTGGTATGGTCCTTGCCATGTGGGTAAAGAATTGGGACCATACCTCTTCAAGTCCCCCCAGTCCAGTGTGCCTTCTAGTTGAGTTGATCGTCTAGGAGGGATGCTGGACTTATGAAGGTAGTGTTTTTTCTTAAGCCGTTTGCGCATGGTGGGCGTATGGTTTCTGATTCCTTGTAGAAAAAGTGAACCAGACGGACGCATGGCGCATGGGTTTTAGCTCCTTGAAAAAGTGAACCACATGGGCATATGGCGCATGGCGCATGGGTTTAGCTCCTTGAAAAAGTGAGCCAAATGGACGCATGGCGCATGGGTTTTGGCCTTTTTTTATAAAAGTGAGCCAAATGGACGCATGGCGCATGGGTTTTGGCCTTTTATAAAAGTGAGCCAAATGGACGCATGGCGCATGGCGCATGGGTTTTAGCTTCTTTGAAAAAGTGAGCCAAATGGACGCATGGCGCATGGCGCATGGGTTTTGGCCTTTTATAAAAGTGAGCCAAATGGACGCATGGCGCATGGCGCATGGGTTTTGGCCCTTTATAAAAGTTGTCTTCAAGAGAAAGCTTTGTCTGTCTTGGGAAAGAGTGATTGATGTGACTGTCTGGTGTCAGGTGAACAGTTGTCTTTTCAGTAACCGTCAGTTGCTTTTTCGGCGACATGTCAGATGTCTGTTCACCTGCTTCCAGAAAAAGAGGTGCCGCCTTTTCTCTCCTCTGACGTGTCTCTCCCTTATTGGTTGCCTTTTCGTATTCTGACGCCCCCACTACCCATCGCATTAAATGCGATGGGTATAAGTAGATGGTGGTTCCTCTTTCTTCTCCTTTATTCAAAATTTGAATTCCCAGTTTCTCTCATCTTCTTCCGTTTTCTTTCCTTCTCCTGAATTCATCTGTGTTCTTGTTTGTTTCTCCAAAATGTCTTCTGCAAACCCTTCTTCGAGAAAAAGGAGGAACAAGGGGAAGACTCCTGCCGGCCCGGATCAGGTGGTGATAGGATGGAAAGAGGAGGAATTCCACAATTTAGTAAGGGAGATGGGTTTTCTCCCTGATTGGGGTGCTCAGTATCCTACTCCTGGTTCTACAGCCATGGATGCTCCTCCCGGTCATATGACTCTGTATGCTTCCTTCTTCCGGGAGGGTAACTTCAGGCTACCAATGACCCGATTTACTGCCGATGTGTTGAGGGGTTATGGTCTCCACATCTCTCAGATAAATGCCATCGGACTCCCTCGGATTACTCACTTCGAGTTTGTTTGTATGGCGAACCGTTTAGACCCGACGTTTGAGATGTTCAACGTCTTCTACACTGTTACGTATACGAGTGGGTTTTACTCTTTCAGTGCTCGTACCAACGTTTCTCCGGTTTGCTCTGTGCCACTGAAGAGTCTCCATGACTGGAAGCAGAAGTTTTTTTACATTCGCCGGGGTGTTATTCCGATGGACATGCATTACAGATCTGTGGATGAGGGTATCCCAAAAGTTGATGTGGTTGCAAATTTTGCTGATCAAGACTGGTATAAGAGGTTGACCCGTAAAGACACCCCGATAATCCAGCTTGAGGAGATGGCGTTGGTTGGTGCCGGGATGAGTATGAAGTGGATCCCTAAACATCCGATGGGGGTCCCGGTTTATGGTCATGAGGGCAAGTGTACGTCTCGTTCCGTAATCCTACTCTTTTTTTTTTTGTATGTTGTACGTTGTATTGTTTGTGCATTGTTCTTTATCCCTGTCTTTTTGTGCAGTAGGGTTCACGTTGTTGAACGTTTTGGATCCGAAGGCGCCAGGTGCAATGGTTGAGGCGATACAAAAACCTGATAAGCAGCCTTGGTTGGATCAGATCCGTGGCTGGTTTCTGCATCCGAGCAATGAGAGTTTCACCGCTTATGTGAACACTGTCTTAGGTGAAGATAGTGAAAATGATGATGATGCATTTGATTCCATTCGAGAGGAAGTTATCGTTCTCTCGAGTGATGGGTCTGGCAGATCTTTGGGAGACCTAACCTCTCGTTCCGCGCGTGCAGGTCCGGCGCAAGGGGTTGCGCATGAGCCGGTGAACGAGGCTGTTGGTGATGATTTGGAGATTCCGGTCGAACCTGTTGACCCGTTGGAGACGAAGAGGAAGGCGAAAGCTGACAAGGCGGAAGGAAAAGGGAAGAGGACTGAAGGAACTTCCACCAAGTCTCCTCGTAAGCGACCTCATACTCCTCGTATCCTTGATTATGTTGTCGTTTCTGATACGTTGTCCGGTTTAGGAGTTGTAGAGAAGCGTCCTGCGTCGGACCCCAAGGACCGCGCAACTCTTGCGGAGATTATGCAGAAAAAGGTGTTTGAGGATAGGAAGCGAAAACTGGATGAGCAGGCTGCTGCTGTGCTTGCATCTAAGAAGATTAAACTTCAAAAAGAGAATCCTCCTGCCCCTTCTGAATCGGATATTGACATGGGTATTTTTGCTGAAAAGCCCTCGGATTTACTGCAGAAGATTTTTGAAGCTTCTGGTATTCGTTTGAACTTCTTCAAGCTTGTCTTACATTTATTGTTTGTTTGTCCTTCTTTTCTTTGAATATGCTGCTCGTTTTGGGGCAGGTGTCAAAACAGCCAAGACGGGGCACAAGGTTGATATTTCAAAAATTACTCCTCCGCAATCTCCGCCGTCGAGGACATTCGGGTTGTCTCCTCCCCGTGAAACTTCTGGCGGGAAGAAAAAGGACGATGTGAACGTGGAGCAAGTTGGGGAAGGTGGTGGTGTTGCGGGAGGTGCTGGGGTTGTTGATGCGGGTGTTGCTGGTGGTGCCGATCGTGGTAAGGGTATTGAGACCGAGGTGCAGACCAGTGAGACCACTCCGCATCATACGATATATACCAAACGCCCACCTAGTGCTGGTGGTGGTGCGACTTCCGGGGCGGTTCGTGATCCCCTGTTTGAGAAGGTGCAGGCTGACTCTTTTGATACGACAAATCCTGCTTGTGATGATCTTCCGCACGCCCCCCGTTGGAATCTGACCCAGGGTTCCCGGATGAACGACCTTGATAATTTTCATGAGTTTTTCTCCCTGTCTCTCCCCCCAGCTGAAAGGATGTTCCAGAAGAAGCGCCGCCGGTTGGAGCTTTTGGATGAACATGTGCAAGCCGGGGTTGCCTTCTGGTCCACTTCACAAGAGATTGTTCGTGAGTGGAAGGCGATGGGGGAGGACACTCTTGAGTTTGAGCATGAGAAGAAGCTCTTTGAGGAAGAGAAAGAACGGTTCAATGTTGAGAAGAAAGGGTTGGTCTGGAGGGTAGCCGATGCGGAGGAGAAACTTGCTCGAGAAAAACAAGCCAATGCTGATAAGCAAAAGAACTGGGAGGCTGCGTGCGAGCGTACCAATGCAGAGCTTCGATCTCAGCGTGGTACTATTACTCGTTTGTCCGGAGAGAAGGCTGAGCTTGCTGATGAAGCCCAAAAGGCACGTGTTGCCTTTGAAGAGAAGGAAAAAGAGTATATTGCGCGTATTGCTAAGCTGGAAGATCTTGCCAGGCAATATGAGACTGCTGATCGTCTTCTTCAAGAGAAGACTGCTGAATGCAAGGCCTCCGAAGTCCTTGCCGAGGAGGCGTCAGCTGATTGCAAGTGGTTGCTCTCGCGCGCAGTGCCTCTGGTAATCTCTTTCACTTTATTTGTGTAACTTTTGCGAATTGTCCCTTATTTGTGTGTTTCTTACAGATTGCTGATCGTATTGTCAACTCCCACGAGCTTGCCCATTATATGTATGAGTTGGGGCAGGCTGGTTATAGCAGCGGGCGTAAGGATGGGTACAACGAGGGTAGGGCTGCGGCCCTTAATAAGGAGAAGGAGCACCATTTCGAGTTGTGGAAGGAGGATTGTACTGCTGCTTATGCCGCGAAAAGACAAGAATTTTCGTCATTGGAGTTTGCTGTGGTTAAAGCTGCGAAGAAACTGGCTCGAAGATCTGATGGTGTTGCGTTGTTAAAGAAAGCGCTTGGCGATGACAGTGGTGCGGCTGGAGGTGTTGGCCCCAGTCATCCAGAGTAAGGCTTCCGGCCTGCGCGCCGCGTATGACCTTGGGTGGTCTTGTAATCGTTTGACATGTTTGTGAACAATTTTAATTTCTCTTACCTGTCGTGTTATTGGATAATTTGGTATGCTTGACATTTGATATGTTAATATATGCCTTCGCGTCGTTGCGAATTTTGTTAACGTCATAATATGTGCATGTAAAATTACTTTGATTTAGGTATCACGAATGAATGATGGCGCTGACAGGTTGTGTTGTGTTTATTACAACGTTTTGTTCTGCCGTTTATGTGCGCAGGTTGGTTCGTGACTACGAAGTGGTCGAATTTACAGGTTATTGGGTGGACCCAGCTGTGCTCAGCCTTGGGGGTGCTTACAATGTTTGTTTGTCCTGTGTTCGATGTTTTCGTGTTTATGTGGACCCGAAGTATTTGTTTGGCGTTTGTTAGGCTTTAGTTGTGTGTCTGACCCGGCTGTGCACTCGTTTGTGACAGGCCTTGGAGGTCTACAACGTTTCCTAATGGTCGAGCCATTGATGTTTTCGTGTATGCCCAAAGTAATATATGCAGTTGTGACAAAGAAATTTGCATGATAGAAAGATAGCCAAACACTTCTTGGATAAATATAAATGTGTTGGCGACTTGGCCGTTGCGATTACAAGAATTTTCTTCATAGGTAACATTTTCTCAACTGTTGGGCGTTCCACGTGCGAGGAACCTCCCTGTTGTCGATGGTGCGCAGCTTATAAGCTCCTTTGCCGAGCACAGCGTCGATGACATATGGACCCTCCCACTTGGGAGCCAACTTCCCGGGTTTTTCTGCATTTGAGGCCTCATTGTCTCTGAGGACGTATTCTCCCGGGTTGAAGGTGCATACTCGGACTTTGGAGTTGTAATATTTTTCCAGCTTCGTTTTGTACTTTGCTTCGTTGATTGCCGCCATTTCTCTCCGTTCTTCTAGGAGGTCAAGGTCGATCCTCCTCTCTTCTTCATTGTTGATCACGTTCATTGAGAGCATTCTGGGTGACGGCAATCCTATCTCCGCTGGAATTACTACCTCCGACCCATAAACCAAGCTAAACGGTGTTTCTCCGTTGCTTGTTTTGGGCATCGTCCTGTGTGCCCACAAAATGCTGGGCAATTCGTCCACCCAACCTCTTCTTTTCTCTCCTAACCTTGCCTTGATTCCATCAACGATACTCTTGTTGACGGCCTCAACTTGACCATTCCCCTGCGGGTGCGCGACCGAGGAGAAGGTATGCTCGATGTATAGTTCTTTAAACCACTGTTGGAGGTTGTCTTCGGCAAAGTTGGTTCCATTGTCAGTGATGATCTTGAGGGGTAATCCAAAGCGACATATGATTTGCTCCCAAATGAATTTTTTGACAACGGTGGCGGTGGTTGATGCAAGGGCCTTCGCCTCTACCCATTTGGTGAAATAGTCGACTGCGACTATTATGAATTTGACGGCTCCTGGGGCTTCGGGAAAAGGTCCGACCATGTCGATCCCCCATTGTTGAAAGGGCCACGCCGTGGTAACTGGTACCAACTCATTCTTTGGGCGCATCGTTTTGGGGGCATGTCTTTGGCATCCACTGCATTTCCTCAATTCTTTGACCGCATCTAAATGCATTCCGGGCCAATAGTACCCTGCATTCATGACTTTTGCTACCACCATTCTTGGTCCAGCATGTATACCGCAGATTCCCTCGTGCACTTCTCTGATTAGGTAGCGTGCGTCTTCGGGATCGACACATCTTAACAAAGGCCCGAGGTATGATTTTCTGTACAAAATCCCATCAGCCATCTGGTAATGTTCGGATTTGTACTGGATTTTCCTTGCTTCTGCCTTGTTCTCCGGGAGTATTCCAGATTGGAGGTATGTGATTATCGGAGTCATCCACGACGTTGTCCCTGTTTGAACGACGCTTACTTCTCGTAGAGGCACTGACGGGTTGCGTAAAACCTCTATGCGTACATCTTTTGCTAGGTGCTGGAAGCTTGTAGAGGCGAGTTTACTCAGCGCGTCAGCTGGCTTATTCTCGCTTCTATTGATGTGATGCACTTTGTAGGAATAGAAGGTTTGCAGCAGTGTCTTTGCTTGGCTCAGGTAAAGTGCCATTGTGTCTCCCTTGGCTTCGTACTGCCTGTTGATTTGACCTGCCACCAACATGGAGTCCACATGCACTTCGATGTGTCGTACTCCCATTTTGATTGCCAACCTTAAACCAGCAAGGAAGGCTTCGTACTCAGCTTCGTTGTTTGTGCTTTTAAAGTCCAGGCGTATGGCGTAGGTGAACTCATGTTTGTCAGGGCTCACTAGCCGAAGACCAGCACCTGCGCCGTCTTCGTTAGACGCACCATCTGTGTATAGTAGCCATGGTTCTTCCACTTGCTGTTTCTCGGCTTTTTCCATCGCCTTGCATTCTCGATCTTTGTCATCTGGTACCTCTGTCATGAAATCCGCAAGTACTTGGCCCTTGATCGCCGGTCATGGTCTGAACACTACGTTATGACCCCCGAGTTCTATTGCCCATTTTGCTAGTCTCCCTGAAATCTCCGGCCTTGCGAGTATGTTTCCAATATTGTAGTTTGTTAGCACGTGAATGACGTGGTTCGCAAAGTACCTGCGCAGCCTTCTTGATGCATGAATCAGTGCGAGTACTAGTTTCTCCATGATTGCGTACCGGGTTTCTGGGTCGGTTAGAGTTCGTGACACATAATAGACTGGCGTCTGGACACCCTGTCGATCTACAAGCAACACTGCTCCTACTGCCCTGTCGGAGGCTGATAAGTACAGTACCAGAGGTTCGCCCTTGACTGGTGCAGTTAATGTTGGCAGCTTGATGAGGCAGTCTTTCATCTCGCGGAATGCGCTTTCAGCTTCCGGAGTCCACTGAAATTGACTCTTCTTCATGCAATTACGGAGAGTTTTTATAAACGGAAATGATTTAGCTGCGTGATTGGCCAGGAAGCGGTTGAGTGCTGCCAACCGTCCTGCCAATTTTTGCATCTCCTTGATCGTTGAAGGTGACGACATGCGTTCTATTGCTTGTATCTTGTCAGGGTTTACCTTGAAGCCATCTTTCATGACAATGAAACCCAGGAATTTCCCCTCCTCCATGCCGAAGGAGCATTTTGCTGGGTTTAACTTGATGCTGACTCCGCGCAAGGTGTCAAACGTCTTTTGGATGTTCAACAACATTGTACTCTCCTCTTTGCTCATAATAACCAGATCATCCATATACACTTCTATATATTTGCCGATGGCGTCGTGGAAAGTTTCGTTCATGAGCCTCTGATAAGTCGCGCCCGCATTTTTTAAACCAAAGGGCATTTTGGTATAGCAGTATAGCCCTGTTGGCGTGCGGAACGCGGTCTTGTCTTCATCCTGTACGGCCATCTGTACCTGGTGGTACCCTTTGTAGCAATCGAGGAAACATTTCCATCGGAATGTGGCAAGTGAATCGATCTTTTCATCGATGTCTGGTAAGGCGTAGCAGTCGCGCGGACATGCCTTATTCAGATCTTTGTAATCCACGCACATTCTCCAGCTACCATTGTTCTTCTGGACCATCACTGGGCTTGCCACCCATGTTTGATACCTAACCTCCCTGATGATTCCCGTGTTTAACAGCTCTATCACTTGCTCTTTCATGGCGTCGTGCTTTATGTCTCCTAAATGGCGCTTAGCATGTACCACCGGTTTGGCTTCTTCCGAGACGTTTAAGCGGTGTTCAGCTATGTGCCGTGGAACACCCACCATGTCTGCTGGCGTCCAGGCAAAGACATCCATATTTTGGAACAGCAGTTTTTTTAGCGCCGCGCGCGTCAGATCGGACATTGCGGGTCCCAAGGTTACTGTCTGTTCCGGGTATGCGCTGTTTAGCACCCATTTTTCTGCCTCTTGGCGTGCTTCTGGTTTCCTTGTCTTTGCAGGTCTTAGCTCATCTGTCGCTAATACTTCTTTGGTTGCATAGATGATGGCTACTCCTGTTTCTGTTGGGAATCCCACTGCTGAGTGTGGGCCAGAGCAAATCATGCTGAAATCGCCTTGGGATTCTCTTCCCAGCAGAATATCGTGTCTTGAATGTGCTGGAAGTACCATGAATGTGACTTCTTCAGTTCTTGAGTTTCTTCCGTCCGAGAGCAACACTGGGAATGATATTTTTCCTAGAGGAAAAACGGCTTCGTTGCAGAAACCAGTGAGCGGGTAATCAACTGGTTCTAAGCGCGCTTTATCCTCCTGATCGAACTGATTAAAACATTGTTCGTATATGATGTCCGCAGTGCTCCCTGGATCGATGAAAATGTAATCTGTTTGGTAATGCCCTATCACTCCCGAGATGACTATGGGTCTTCTTTCTCGTGGGCCTCCCCTTACAACAGGGAAAACGACTTGTTTCTCGCGCCATGAATCATCTTGCGCGCGCTTGTTGTAGTTTTTTCTTGACCTTCGTGGGCCCCCTTGAACTATGTGGGTTTCTAGCTTCCGGAGTTTTTTGTTATCCGGCCCTTCTTCTCTTCTCTGAATCTGGCGGTAATCACGCCTCCCGCCTTTGACCAGGTGGGATAACTTTCCGTCTCTTAAGGCTCTCTCGATCTCTTGTTTGAGGCTGAAACAATCATCGGTTAAGTGGCCTGTGTCCTTGTGGAATTCAGAGAAAAGATTTGGGTCTTGGCCTCTCTTGTTGCGCATTTGTAGGGGCGGTTTAAACTGGTGGTTCTCGGTTGCCAAGACTTCTGAAGGAGTTTTTGTGAGTGGTGTCCACTGTTTCTCCCTGTTTTCTCGTTTCACCTCCTTCCGGTGAGCTATTTGATTGATCGTGTGGCGCGCATCCTCTCTTACTGGGCTTCGATCTCTGTGACCGGATGCTCTCCAAGGTTGGCTCCTGCCTTTCTTGCTATGTCGGTCGTTATGGTTGTAGTTGCGTTGACGGTGATCATCACCGGTCAGCTGTCTATCCGACTGCGCGATGGTTTTGGCTGCTTCAATGAAGGTTTCCCAATCTTTGGGTCCCCCGTCTCTGCCTTTTACACGCTTGATTAAATCATCGCACTTGACTGCCCGCATGAAGTGTGCGCGCATCATCTTCTCGCCTACGTCGCCGATCTCTAAACATTCTTTGTTGTACCGAGTAATGAAATCTTCCACGCTCTCATGGTCTCTGCGCCATATGTTCAAGCAATCGGCCGGATCCCTGGTGTGTCGTCGTTGCTGTGAGAAGTGTGCCAGGAAATTCTCTCGGAAATCAACCCATGATTTGATTTTCCCTGCTGGTAAGCTGTCAAACCAGACGCGCGCTGCGCCTATGAAGGTTTGAGCGAAGAGATGACACCAGGTTGGTAAGTTCCATCCGCCCGTTGCTCCCGCACCGTTAAAAACTTGGAGATGATCGTCTGGGTCTGCCAACCCGTTGTATTTGCCCACGCTGTGTGGCAATTTTGTTTTGTCTATGGCAGCCGTGGCGATCTCTCTGATAAACTTTGAATTCTCAGCCATGTCGTCTGGACGATAGCTCAAGGTATAATCATGCTCTGCTTTTGGATTATAACCTGCGCGCTTGCGAGGCTTGTATGCTTCGTGCTCTGGTGGCAGCCTGCTGAACACTGTGTTCGTCTCTTCGTCGTCTTCCAATTCGTTGTTTATGTTGCGCGGACCTAAACGACTTTGTATTGGCTTCTTTGGTTGGTGAGAATGCTGTACGTAATTGCTTTCTGTTTCACCGTAAGTATCGCGCGTGTCGTGCGCGCTTGGCCTTCTAATATGTGGTGGAGGTGTTGACTCAGGGCGCAGATTGAATGCACTGGTCTGTTGAGGCATGGGAGCGCTCAAAGGCCTTGGCAGTGGAGTGACAAATGCAGACTGGTTTGCTTGTGCTTGAAGCAGGGCTTGCTGCGCGCTGAGTTGTGTGTAAACAAGGTTTATAGACGCCACTTGTTCGGCATACCAGGAAGCCAGAGTTTTTCCTTCAGGTAGCCCAAGTAGTGCAGAGAAGTTTAGTTGTGCTTGGTCCGATGGAGCTGAGGGACCAGCTCCATGGTTCTGAGTTTGCACTGGTGGTGTCTGCTGAACTACCTCTGACGGAGGCTGGAACGTAGCTCCGTTTGTGGTTTGAGTGATGATTCTGGGTGGAGTTTGGAAAGTAGCACCAGGTGCGTTTTGAGTAGCAATCCTGGATGTACTCCCAAAGATGCTGGGAAACTCGTTGTTTATCGGCCCTTCTTGGATAATTTCGTTCCTTGGACCCCGCTGGACGTGTACGTTGTCCGAAACGAGTTCGAAGGAAGAAACGTCTCCATCTACTTGGTGAGAAGGGTTTTGTTCGGCCATGTCTGACGAGTGTTTTCTGAAAAGAAAAAGAGATGAGAGTGGTTTTGCTAAAAGCGGATGGCGCCAATGATGAAACACAGGTTAACACTAGGGTTAATCTGTGGGGTTATTCCTTCTGTGGGTTCAATCTCTCTTTCTACTCGTGAGATGGCTTGGTTCCTGCAAAACAGCAACACCGTTAGTCTCGTTAAGAGGGGAATATGGGGGTTTCCCTCTTAACCAGGCTCCGGCGTGAGAATAAGTACTGTTCCGAGGAGCAAATGATAGTGTGTGTTAAGTGTGAGAATAGAGAGCAAGATGATCAACCTGGATGGTAAAGGGTCCTATTTATAGCCGGAGGGTAAAGAAGGAGAGGAGCAGCGATGCCAGCTGTAGACGCGCGCCAGCTGTCCGACCAAAGGGAATATCCCTTTGGTCTCCTCTGCTGTGGTCAGTGTAGTGATACACGTGGCGCGCCTGTATTTGCCTCCTTTGGAGACGTCGTACTGGCATTGTCGGATTGCTCCTGGATTCGTCACAGGCTTACTTGGCGCTTGATGACTGGTGACACGTGTTGTCCTTTATGTCGGATGGAGCATCTTTGGTGTTGCCTTCGTATTTTCCAGAAGCTTCTGGAAGCTTCTGGATGGTGTCGTTGATGTCAGCGCCACATAAGCTGTAAAAAGTGGTATGGTCCTTGCCATGTGGGTAAAGAATTGGGACCATACCTCTTCAGGGACATACGTTTGAACATAGATTGGGAGCGAGAGAATACAGATGGTATTTCAACTAAGAATCAAAACACAAGAAGAAATACTTAGTTCGCAAAGAAAAATGAAACTAGAACACTAGCACGCACTTAGTTGCGCGCTAATTTTTTATGGATAATGGAAAAGATAAGCTAACGAAAGCATCCTTAATGTAGATATGAGTTTCGGGCGAATTGAGAGCTATGTAACAGTAGATCAATTCCTCAATATCATTCCAATCTTGAACTTTTGCGTATCGAACCATCTCTAATATAGATTTTCTTATATCCCGAAAGGGATGGGAAGAGTATTGGACTACACAATCACTATCTGCAAACACCCCATGAACATCCTTAGGCAAACTTGCTGAAAAGCTCACTCTTTCCCTTCTTTTCTTCATTGAATTCTTGCTGAGTTCTTTATGAGTCATTTTAATGAAGTTTTGGAGATAAGGGTAGGTGGGTAGAATGGACCCTTGTGGTTACAATACATATAGCATGGATGCAAGGCAAGATATGGATGAATGGGAGCCTTCATGTGTAATTTATTCAGAGACCAACTATGATCATAAGGAATTGTTGATTTGTTGTAAAAAAATTAAAATATCTCCAAAAACGTATGAATATAATAAGATTTATTTGGGGGTTAACTTATTCTACAAAGGCTCCTAATTATAAGAAGTGTAAGAAAGCTTTATAGAGTGACAAATGTCCAATAACCTAAACCCACTACACCACCAACCAAAACCTAAACACCCACCCCTATCCCACCCAAAAACCTATACCCCCCCCCTGGCCAAAAAAATAACTCACCAAAAAACCCCCCCAAAAAACCTAACCCCCCACCTCACGAAAAACTAAAAAAAAAACTGAACACCCCCCCCCCCCCCCCGGCCAAAAAAAAATTGTGGTGGGTGTTTAGGGTTTTTTTTTTTTTTTTTTTTTTTGTAGTGGGTTTTTTTAAAAGTCTTTGTACACTTCTTATTTTAAGAAGCCTTTGTATTTGGTCCTAATCCTTATTTGGGGTGGTAATTCTAAATGACGACCCGACAGAAAAATAATCAGATTTTCATTTTTAGTTCACAGGTTAAGGTGTTAAAAGGGTTGTAGGAACATGCGCATTATGGCGGGACTTCACGGTGTTTGATTGTTGTTTTTGGTCAATCGCCTTGTTGGTGACGTACATTATACAAAGATGCTGATAATGTGTAAAATGTGATCGGAGAGTGTACCATTTGAATATGAAATAGGTGTACAAATTGTAGTAGGGTAAGACATTAATCATACTTATCTAATAAATGGGGATTAAGCTGATGTCATAAAACAGCCCTCCCCCAATCATAGACAGTTATTTTAAAAAGGGTGATGTCAATTCTTTAAAAAATGATGTCATCTTTTTTCTAAAACACATACATGACCACATACATGCACACATACATACATAAGTTAACCAATAAAAGGATTTTATATTTAAAATTAAAATTGTAATCTTTTTAATTGAACTTTTTTAAACGATAACCAAGACTAATTAATATTTCTGCAACAATATTCATTGGGCCAAATCTTTCCCCCAATCAAACCTGGTTCTTTTTGCACGCTCTCTTTCCCCCAATCTACAGATAACCTAAAACTCCTCCCTCTTCCATCGCAACAATTATACGTCAGATCGCCCTTTTTGGTTTGTTTGTTCCTATCAATAAGCTATTTGCTAGCTCTTCTTATTCTCCCCTAAAACCTAAACACGTAGTTGGAAAAGATGTTTCCCCAAACCCTAATTCTTATTTAATCAGCTTCAAGCTTTCTTTATCCATCGATTTGAAGATGCTCCCTTCCTCCATCGATTTCAAAAGGTAAGATGGTTATGTTAGTTTATTGCGTTTGTGGAAAAAAAATTGTGTTTCATTGTGGTTTTCAGTGATATCTGTTTGGATTCTTTTGTATTTGGAAGTTGTTTTGTTATTATTGAAATTGGTAAAAGTGAAATTTCAAAATTGTATGCTTTGATTCTATATGTAACGATTTAGGGTAGTGTAAAGAGTAAATTAGATTACATTAAAACACTTCCTGTTTCTCGAAATTAGTTGTCGTTATGCAGACTCGCTTGGATTTGCAACAGTGAAAGCTAAAGAGATATCGAAGCAGCCATTGAAAAAAAAGTGTTTAAGGTACGATTAATCTTATATATGTATTTTTAAAGTTGTCATATGGGCCATTGAAGATCAATCTTAATATACGAGTAAGGTTTAACAATACTTTCCACATATAAACTAATTCTATGAACTCTGCATACAGGATCAAGTTCCTTCATTTCAATCAGATTTGTGCATGAAACAATCATATATATAGATGAGCAGATAAGGAAAGCAAACAGTTAAGGATCAATTTCCTTCATTTTTCTCCTTTAACAGTTTTAATGTTAAATCCTTCTGTTAATTGTATCAGTTTTAATGTTATATCCTTCTGTTAATTGAAGCAGCTCCTCAGGTAAAGCTTTGAATTTTCTTCATTCGATATTAAATAGTATTACAAAATTCTGATTTTGAAAAATATTAAAAATTACACATTACAATAAACACTTCCTAAGATATCTATGACTCTCGCCTTCTTCCATGCAATTTCATTTTTTGTTTTAATTTGCAAATCAGCTAGCATATCACAGGTCTTCTGATCCTGTTTCAGCAGATGTGTGATAAACTCTTCTGCTTTTTCTTTAAACTCTGATGGAATAGAACAGACAACTTCATCCAGCAGTGCAATGCTACTCCAGGTTTGCTTATAATATTTATCACTCACCATAGCAACTTTTTTGTTGAGTTCTTCATCTTTTCTCTGTTCTTGGAGTGACCATCTTGAAAATTCCATTTTAACAGCGTTAGTATCCGACCAGTGGTAGAAGGTTTTGCTTGCCATTTAGAAAGAGTGTGAGTGTTTTTGGATGGTTTGTTTTAGGATGAACAGTTTTTTTAAAAATGAAGTGTTGATGTTTTCAAGCAAACTAATCATGATCCTTTATAGTGTTTAAAATGTTTGATAGGGTTAATGAAGAGATGTCTGCTAATTATGATAATCTTTTTTTGAAGGTTTAAAATTTGTTCTTTGGGTTTCTAGATATTTAATTTTACTTGATTTCCCATGAAAACTCATTTTTCAAAGGTTTTTCATTAAAATGTTTGATAGGGTAAATGAAGAGACGTCTACAATATACACGTTTTCCCTCTTAAATCATTAAATGTACATGGTTTTTAAATATAAATTTTTATTTAATGGTTGCATTTAAATCTGACCTTTGGGCTGTTACATATTCTATATAATACCATTGCCAATTCAAATGTTGTTTCATCATACCCAGATTCATTCAGTGAAATAGAAGAGCAACTGTTATTGTTTTGCTTTAGTTCTTATAAATACATTAAAATGGAGTCATATACTTCTGCATAATCTGACAATTTCAAGCAACACTTTATTAAAGAAACCGAAGAGCAAGTTTTTGCTGATAGGTCTACTCTTCAAGAGTTGAAGAGGTGTTTTAACGGACTGCAACTTGGTCTGCTGACAAGAGACCAGGTTTCGAGAGACCTGAGGGCGATGCCGACTACTTCCGTTCGTGACCTGTGTGTTGCGAGTAATATAGAGTGTGGAGATAGAGACCTGGAGTTCATGAGAAAGATCAATGACATACATCGAGAGGTTCAGTGCTCCATGGAGTTGAAGTTAAAGTTTCTTGATTCTTGCTATTAGAGTTTAAGTGTGTGATTAGTTTTCTTTTTTATATGTGATTGTTACTTTTTTAATACTTTATATTTTAATCGTATTAATTTTTCTTATCACAGTTTATTTTTACTTCTTTTTATGAGTTTGAAGATAAAGAGACAGTGTTCCATTTTCGATAAGTTAGAAAATGTTTCATCTGATTTTTTTAAGGTTGTTGTTTGGTACCATTTTCTCTATAGATATTACTTTTTCATGCCCTAATTATTCAAATCAATTAACATTTTCTTGTGTTTCATCCAAATCTTTGCTGCCTTCACTGCTCTAATTCAGGTATACAGATCATCCATGAAGATTTGTTCATTTATGTTTGATTTAACATTGTAGTTTATGTTTTAGACTTTTAGATTTAAGGATCAAGTTCCTTCATTTCAATCAAACTGTTTAATCTTGATTTATTTTTCTCCTTTTAACAGTTTTGGAAGCCAAACAGTTTCAACAAACCCGGGTAACTTTTTTCTCAATTTGTATTAAGTTAAGATTGTTTGGTAGTTGTATATATTCTAGGGCTAAAGTCGAAAGCTCCATTAGTGGCAGCAGCACTCAACATGGTAGTCTTATAGACTCAAGTTTAGTTGTTTGATCAATTGATTCTAATGTTTTATTAGCATTTTAATGATTCTTTGTTAGTTACAGTTGATGGTGATCATAGTATCTTACACATGGTTGTTGTGAGTCATCCACATATATACTCTGATTATATTCTTAAATTTTTGCTTTTATGTATCTTGATTTGCTTCAGTCGTTGAGTTTGTCTACGACCCTCCTGCGTCTGTTTCATTATGATTTTAGGTATGGTTTTCGTCTTTTCAATTTTTTTTGGTTTTGTTTTCAATGCTGAAATTTTGTTTTGTTATAGGTTCTTCAAACACATACCGACTTGCTCTCAGCTAACCAACTTTCTAAGGAAATGGAAAGACTGAATTTGAAGTTTACAAACAACAGTTCAAGGATGAGGAATAACGGTGCTCCTGGTTCATCAACACCTGAAGTATATGCAGATTATATAGAGACAGAGGCCAACAACTTTCAGATGCAACGGTTGATGCAATGATTCAAATGCTATCTCGATTCAAGGAATTTATTCCAACAAGTTTCATCGAGTAAACGTCGTTTGGTATGTTCTTCATCGAGTAATTTAGTCCAACAACTTTTAGATGCAACAGAAAGTAACCATAATGATGTGCAAGGCAGCTGGTATTAATGTTTGACCAACGAAATCTTATGCTGGGGTGAATGTTATTTGTATTATGTGTTTTTTCACATGGTCAGACATATTCTTATGATTCGGATTTTTCATTAGATGAACAAAATCTTACCGTTTTGACTGTATGGTGTTTCAATTTGTGTTTTGGACAGTATGGTTTTTCATTAGATGAAGAAAATCCTATCGTTTTGTATTTGTATTGATTAATGAATTATGGTTAAAGCATTATGTACTTTTCAAGTTTTGTTGGTTTATTATAGTGTTTTTGTTTCATTCATTGTCTTTTCAAGTTTTAAGGCATATAATTAATAGTGTTTGTTGGTTTAATAGTAAATTTATATGTTTTATTCATATTTTTGGGCATATAATAAATGAATCGCAATCGCAATCGCAATCAATTAATGAATAAAACGTAAAGCACTATGGACCTATGATTGTTTTGATGTTGAAAGATTGATATCATGGTCTAAAACAAACCCGTGTAATACACGGGGCATAAGCTAGTTTGTAATAAATATTATGCAATGTGAAAGTAACCCAAATTATGAAACAGTAGTAAGGGCGTTTTGGTTGATGTTTACTTAGTAAACGATGCAATTGAATATATGAGTTTTATTTTTATTTAGTAATGGTACATTATATCATGATAGATTTATGTATTGTACTGTGCATAATATGGTGGACATAAGTGCGAATTGAAACCAAATTTCGATATCATGATTTAAGCATATAATTCTAGATAAGAAGACATATCACTAATAGAAAACCATAACATATTTTAGTATAGGTCACTAATTACAAAGCAGACACATACCTAATAACTAAGCACACTTTTCTTTTCTTTCAGTACAAAAACGTTTAACATTTGCTGAGAGAGACGATCGCTTCCTCCAAAGCAATGGGTCACTCGAGTGTCCTTTTGTAGTTACATCCTTCAAGATGCAATACTTTCCACGACTCCAATATTTGCACTTCACCCACCCTTGTAGTCGACGTAGATTTTCAAGCTCGAACTGCTTAAGCTCATCATATTCTTTTTAGGATGATTTCAGGTATGCCATTGAGGAATTCAATCACTAAGTCTATGCTCCACGCATTCATCTTCCATGTCTTGATCATCTCTAGACATCCAACGGGTTTACTTTTGTAGGCTGACAGAGCAAAAGTCTTCCAGGTTTGATCGTGTGGAGAGGATATATCTTTCGCACTTTTCCTTTTGTCTATATGTTGAATCGTTGCCCCTTTGACAATGGAAGTGTAAATTTCGAAAACCAGATCAAACAACGATATCAAACGATCACCAAGGATTGGCAGAATCCAAACTTGATGATAATCAAGAAATCACAAGAACACCGACTCACTTTCAAACTTTGCACACGATTCTATTACTATGAAATAGCAAAACCGTCTGGTACAAAGTTCCTCTCTCTAGCTCTCTCTCTCTCTCTCTCTCTCTAGGAATCTAACAATGGAGGTGTTGGATCGTGTTTGTGACCCTAAACAGTCAGTAAAGGCAGTTCATCTTCATTTACTAAGGCGGAATCAAAGTAAACAAAGTCACACAGCTTGTTTCCTTTTCAATTCTTCTCTATTACTGATTTCCGAGTCTTTTACAATGATTTCTGATGAAAATCCGGCAGCACCTTGACTCTCACACACACACTGTTCACTTCAAATGACGACACACACAACCTCTTTATAGTTGAAGCTGGTTCGCTTGAGGATGACACAGATTGCATTCAAGCGAACTCACATGATTGGGTTTCGCTTGAGATGTCACAATTATGATTTCAAGCGAACTCTCATGAATTGGTTTCGCTTGAACATGACATGATGTCATTTCAAGCGAACTCACCTATATTAACATATACAAACCCTAATTTCAACTCTATTATGTGCACGTTCATTCTATCTAGACCTAAGACTCGATTAAGACGTAGTCAGCAGATATTCAGTACACCAACAGACTCCCCCTTGGATGTTGACGAAGTCTTCGGCGTCAAGTCTTCAGTCTTTGTCTTTTTCCAACTTTTTCTTCTCATTGCAAAAACTCTCTTTTCACAGGTTCAGTAATTCAACCTAGCTCCATCTTCAGACTCCCCTTTACATGTTGATCCAGAAATCTGACTCCCCCTTTCGCAGACTCCCCCTCTCGATAAGCTAGGGCTTAAATTCTGGTTCAAACTTTGACATTTTGGTTTCCATGGGGATTCCTGTTACCTGCATATACCCTACCCAAATATAACATATATGATAATAACAGTTTCAATCCATATCTTACCATTCAACTTTCAGTGTTAGAAATCCACTTAAGTATTCAGGTCCAAGTTAATGACCCTGATTACTCAAATAATCCACCAAGTCCAACTTAATGACCTTGGTTGATCAGAGATAAATCACACTGAATTTTTTTCAACATATTCAAACATTTTCTTAAAAATTACAAGTTTCAAGTTAGTGAACTTGCTTCAACTTTTCAACTTTCACAAACTTATCATATAAAGCCCCAAACTCATTGTCCAATCCAGAAACTTCCTGCATCTGCTTCAATTCGAATCTGAAGATCAACTCTCCACTTTGGTTTGTCAAAAATAAAGCAGAAGTGTAAAATCTTTTTGAATTTTTAATAAAGTTTCTAAACTAGAAATGAAATACAGAACTAAAATGCAGTAAAAGTAAGCTATTTACAAACATATTTTTGGTTGAACGTGTTAGGGAATCATATCAGCTATTCGACATGTCACAAGTACCATTAAGCTTCAATTACATACACAGAATTAAACAATTCGCTTAGATTGTCGATATACTGATCCACTTAAATTTTCACACACATTTCAATCTGTCCAGGATACGGATTTAGTGTTTTAGAAACTTAAACTTATACGTGTGTCCCACCTCTTGAATATACTCCCGTATCCAGATCCCAATATTCAGTCTTACAGGTGAGTATACCACAAATGATATCTGTAAGGGGAATAAATTAAGAAATGTACGAAATCGTGAGAGCTCAGGTCAGAACTACCGTTCAGCAGAGAGATCACGAATCGACTTGGGTGTGTCCCCTTTAGAGGATCTTTTGTTACAATAGCATTGCTAAGCAATTTTATTGTCTTATCATTTATGCTGAGGGTGATGCTATGTTTCAAGCATTGCAGAAAGTATTATTCGAGGACTAGGTCAGAACTTCCATTCAGCAGAAGTCCCGGAATAATACCCCAGATATCACTGAGTATAAAGACCTAGTATATCAGAAAAAGGAATCTTTCAAACAAGATTTCAGGGGTTACCTATATATCCAAGTAGTGTTCCCCACGAAATAAGCAAGTAAAGATTTAGGTTTATATCCCGAACAAACCTACTAAATGTGTAAAAACCTATCGGCACATTATCCGCGATACTGTTTAACCATTTAAACATTCCATTTCTTTAGCATACTGTGACAGTCAAGCCGATGTACTATCATTTTCCCTTTTTACACTAGCTCTTTTCTGGTTTTTATTGTTTTTGGATTTTGAAAATATCTCATGTTTTTGTATTTTTGTCATTTTTTATTGTTTTTGTATTTTCTAAAATATTACCCTATACCTCCCCCTAAATACCAAAACAAGTAAAAAATCGACAAACCATTGCAGATTGCTTCTCAACATTATCTACAATGTCTCCTTCATCAACGCCAAGAATCTCCTCCAACACCGATAAAAGCTTCATACCATTCGGTTTTAGCAAATATGGAAAAAGTGTTTTGTCAAATGCTTTGGTATGTAAATCAGCTTTTTGATTGTCAGTGTGGTTTTCTCAATTCGTATCAACTTCTTCTCAAAACAATCTCGAATGAAGTGATGACGAATTTCAATGTGTTTGGTTTTAGCGTGATGAACAAGATTTTTAGTAATGTTAATTGCTGCCTCATTATCAACAAAGATAGGGGTGTTTAGGAATTGCAAACCGTAGCTGTCACACCCTGGCTTTGCGGAAGCGTGGGTTAATTTGGTGTGACTTCTTAATACCATAGCTTAATCACAACAAAGCTATATGAAAATAAAACATGCAGATCATCCATTGATTTAAGTAAAATACCACAACATTGTCTTAATACGTTGACACATGCAACGGAAATTACAACATAAAAACTTTGTTCTTAACACACAACCCCAAAATATAACATAACATTTGTTTAAGACTTGCGACTCGTCCAGGTAAAAGTCGCAATCCCTAAACATGGATGATCCTGTAATTCTAACACAGCGGGAAAACGTAGCATACCGGGCCAGATCCTTAGTTCCCTGAAATACATGTAAGTTGGAAAAATCAACACAATGTTGAGCGAGTTCATGCGTAAGTGAGTATGTAAAATCCTTGTAAGTAGAAAAACCCTGGTATGTAGCAAATAAGGAAAAAGAGATCACCAATGGTTTGCAAGGCCATTGATATGTGTGAAGTGCAAGTAGGAAGACTCAAACCTAGCGGATTTGTGCGTCGGGTACATAGTCACCCCAAGGTCCGTTAACTGTTTGGCCTGGGGCTGGGCTCGCTACACCCAGATAGATCTACCGCATTGTGTCCCTCGGTCCTACCATGAGGATTAATGGCCTCAAGTACCACCTACCCACTCACATGATCTGTATGCAGTAACCCTCCTTACGCTAACCATACCATGTAAAAGTACTCGTAATCATAGTGACATGTATTTCACCCCCGCAGTTTAGAAAACTGAAAACAGTTAAGAGAAAAGGGGGACATGAACTCACAGTAATGCGTCCTCGAATAACAGCAAATCAACTCAGTCTGCAGCACGACAACCTACAACGTGCTAATATCTATTAGACGAGCGGACGTGCCTTAGCTTAGGGTCTTAATGTTCTTGGGGAAATAGTTAGACAACTATTTCGTGTTTAAATTTCTTGGTTAACGTATAAATAGATTCCTTCCCAAGGATGGGGTATTCGTACAGGTATTATGTATTTGGTGACTTAACGTATTAAAAAAAAATACATTTACAAGTCTCCTATCCAACACTTTAAAGTTTTATGTCAAAACTCAAGGCGAGGTTTAATTATGAGATATAAAGTTTCACATACACGATAGAAAAATAATTTTTCTAAGTCTTGGTATTTTTAGAAAAATTCGCCAGAACTTCCCCTAAAAACGGGAGTGTCCGTGCTAATACGCACATCATTTTCTTTTTGAAATCAACTCATAATCATCAACAATCAACCATTACGTTTTAACACGCAAAATACTACCCTTGTCGATTCAGTTTCAATTTGTGAAAACTGGACTGTTTTCGGACGTGTAAATAAATTACTTAACTTATTCCAAAAATTCCCAAATTTTTGTGGAACGTCATAACCGACCCACAAATTATTGTGTAAAAATTTCGGGGTCTAAATCATTACCAAAAATTTATAGAAAATCGTTTACCGAACTGTGATCAGATTTGTTACATTCTGATCACAGTTTACAGAATAATTCGCCAAAAATTCCTCGTAAGTCCGTTTGTCGAAAATCCAGTTCGAGGGTCACAAATACATCTGTGTTCATCTTTGATAAAAGTTTCAGGGGCTGGTTCGGTTCAGGTTTTAAGTTGTGATCGAAAACACACAGCCCAATTTTCTGCAGTAACAAACAGCCTTAGCTGCTGTCACGGAAACAGATTTTTAAAATAGTAACCGACATCAGAAAAATACGATTCCAGCGCCATTTTCTTCGTTTTTTGAAATGACACGATTTAGGCTTTTGAAATTCCGTTTTTCGAGTTTTTAAGGTCCGTTTACAGCCTGTTAAAGGCGGCTGAAACAGTGACTCAGCATGCTGTTTTGTGATTTCGATGTTATTAAATCGCGTTATAAGTGTCCGATTAGCGGGTTAAACAAGAAAACGACTTTTAAATATCAAGTATGTGTTATCCAACCCTTAACCCGACGAGATTCCACTTTATAAATCATACACAAGTAAACCTTTACGTAGATTTTTATGTTCATACTTATGTTTCATATTTTTCTAATATTCTTGCAATCTAGTGATTTAAACAACAATACTACATGTTAAATGCCATAATTTTCGAACAAGATGAGATCAAGTATGAAGAAACTCACTACTAGCCTCTAGCTAGGGAAGAATCTTGTGTAAAAATGATGAGAAAAGATGTAGAACCAAGCAAGAACAATGCTCCCTTGCAATGCCTTCAAGTTGCACCTTCCATGTTTGATCTTCAAAGCTTGAATGGTATGAGTAAATGAAGAAAGTGATGAATGTTGGAGTGTGGTGGTGGATTCGGTTGTAGTAGAACCGAATAGAGAGAGAGAGCTAGGTGAAAATGGGTTGCAAAAATCTTGTGAAGTGATGTACATTTATAAGGGACCTTACTTTTATTTATTCTTCACATATCTTGGATAGATAGACAAGCAAAACACTTAATACTAGATCATTGAATCCAAGCAAGAAGATAGGGAGTATGATGTTATGACATGTGGGGTCCCACTTGGGGAAATAAATTCGTTGGGGGGGGGGGGGGGGGTATTATGTAAATATTGTGACTAAAGTGTATAAGTGTAAGTAATGTGATATGTGTTAGTTGATTTATTTTAGGCGGGTGTTATGGCATACGGGGATCATGACTAGCCATAAATAATAAAATAAAGTATTTGACAAAATTTTAGTGCCCCGGGTAATGTCCGGTTATACGGTTAAGTACCGTTCCGTTAAAATGTTTAATTATACCGCAAAAGGTCCTTTATGTATATATTTTGTAACATAAATTATTCCCGGTACTTAGGAAAATATACGGGACCGTTCTGCAATGTTTTTGCACTGTATTAGAAATTTAAAATGCTGAGTTTTATAATAAAGCGCAGAATTTTGTATTTAAAGTACGTTTTAGGCACACCCGGTCACTATAAATCTCACCTAGTGACGCAGTTCTACAATCCTCACCGCCCTACACTCACTACCAGTGTAGCAATGTATTCCCGGCTCATACTAGCCTTAGAGGCAGTGTCTGCCTGATGCTGGTTATGTCAGCATGTTTACTGGGTATCCCGTATAGTGTGCTCACTGTGCTTTTTGTGCATCAAGGTTGTCACTGGTGTTAGTGTATAAATAATAGTGTGACAGTATAAAATGTGATGCATAAGTATGTATGTATCAGAAATCAGTAAGCAGTTTAAGCACAGTTTCAAGTAAGCACAGTAATTAAGCAGCAATTTAATATTAATTAATTTGTACGGATACCTGGTTTGGTGAGGGTTGTCACATTCTCCCCCCGTTAAAGAAATTTCGTCCCGAAATTTAAGTTCTGCTACGAGATGCAGGATTCTTAGGAAACAAATGGGGGTATTTCTCTTTCATTCGATCCTCACGTTCCCACGTGAATTCAGGTCCATGCCTAGCATTCCAATGAACTTTGACGAGTTTGACACTGCTCCTGCGAGTTTTATTAACTTTCCAATCCGTGACCTCAACAGGTTCTTCAGTAAAGTGGAGCGTATTGTCGATATGAACTTCGTCAGCAGGAATGATCACTGTATATTGTGTTGGACTTTTTCTCAAATTAGATACATGGAATGTATCGTGAACACCATGGAGTTCAGCAGGTAGGTCCAACTTGTAGGCTACAAGCCCAATCCTTTGCAGAATTCTGAAAGGGCCAATGTAACGCGGATTCAACTTCCCACGCTTTCCTAAGCGTGCCACCCCCTTCCAGGGTGAAACTTTCAATAAAACCATATCTCCAACTTGGAATTCCAAATGTTTCCGGTTTGGATCTGCATAGACTTTCTGTCTTTCGCGAGCCGCTTCGATGCGTTTTCGAATCTGCGCAATCTTATCTGTCGTCTCTTGGACGATTTCGGGACCAACAAGCTGTCTATCACCGGCGTCAGCCCAACATAGTGGTGATCGACACTTGCGTCCGTAAAGGGCTTTAAATGGCGCGGCTCCAATACTGGTGTGGTAGCTGTTGTTGTATGAGAATTCGGCCAGTGGTAAATGTTTATCCCAGCTACCACCAAGATCCATTACACATGCTCTCAGCATATCCTCCAATGTTTGAATAGTCCTTTCACTTTGGCCATCAGTTTGCGGATGAAATGCGGTACTTAGGTTCAATTGTGAGCCAAAAGCTTCTTGGAAGGATTGCCAAATCCTTGATACAAATCTCCCATCTCTATCAGAGATGATTGAGAGCGGCACTCCATGACGTGTAACGATTTCTCGCATATATATTTCCGCAAGTTTACTCGTATTGTCTTTCTCTTTGATTGGCAAGAAATGTGCAGACTTTGTTAGGCGGTCAACTATCACCCAAATAGTATCATGACCCCTGGGTGTCTTGGGCAGTTTCGTTATAAAATCCATTGAAATCTGTTCCCATTTCCACTTGGGAATTTCAGGTTGTTGCAGAAGTCCCGAGGGCTTCTGGTATTCAGCTTTCCCCTTGGCGCACGTCAAACATTTGCTAACATAAACAGCAACGTCGCCTTTCATTTTAGGCCACCAATAACAATCTTTAAGGTCCTGGTACATCTTATCCGCACCGGGATGAATAGAGTACCGTGATTTGTGTGCCTCATCAAAAATAACTTTTCTCAACCCACCAAACAGAGGAACCCAAATCCTTCTCACAAAACATAACGTTCCTTCCTTGTTTGGTACTAATTGCTTCTCCATCCCACGGAGATATTCTTCTTCAAGGTTTCTTTTCTTAAGAGCTTCTTTTTGCGCGGTATGAATGCGCAGGGAAAGATTTGTCTGGATAATCATCTCCAAAGCCCTAACCCTTATGGGCTTGATCCTTTCTTTACGACTTAGGGCATCGGCGACCACATTCGCCTTCCCTGGATGATACTTTATCTCGCAGTCGTAATCGTTCAACAATTCGACCCAACGTCTTTGTCTCATGTTCAGCTCTTTCTGGTTGAATATGTGTTGTAAACTCTTGTGGTCTGTGAAGATTGTACACTTCGTACCATATAGGTAGTGTCTCCAGATCTTTAATGCGAATATCACTGCGCCTAGTTCCAAATCGTGAGTGGTATAGTCTTTTCATGTACTTTCAACTGGCGTGACGCGTAAGCTATAACTTTCTGGCGTTGCATCAACACGCAACCCAATCCTTGACGTGAGGCGTCACAGTATACCACGAAATCATCTGTACCTTCCGGTAGTGCTAAGATCGGCGCATTGCAGAGCTTATCCTTCAACAACTGAAATGCTTCTTCCTGTTTGATTCCCCAATCAAACTTCTTATCCTTCTGTGTGAGGAGGGTCAGTGATTGAGCGATTTTTGAAAAATCCTCAATGAACCTTCGATAGTAACCAGCCAAGCCTAAGAATTGTCGAATCTCGGTTGGCGTCTTTGGAGTCTCCCAGTTCTTTATCGCCTTGATCTTTGTGGGATCGACATGGATTCCATTTCCATTAACCACGTGTCCAAGGAATTGGACTTCACGTAGCCAAAACTCGCACTTAGAGAATTTGGCATACAACTGTTCCTTTTTCAACAACTCCAGAATAGTTCTTAAGTGTTGTTCGTGTTCAGCCTTTGTCTTTGAATAAATCAAAATATCGTCGATGAACACAATCACGAACTTATCGAGATACGGCTTACAGACTCGGTTCATTAGGTCCATAAAAACAGCAGGCGCGTTTGTCAACCCAAACGGCATAACTAGGAACTCGTAGTGTCCATAACGAGTTCTGAAGGCTGTCTTCGGGATGCTCTCTTCTTGTATTCTTAGCTGATGGTACCCAGATCAAAGATCGATCTTAGAGTAAAAACTTGAACCTTGAAGCTGATCGAATAAATCATCGATTCTTGGCAGAGGGTATCTATTCTTGATTGTTAGTTTATTCAACTCCCGGTAGTCAATACACATACGGAAACTACCGTCTTTCTTTTTGACAAATAAAACTGGAGCTCCCCAAGGTGAGAAGCTTGGTCGGATGAATCCTTTGTCAAGAAATTCCTGGAGTTGTGTAGACAACTCCTGCATCTCAGACGGTGCAAGTCTATAAGGTGCCCTAGCTACAGGCGCGGCGCCTGGAACTAAGTCAATGTGAAATTCTACTTGCCTTTGGGGTGGCAATCCTGGCAAGTCCTCTGGAAAGACTTCAGGATATTCCCTTACGACAGGGATGTCTTCGATTTTCGGCTCAGCAGCTTTCCTATCCACGATGTGTGCCAGGAAGGCAGCACATCCTTTTTGTAAACACTTACGAGCTTTCAGGCAACTGATAATTCTCAGCGGCGTATCATGCTTCTCTCCGTGCACTATGATCGTTTCTTCATCCGTCAGTGGGATGCGGATGGTCTTCTTATGGCAAACGATCTCGGCTTTGTTACTCGTTAGCCAATCCATTCCCACTACCACATCAAAGCTTCCCAGCTCGACAGGTAGTAAGTCCAACGTAAACTCGTGCCCTCCTAGTTCAATCACACATCCTCGGACAACTTCACTGGTCTCAACTAGTTTCCCCTTTGCTAATTTGATGGAGTACGGCACGTCTAACTTGCTAGGCGTCAATCCAAGTATTTTTCTTAAATTCTAACGATACAAAGCTATAATCGGCACTAGTATCAAACAGAACAGATGCAAAGCGTTAGTTTATCGGGAACGTACCAGTGACAACGTTTGGATCCTGGCGCGCTTCCCTTGCGCCAATGTGGAATGCTCCCCCACGGGCTTGATTCGGCTTCGGGCTTTTCTTCTTGAAGTGCCCAATTTCCCCACACTTAAAACATCCTGGCCCTCGGCCATTCCCATTCCCAGCTTGATTCGCAACATTTCCATGGTTCCCGTTTCCGTTACCTCCTCGATTGTTGTTCCGATTTCCAAGACCTCCTTGGCCTCCCCGGCCAGCACTAGCCCAGCAAGAATCCTTCAAGTGGCCAACCTTTCCACAAGCTTCACATACTTTTGGCCCACACCGACCAAAATGATGATGCTGGCAGGTGTTACACTTGGGCAGAGTGCCCATATAACCCTTTCTTTTGTTCTCATTATCCGTTCGGGTATCTTCGGTGAGCTTTCTTTTGTTCTTTCTGGATGACTTTACCTGAGTCTCCTTCTTCTTGGCAGGGTTTGTAAGTTCTTCTAGTCTAAGTGCCTCCGTAGCGAGTGCCAAACCCATCTTACTTGCAGCATCAGTTGTTGGTGGCGTTGATGTTGTCATCAAGCTCAAGACTTGAGGCGCCAGTTCCCAAATGAATTGTTCCAATTTCTTTAATTCTGGTTTCACCAGGTACGGAACAACCCGTGACAAATCATGAAGTCTTTGCACGTACTCCAACACCTTCGGACCTTCCATCATCAGGCTCCGAAATTCATCTTCCCACTTCTGGGTTTCCGTTTGGGAGCAATACTTCTTATGCATCATTCCTTTCAGTTCACCCCAGGTTAACGCATATGCTGCAGTAGCGCCCTTTATACGGATCTGAAGATTCCACCATAATCGGGCTTCATCTAGAAACAGCTCAGAAACGTATGGGACTTGTTGTTCCGGTGTACAACCGCTCACTTGAAAGATGG
This sequence comes from Helianthus tuberosus, assembly GCA_030545235.1. Classification (NCBI taxonomy): domain Eukaryota; kingdom Viridiplantae; phylum Streptophyta; class Magnoliopsida; order Asterales; family Asteraceae; genus Helianthus; species Helianthus tuberosus. Next base: position 107,519 of record JARYGA010057994.1, read on the forward strand.
AATCCATTCTTTCGATCCACTTCACAAAGGCTATGACACCTCCAGTGCCGTCGAACTTCGGAGGCTCGTAGTTGAGGAAGTGCCAGTAGGAACAACCGTTATTTTCTGAGGTACCTCTACTAGGTTCGGAGCGTAGGGCCTCGTGCTGTGCTATAGCTGCAGCAATTATCTCTTGAAGTTCCGCCTCTGAGGTGGGCATGCGCATTTCGCGTCTTGGCGGCATCTTCTAAAAGGTGTTTCACATAGGTTAGGTCATAGCAAGTAAAGTGTACGTATGTATTCAACAATATCAACACATAACATCTCATGCTATAAATAAATCAACCGCATAACATCTCATGTCATAGAACATAAACAATAGATCAAACATCACAAGTGATGAGAATACTGCGATTGCATTGCCATAAATCGGGACCACAATGTAAAGTTTACAAGTACACAACTGTATCATACAACATCAATGACTTAGTAGGGGACGACCCTAGACAAGTCGTGAGATCGCTGGACGTATTCAGGAATCTTTGGTTCGACCATTATCAAATTCCAGAACTCCACCTCAAGCTTCTGGATTCCAGTCCTAGAACAGCATCTCTTCTCAATCATTTCCTGCTACATGGGTTTTCATTAGCTTGGCCCGCAGAGTCCACCAGGATTTCTGTGCACTACAAGCCGTTATTACGTGGGCCCCCGTAATAATAGATTGTCTTGCACAGTTACCCCAAATTTTCTCTCGTCCAAGGAGATGATCAATCAAGGAGCAACAGCAGGTGCATCGGCATGAACAGGGTCATGCTCCAATGCGGGGTCAGGAGCAACGCCTGGCTCAGGGGCCACGGCTGGCTCCGGATCAACAAACTCCATCTCAAAATCAGCTGGATCAACAAACACAGGGGTTACAGGATCCTCCAAGGGCTGGTCTAAGTGTATGAACTCAATGTCATGGTCTGGATCAAAACCAGGTGGAAAAACAGGATCATCCTCAATATCGTGATCAATCTCAAAGCTGTGTGCAGGAGCAGGTGCAGCGGATGACGCCATATCCGGGTCGTCGTCGTGTGAGTGGTGCTGCACTCCCTGTGTATACAAGGATGCGGACGTTATAGACTCAAATGAGTCTGGGACAGGGGAAAGGGCATGAGCCTCCTCTGCAGGAGCGTCAGCAAGCAGTAGGCTATCACCAGCAGCAATAGGGCCTCGCCCTCAAGTGGGTCCTCCTCTAATGGTTCGACATCGTCGTCAGAGACAACGTCGGGGGCATATCAAAAACGGGATAAACGACCAGGGGCACAGGAACAGGGATCTCCACGAGTGGCAAATCCCCAACAAGATGGCCATCAGCAGGCTCTGCTACGGCATCAGGCAGCGCAAAGGGCTGAAAGTCGTCATCGTCTGTGCTGGTAGTATCGGAAATGTACACCTCGTGCTCCGATGAAACTATGTCGTCTGATACTATGGCCATGGGATCTGTAGTGTCCGACTCTCCAGTATCTGATGAAGGCATGACATTTTGTAATATAAACACACATATGCACAAATAATCAATCATATAGTCAAATAAACATATTAGTCACCAATAAGCAATCAAATAGCTCTCCTAGTCCCACTAGCCTCCCAGCCTCCCAGACTGACTCCCTAGTCCGACTAGTCTCCCAGCCTCCCAGACTGACTCCCTAGTCCCACTAGTCTCCCAGCCTCCCAGACTGACTCCCTAGTCCCACTAGTCTCCCAGCCTCCCAGACTGACTCCCTAGTCCCACTAGACAACTACCTCAGCCTCCCAGACCGAGCCTCAGCCTCCCAGACTGAGCCTATAATTAACAAATAAAATGTGCTCAACATTTGTTTGTAAAAACAGTTTGGATCTGGACTTTAAGTGGTATGCAGTGTAAAAATGTTTTCGTGAGAGCCCTAGTGATCATAGTCTAGACTCGAGGAGGAATCCTAGTTCGCTATGATCAGAGCTCTGATACCAAGCTGTCACACCCTGGCTTTGCGGAAGCGTGGGTTAATTTGGTGTGACTTCTTAATACCATAGCTTAATCACAACAAAGCTATATGAAAATAAAACATGCAGATCATCCATTGATTTAAGTAAAATACCACAACATTGTCTTAATACGTTGACACATGCAACGGAAATTACAACATAAAAACTTTGTTCTTAACACACAACCCCAAAATATAACATAACATTTGTTTAAGACTTGCGACTCGTCCAGGTAAAAGTCGCAATCCCTAAACATGGATGATCCTGTAATTCTAACACAGCGGGAAAACGTAGCATACCGGGCCAGATCCTTAGTTCCCTGAAATACATGTAAGTTGGAAAAATCAACACAATGTTGAGCGAGTTCATGCGTAAGTGAGTATGTAAAATCCTTGTAAGTAGAAAAACCCTGGTATGTAGCAAATAAGGAAAAAGAGATCACCAATGGTTTGCAAGGCCATTGATATGTGTGAAGTGCAAGTAGGAAGACTCAAACCTAGCGGATTTGTGCGTCGGGTACATAGTCACCCCAAGGTCCGTTAACTGTTTGGCCTGGGGCTGGGCTCGCTACACCCAGATAGATCTACCGCATTGTGTCCCTCGGTCCTACCATGAGGATTAATGGCCTCAAGTACCACCTACCCACTCACATGATCTGTATGCAGTAACCCTCCTTACGCTAACCATACCATGTAAAAGTACTCGTAATCATAGTGACATGTATTTCACCCCCGCAGTTTAGAAAACTGAAAACAGTTAAGAGAAAAGGGGGACATGAACTCACAGTAATGCGTCCTCGAATAACAGCAAATCAACTCAGTCTGCAGCACGACAACCTACAACGTGCTAATATCTATTAGACGAGCGGACGTGCCTTAGCTTAGGGTCTTAATGTTCTTGGGGAAATAGTTAGACAACTATTTCGTGTTTAAATTTCTTGGTTAACGTATAAATAGATTCCTTCCCAAGGATGGGGTATTCGTACAGGTATTATGTATTTGGTGACTTAACGTATTAAAAAAAAATACATTTACAAGTCTCCTATCCAACACTTTAAAGTTTTATGTCAAAACTCAAGGCGAGGTTTAATTATGAGATATAAAGTTTCACATACACGATAGAAAAATAATTTTTCTAAGTCTTGGTATTTTTAGAAAAATTCGCCAGAACTTCCCCTAAAAACGGGAGTGTCCGTGCTAATACGCACATCATTTTCTTTTTGAAATCAACTCATAATCATCAACAATCAACCATTACGTTTTAACACGCAAAATACTACCCTTGTCGATTCAGTTTCAATTTGTGAAAACTGGACTGTTTTCGGACGTGTAAATAAATTACTTAACTTATTCCAAAAATTCCCAAATTTTTGTGGAACGTCATAACCGACCCACAAATTATTGTGTAAAAATTTCGGGGTCTAAATCATTACCAAAAATTTATAGAAAATCGTTTACCGAACTGTGATCAGATTTGTTACATTCTGATCACAGTTTACAGAATAATTCGCCAAAAATTCCTCGTAAGTCCGTTTGTCGAAAATCCAGTTCGAGGGTCACAAATACATCTGTGTTCATCTTTGATAAAAGTTTCAGGGGCTGGTTCGGTTCAGGTTTTAAGTTGTGATCGAAAACACACAGCCCAATTTTCTGCAGTAACAAACAGCCTTAGCTGCTGTCACGGAAACAGATTTTTAAAATAGTAACCGACATCAGAAAAATACGATTCCAGCGCCATTTTCTTCGTTTTTTGAAATGACACGATTTAGGCTTTTGAAATTCCGTTTTTCGAGTTTTTAAGGTCCGTTTACAGCCTGTTAAAGGCGGCTGAAACAGTGACTCAGCATGCTGTTTTGTGATTTCGATGTTATTAAATCGCGTTATAAGTGTCCGATTAGCGGGTTAAACAAGAAAACGACTTTTAAATATCAAGTATGTGTTATCCAACCCTTAACCCGACGAGATTCCACTTTATAAATCATACACAAGTAAACCTTTACGTAGATTTTTATGTTCATACTTATGTTTCATATTTTTCTAATATTCTTGCAATCTAGTGATTTAAACAACAATACTACATGTTAAATGCCATAATTTTCGAACAAGATGAGATCAAGTATGAAGAAACTCACTACTAGCCTCTAGCTAGGGAAGAATCTTGTGTAAAAATGATGAGAAAAGATGTAGAACCAAGCAAGAACAATGCTCCCTTGCAATGCCTTCAAGTTGCACCTTCCATGTTTGATCTTCAAAGCTTGAATGGTATGAGTAAATGAAGAAAGTGATGAATGTTGGAGTGTGGTGGTGGATTCGGTTGTAGTAGAACCGAATAGAGAGAGAGAGCTAGGTGAAAATGGGTTGCAAAAATCTTGTGAAGTGATGTACATTTATAAGGGACCTTACTTTTATTTATTCTTCACATATCTTGGATAGATAGACAAGCAAAACACTTAATACTAGATCATTGAATCCAAGCAAGAAGATAGGGAGTATGATGTTATGACATGTGGGGTCCCACTTGGGGAAATAAATTCGTTGGGGGGGGGGGGGGGGGGGTATTATGTAAATATTGTGACTAAAGTGTATAAGTGTAAGTAATGTGATATGTGTTAGTTGATTTATTTTAGGCGGGTGTTATGGCATACGGGGATCATGACTAGCCATAAATAATAAAATAAAGTATTTGACAAAATTTTAGTGCCCCGGGTAATGTCCGGTTATACGGTTAAGTACCGTTCCGTTAAAATGTTTAATTATACCGCAAAAGGTCCTTTATGTATATATTTTGTAACATAAATTATTCCCGGTACTTAGGAAAATATACGGGACCGTTCTGCAATGTTTTTGCACTGTATTAGAAATTTAAAATGCTGAGTTTTATAATAAAGCGCAGAATTTTGTATTTAAAGTACGTTTTAGGCACACCCGGTCACTATAAATCTCACCTAGTGACGCAGTTCTACAATCCTCACCGCCCTACACTCACTACCAGTGTAGCAATGTATTCCCGGCTCATACTAGCCTTAGAGGCAGTGTCTGCCTGATGCTGGTTATGTCAGCATGTTTACTGGGTATCCCGTATAGTGTGCTCACTGTGCTTTTTGTGCATCAAGGTTGTCACTGGTGTTAGTGTATAAATAATAGTGTGACAGTATAAAATGTGATGCATAAGTATGTATGTATCAGAAATCAGTAAGCAGTTTAAGCACAGTTTCAAGTAAGCACAGTAATTAAGCAGCAATTTAATATTAATTAATTTGTACGGATACCTGGTTTGGTGAGGGTTGTCACAGTAGTCGCGCATCTGTTGCTGGATCCACAAGATCTGTGAGCAACAACTGCTAGCAGATACATACTCCGCTTCACATGTGGATAAAGCCACAGAAGTCTGCTTTTTGCATTGCCAGGTGACCAAACGTGATCCGAAAAACTGGCATCCCGCTGTTGTTGATTTAGCATTAACTTTGCAGCATCCGAAATCGGAATCGGAATACCCTTCGAGCGTGAAATCGCCTTCTCTTGGATGCCACAACCCCAATGATGGAGTTCCTTTCAGGTAGCGTAATATCCTTTTCACAATCACCATATGCGAAGCTCTCGGGTTAGATTGAAATCTTGCTGCGAGGCAGGTTGGGTACATGATATCAGGTCTTGAAGCTGTCAAATACATCAGCGATCCGATCATGGAACGATACATCGTTTCATCTACCTTCTCTCCGGTGAGATCAGGGTTTATCCCATGATTCGTTGCTAATGGGGTGGAGGCTGGAGTAGAACCTGACATCCCGAATTTCTCCAAGATATCATGAACGTACTTCGTTTGATGAATGAAAATTCCTTTGGGTAGTTGATCAACCTGCAATCCCAAAAAGAATTTCATCTCATCCATTGATGACATTTCGAATTTCTGCTTCATAACTCGTTCAAAATCTTTGCATAGATATTCATTTGTTGGCCCAAATATGATGTCGTCCACGTATATCTGAACAATCAGAAGATGTCCGTTGACCTCTTTAGTGAAGAGAGTGGCATCCACTTTTCCACGGATGAAACTGTTGGCTAAAAGGTGTTGAGACAATGTCTCGTACCAAGCTCTCGGGGCCTGGTGTAAACCATACAGCGCTTTGTCTAGCAAGTAGACCTTGTCTTTGTGGATTGGATCGGTGAAGCCCGGTGGCTGACCGACATATACCTCCTCTTTTACTTTCCCATAGAGAAACGCCGATTTCACATCTAACTGATATACTTTGAAATTTTTCCAAGACGCAAATGCTAGAAAGATTCTGATCGCTTCTAGTCGAGCTACAGGAGCATATACTTCAGTGAAATCTATACCCTCCTGCTGACTAAAACCCTGGACTACGAGTCGAACTTTGTTGCGAACTACAACTCCTCTATCGTCTCTCTTGCACTTGAACACCCACTTGGTGTTTATCTTCCTTTGACCATCAGGCAAGTCCACTAACTTCCACACTCCTAACTTTTTGAATTTGCTCAGTTCCTCCTGCATTGCATTGACCCAAGAATCTTCAGTAAGCGCCTCTTTGTAAGTCCTTGGTTCAACCTGCGAGATAAAACAACTCAATGAGAATTCAGTTTGTAAAGGAGCAACTTTTGAATAAAAACATGTAAGCCCTTTATCAAGCTGTCTTTGAGTGCGGACGCCTGTTTGCAATTCTCCAATGATCAATTCCTCTGGATGGTATGAAAGAGTTCGTGGCATCACTTCGCCTGGAACATCTACATCGCCTTCCAGATTAGTAACATTCTGATTTGCACCTTGTTCACTGACTGGGTTTGTTTGACTTGAAATTTGAATTTGCTCCCCCTCAGAATCTGAATCACCATGATCAAATACTAGCATGTTCTCAGATTCTTGATTATCATTATGTACCGTCTGATTATCTTGAGCAACTTCATTTTGTTGGGCATCATCATGTTCCCTAGCATTGCTTGGACCTGCTTCATCGTCATTTGAAGCTCGTTGCGGTCGTCTTGAATACTCAGCTGGAAACCTTTCCTGCGATTCTTTATACACTCTTAGAATATCCAACTCATCAAATAAATCCTCTACTTCTTCTTGTTCTTCCAACATGTCAAACGAATCCCACAACTTGTCATAATGATAACGCCGTGAATTTCCAGGATTCTGCGGCGGCATTGTATAACCTTGACATTCAACATTTGGAGCTTCAATAATCCGCTTCAAGCTTGGAATGAAGAATTGTCGTAATGGACTTGCATAACCTATGAATATCCCTTCAATACTCTTCGGACCAAACTTTCCAAAAGGCTCTAGAACAGTACATGGAGAGCCAAACGGTTCTAAAAACTTCAGGTTCAGTTTGCGGTTATTGATCAACTCAAAGCATGTCTTGTTGAATTTCTTCACAGTGAGAACCCGGTTGAGTGTATAGCATGCGGCGGAAACTGCTTCTGCCCAAAAATTTATCGGTAACTTTGAATCAGCAAGCATTGTTCTGGCCGTTTCGATTAGCGTCCAGTTTTTACGTTCTGCAACTCCATTCTGCTGCGGTGTATACGGAGCACTAAACTCATGCAATATACCTCTTTCATCACAATATTCTTCCATCTTGTTGTTCTTGAATTCAGTACCATTATCACTTCGAATTCTTTTGATACGCCTTTGGTACAGATTTTCAATCTTTCTGAACAACGCCATCAAACTATCAAACGTTTCATCTTTCGACTTCAAAAATGACACCCATGAAAATCTGGAATAATCATCAGTAACCACAAGACAGTAGAGATCCCCTGTAATACTTCTGACGTTTACTGGACCAAACAGATCCATATGTAGTCTCTCTAAAGGTCTGGAAACTGAATTGACTTGCTTTTTAGGGTGTGACTTTTTCTTCTGCTTGCCTTTGATGCAACTAATGCACTCCCCTTCCAAATGAAAACCTTTGATATTAACTCCAAGAACTAAATCATTGTGCACCAAGTGATTCATTTTCCTAAGATGTACATGCCCCATCTTTCGGTGCCACAACTTCGATTCTTTCTCTGTTGCTCTAGACACAAAACAATGAGCTTGACCCGTGGTTGTAGTAGCTACGCTCATGTCCAACACGTACAGATCATTCACTCTAGGTGCCCTCATGATAATCCATTCTTCAGGGATAACAAATCATGGCTTCAAGATCAAACATTCTTTGTCTGTGAAGTGAGTGGTATACATCCTGTCACAAATCTGCGAGATACTCAGCAGATTATTCTCCAGCTCAGCAATGTAGTTAACTCTTTCAAATGTAACAATCCCATTGGATAACGTTCCTTCACCAACAATTCTACCACCTTGATTTCCTGCGAATCCCACATAACCACCATTGAAATTTCTAACATCGTACAACAATGCTGTCTTCCCTGTCATATGTCGAGACGCTCCACTATCCATAATCCATCGTGAAATAGCTCTCGGAAGTTCCTGCACATATCATAAATTGATTTTAAACACTCATTTCAGTAAAGATGCCGATTCATGCTTCACAATTACCAACTAGGAAGCTCCGGCAAGTCCAAAATCTTTAGTGAGATTTTGATGCTACCCAAGCCTCTTTCGACTCAGGTAACTGGACTTTAATGTGAGATTTTGTAGTGTAAAGTGGCGGAAAATTTTTATCATTCATTTTTAAGCTTTCATCTAATCCAACTTCAACCTTTTTGTATAAGAAAAACTCATCTATCTTAAGTTGACCAGTTGATTGATTTTTCTTTTGAACATTCTTCTTCTCTGTTGGAGTAGAAGATTGTTTCTCCAATTTTTCATAATAATCCAAAGGAACATCCATCTTTACCGGTGTGGTAGACGACGATTGTTTTTCTTTCTCTGAAACCTTTGGTTTAGATGAACTTTCTTTCTTGCCAACCACTTTTGGCTTCCATGTTTGTTGAGATGATGCAACACGTTTATAGAATTTGTCATTTTTAGTTACCACATTCTTAACAGGTTCAATTTTGACTTTTGTTTTCTCATTTTTCAAAACTTTCTCAACAACCATTGGAGCTTTTCCTTTTGCATCAACCTTCTTCTTTCGATTCTCAACAACTTCAGTCTTAGGCTTGGAGTTGGTGCAATTTCTTGCAATGTGACCAACTTTGTTGCATCTAAAACATGTACGAGTATCAACTACCCGACTTATGCCTTCAGACTGAGGCTGTGAGGCCTTCTTCTCAAAGAACTCTTCATTTGATTTTGAAAAAAAATTCATTTTCCTCATCAGAAAGTGAACTTGAACCATTCACAAACACCTTCTTTTCAGCAAATTTCTTGTTTTGAACATTTCTCTTTTGATAACTCTTACCACCCTGATAACCACCCGACCAATTGTTTTGATTGTTGTTATAAAAACGTGGTGGAACTACAGGTTTCTTGTAGTAAGCTTTATCTTTCTCAAAATTCATTTGCCTTTTTGTTTGTTTTAAACTTTTTACTTCAGACAAATCAATTTCAACCATTTTAAACACATTTGTCAATTTTGAAACATTTACATTCTCCAAAGGAAACTCAGAATCCGAATACAACTTATCCGATCCCGACATCTTGTACATGACAAGATCAGGTTCTTCATTTAAGTTGTTTTTGGACTTTTGTTTCGGAATGTATTTATCCAGAAAACATTTTTCATACTCAGCTGAATCACTATCCAAAATACTTTTAGCCATGCCTTTAACAATCTCAGTTTGAACACTATCATCAGATGATGATGAAGAAAATGTTACATCAATTGAATCAGGAAGTTTCACTTCATTTTCATCTTTAAGATTAACCAACCCAGATTGCTTTTTCGAATAATTGTCTAGAACTGGTGGCGGAACTTGATGAAACCCGACCCCAGTTCCATCACAGTATACATCTTCGCCTGCTTTGTTTTTCCCGATGGGTTTGGGAACAATGTGTTGCAAAACAAAGCTTGCAGAGCTGTAACTGTTCAATTTCAAATTTATAAGCTCATTCTCAATTTTAGCTTCTTCAAATTGAAGTTTCAATTTAGCAATCTCATCCAATTGTTTGTTGATTAATTCTTCGTTAATTCTCAAAACACATTGCAATTGGCAATTTTCTTTGTATGTTTTACCGTTTCTATCATCATTATCTTTAACCGTGCTTTTAAGCTTCTCAAATTTTTCAGTAATCTGACGATTTTCAAGAACTAACCTCTCATTTTCTTTCCAAACCTTTTCTTGATCAATTTTATCAGTTTCAATTTTGTTAGTTAATTCTTTTACTCTGTCATTCGAAGCTTTTAACATTTTATCACGGTTAAGAATCTGATCCTCAACACTTTTGACTCTAGCAGACAGATCATCAACCTTCTTACCGTTGAGGTAAGTGACTGTACTACAAACTTTGCATTCTTTGATGCAATTTTTGCAGTCAACATCACCATTAACTTTCTTACCTGACTCATCCGTTGACACGTTTGAACTGACCTGGCTTTTAGACTCAGAGACGGATTTAGAATCTACCTCAAGTGCCTTAGCAGCCAGCACCTTGTCAGCCATCTTTCCCATGTTTTCAGCATTCAACTTTTGCGTCGTGTCAATGATTCCAGTATCAACCTTCTTTGACTTCTCTTTTTCTTTTTTCTCTTTCTCTTCTCCGCTTCCCCACCATTTTCTTTGCCAATAATCATCTTCTTCTTTCATTTCTTTGATTATAGTTTCCATATCAAGAGTGTTATGGTCAATAGCAATGTTTCCCTAGGGGTCAAGATAACATTCTCTGTCTGGATCCCATCTATTTGCTCTTTTTGCTTCAAGATAGATACCAGATATTCTAATCATTTTGTTCTGAGCTATCAGCTTTCTGTGACCATACTTCTGTTCTTCATTTCTGTTGTCTTTCCAAGGAACAGGTTCAGATTTTGCCATGAATGCATATCCAACCGCATCCTCCTCAGGTAACAACTCACTCCAGTCGAAACCTTCATCGTCATGAATCACTGCAAGAGCTCTGGATTTCTCTTTGTTATCCTCAAGCTGCTTCATCCTTGGCGGTTCTGATTTATTCTGATGATAAATCGCCTTCTTGTAGTAATCTTCTCTGAACGGGTTTTCAGATTCATCAGCATACGCGTTTCGTCATTCGCGCTTAAAGTGACCTTTCTGTTTACACTTGAAGCATGTCACTTTAGACTTGTCAAAGCCTAACTTGGTAGATGGTCCACCAATAGACTTTCTTCCAGTTATCTCCATGAAACGCTGTGCTCGACGAACTGCACTGGCCATACACCACCTTATGTCGATCAGTTCCATCTCCTCAGGATCTATCTGATCATAATCTTCTTTCGTCAGGTTGGTGTTACCAATCTTCCCTGCCACAAGACTTTCATATGATTCTAGCACTGACGCTAGGAAAACCATCTGTTGTTTAACAGACTCCTCGCTGAAATTTTGAGCGTTCTTTAAGTCTACAGCGATATTGCATTGAAATAGGTTCTTTGCATCAGACTGACTTGAATATGACGAAGAACTACTGTGAAATCCACTGCTTTGACTTTCTTTGTTTGATGTGTAGGAATTTTCAGCAGAAAATGCAGTCTTGGGAGAAGTATTCTTTCGCATCATGCTTTTTGGATAATACAAATCCAAGTTCTGCTGGTATGATGAGTGATTGATTTTATGTGTTTTCCTTAACTCCAGCTCATGACTTTCTAGTCTCTCAATCAGCAAATCTACAGTCAACACTTCTGGTGGCTTGATAGTATTCTTCAACATTAAGGCATAGTATTGCCAATCCATCTCATCTGGCAATGAATCAAACAATTTGTCAACTAGCTCTTCTTGAGAATAGAAAATTTAATGTCTCGCCAGCTCCAGCTTTAGGTGCCCAAACCTGTCAATCATTTTACAAACTGATTCATTCTTTAAACAACCAAATAAATCAAATTCTTTTCTAAGCAATTTCTTTTTGTTTTTCACTATTTCTGCACTTCCCAAACATTTAGCTCTCAACTTGTTCCAGAGATCTGTCGAATTAGTGTATTCGATCAAGGATATTATATCTTCCTGAACAGACTGAAATAGCAGTGCGATGCATTTTCGCTCAGCAACAAACGATTCTATTTCTTCAGATGTTGTCAAGCTTTCACCAGTTTTGCCTCCATCATTATATCCATTCTTTAGACTCTTCCAGCTAGGATATGCAAAGGCCCTCAACCAATCGTCAAACTTCTTGGCCCACCGACTGTACTCTTCGATAGCCATCAACTTCGGGGGTTTGTTATGTGTTCCAAAAGCACTTTCAACTCCCAAAACATCCGATAAGCTTTTCTTTGTATTCGGAGTGTTCTCATTGGTGTTGCTAGGAGAAGTATCATCTCCAGAATTTCCAGCAAATGCAAAGATATCACAGAATGGATTGTAATCATCCATCTTCACGTACCTGAAAAAATCAGCAAACACTTAGAAAATTTTAAGTTTTTTAAAAAACAACAAGTTCAAGCGAAATCACTTGAAGCGAACTCATCTTTTAAGCAATATAGCTTTTCAAGCGAGAAGGCAATACAGGTTCAAGCGAAACACTTCAAGCGATAACAAAGCACTTGAAGCGAAATGACAATATCAATTCAAGCGGAACCCTACTTAAGCGAACACACTGATTACTTTCAAGCGAACACAGTTTTAAAGTACTTTTCAAGCGAAACCAACAGGTATTTCAAACGAACTAACTATTTTAAGAGGTTTCGCTTGAAATTTTCAAGCGAAATGTGATGATGTCAGCATTTTCGAACCAGATTTCAAGCGAAAAGTCAAATTTTTATATGAATTTGATCGATTTTATGTCCAATTCACTCAGGGATTAGTTAACTCTATGTTTCGCTCAATATATGTGAGTTTCAGGCCATTTCAACCATGAATAATGTCCGAATCAGAAAAAGAATGAGTAGAAGTAAGAAAATCCGATGATTTCAAGCTGCAATGGTATGAACTCCTTGTCCTGAGCTCTGATACCACTTGTTGGATCGTGTTTGTGACCCTAAACAGTCAGTAAAGGCAGTTCATCTTCATTTACTAAGGCGGAATCAAAGTAAACAAAGTCACACAGCTTGTTTCCTTTTCAATTCTTCTCTATTACTGATTTCCGAGTCTTTTACAATGATTTCTGATGAAAATCTGGCAGCACCTTGACTCTCACATACACACTGTTCGCTTCAAATGATGACACACACAACCTATTTATAGTTGAAGCTGGTTCGCTTGAGGATGACACAGATTGCATTCAAGCGAACTCACATGATTGGGTTTCGATTGAGATGTCACAATTATGATTTCAAGCGAACTCTCATGAATTGGTTTCGCTTGAACATGACATGATGTCATTTCAAGCGAACTCACCTATATTAACATATACAAACCCTAATTTCAACTCTATTGTGTGCACGTTCATTCTATCTAGACCTAAGACTCGATCAAGACGTAGTCAGCAGACATTCAGTGCACCAACAGGAGGCTATGGAGGCTTAGAGATCTTCAAGGTGTTCAAACCCTAGAATGACGTAATCCTAGTATTTATACCCTAGGGTAAGCCCATTCCCCACATGGGCTCCCCTTGGGCTTGCCTGGCCCACATGGCCTTGGGCATGCCTAAATGACCTATTAAAGGTCCAAACCTAATAAAAACTAATTCAATTTATCTCGGTTCACTGACATAGTCCGTTACGTATATTTGATGCGTCAGTCTCACACTTCCAGGGCCTAACAATCTCCCTCTAGACTGATGCATCAAATTGTCTTCATAACATGAATTTAGCAACGTCTTCAACAGAGTCTATGGTTGTCGCTATGCTGCAGATGTTATGGAAGTTCTTGACTTTTAAACTCTCGGCATTAGGTCTCTTTCTTCAGCTCTTGTGGTTAGCTTCATATCAGGAACACGATCAGCATCTGCTTGAAAGTCCTGTTAAAAAGAATGCAAGAGGAGGATTCTTAACAGCTCTTTTCTTCTCCAGCCTTTCTCTTTTAAGCAGGTTCACATGCGATTCATATCCGGTTTCTGACTCAGGTACATCTGGTTGTTGTGATGCTCATGCTTTGTCAGCAGCTAACAGCATCTCAATCTTCATCAACCCCTGTTTCTTGATTTACATTATGTTCTGCAGATGCTCAGAAATTCATAAGCAAACGCTTCTATCCAACAGGGAGAGTACCATATGAACATTAGGTACATCCAAGTACTTGTACTCGGATTTCACAATTTAACTTCTTTCAACTTTTGATGATCAGTCAAATATTCAAGAACGGTTAAAATTTGTAATAAAACACTCTATTTTTGGATTTTTAAATTTTCTATTTTTTTAATTATTTTTTTAATATGAGAATATAAACAGAAAGTAAATAAACAAAGAAACTAACTCGAACATTCTATTTTTGGATTTTCTAATTTTCTAATTTTTTGAATTTTAATTTTTTAATTTTTTTAATAAAAAAGAATATAAACAGGAACAGAGAAACTAACTTAAACATTTAATTACAATTGCAATGGGATCAAAATCGTTCTCAGGCTGACCAAGGAACACTTTTCAGCGCGAACTTATTTAGACTGGTCTCTGCGATTGCTGATATGTTTGTCCTCTTAAGCCTAACGTTCAGTTTTCAATTTTCAACCTTTGTGATACGTTTAAGGTAATATTATACTATAACATCCATGTGTCCCATACCATGACATACCCCCGCGATGAAGGTAAGCACAACAATTCATCATAACAGGTGCGTATACTCAGTCTATCCTTTCGTTTTTACAACGTCAGACTATTGGTGAACAGGTCAGTACTTTCGTACAACATAGTGACCAATAAAGTCCGACGAGGGTTAGGCAAATACCTTTTACGGTACGAATTTAGCTTTAACAGCACATGGAATTCTCTCATTGTGAGATTTTCATCCTTTAAGGTTTTTTGCCCCTGTTTGGCTCTTTTAAAATATCCTGACTGTGCCTAGTTCTGCATATAATCTGGATGCAACAGAAGGACAGTCCTAATATCCTGGATGACTCAACAGTATAAAGACCAGAAACCTCAGACGTTGGCTATCTAACAACGCAAGATTTAAGACCATGAAATCATACGATGATGGTATGTTACCCACGTGATGTACAGTTCGTTATGTGTGTATCACTTACTATCTTTTGAGCGTTAAGCCTACCGATATATCACAATAGATCCTAGTCTTTTCAGCTATAACACCTTACGTGTGTTGGTCAAACCCTTTAGCACAAACATTTATTTCATTTCCCATTTGATGCAATAAAATCTCTTTTTGTATTTTTTCTATTTTTCAAATGTTTTTGGATTTTTCTATTTTTCGAATGTGTTTTTGGATTTTTTATGTTTTTCAAAATTTTTGAATTTTTCTCATTTTCTCCCCCTCAAACAATGCATATGTACATATATGTCCCTCTTCTTTCTAGCTCTTTCACTCTGATACCAAGAGGGACATATATGTACATATGCATTGTTTGAGGGTGAGAAAATGAGAAAAATCCAAAAACATTTGAAAAACAGAAAAAATATAAAAAGAGATTTTATTACTTCAAATGGGAAATGAAATAAATGTTGTGCTAAAGGGTTTGACCAACACACTTAAGGTGTTATAGCTGAAAAGACTAGGATCTATTGTGATATGTTGGTACGCTTAATGCTCAAAAGATAAAAGATACCAAGTGATACAAACGTAACGAATGATACATCATGTGAGTAACATACCATCAACATATGATTTCATGGTCTTAAATCTTGCGTTGATAGACATCCAATGTCTGAGGTTTCAGGTCTTTATACTGTTGAGTCATCCGGGATATCAGGATTGTCCTTCTGTTGCATCCAGATTATATATAGACCTAGGCATAGTCAGGATATCTTAAAAGAGCCAAAAAGGGCCAAAAAACTTAAAGGAAGAAAATCTCACAATGAGAGAATTCCATGTGCTGTTAAAGCTAAATTTGTACCGTAAAAGGTATTTTCCTAACCCTCGTCAAACTTTATTGGTCACTCTGTTGTACGAAAGTACTGACCTATTCACCAATAGTCTGACATTGTAAGAACGAGATGATAGACTCAGTATACTCACCTGTTACGATGAATCCTTGTGCTTACCTTGATCGCGTGGGTATGTCATGGTATGGGACACACGGATGTTAAGTATAATATTACCTTAAACATATCACGAAGGTTGAAAATTGAGCGTTAGGTTTAAGAGGACAAACATATCGGCAATCGCATAGACCAGTCTGAATAAGTTCACGCT
Source organism: Helianthus tuberosus (assembly GCA_030545235.1). Lineage (NCBI taxonomy): Eukaryota > Viridiplantae > Streptophyta > Magnoliopsida > Asterales > Asteraceae > Helianthus > Helianthus tuberosus. Next base: position 123,772 of record JARYGA010057994.1, read on the forward strand.
GAAAGGTGTTCCTTGGTCAGCCTAAGAATGATTTGATCCCGGATGATGATCTCGGATGAAGATGATGATTTATCTCGGATGTATGTGTTTCGATGTGTTTCAGATGAAATTTAAAAGGAACTCAAATGAAAATGAACGATTGGATGAACAGAAAAGATGTTTTGACTTTTGAATGATTATCATGATTGAAGAGAGATGATGATGTTAAACTGATGATGATGATGATGATGATGATTTTTATGGGTGTAACTCTGAGCCCATATCCTGACAATATCTTGATTTCATGTTAGCTATCTGTGATCAGGATACTGAACCAGGATATTGGTAACATCCTATGGTAGTATCTTGGTTATTACTAATGATCTACTTGTTGGCTATAGCTACAGGTTGTTAACGTTCATAAAGCCTAAGTCCCTTGAAGACTCGCTCAAGTTTGTTGGAAGAAGACGTTGAAGCCTAGAGAAATGGTCTACAATGGTCATTAAAGAATATTCAAAAGTATCCTGGAATAATAGGATAGTTTGTTTGTTCTTGTAACTATAAATAGGAGTGCCGGATTGTAGGAACACACTCACTTTCGAGCTCTCATACTTGCACACTCTCATTTCTAGCTGCAAACACATTCTAACACTCACAACTCACAATCATTGTAACATTAGATTCGATCTGAGTAATATCCTGCAACTGTATCCTGGTTATTCAAGCAATAAGAAGAACAAGGCAGCTGACGATTGTTAGCTCCCGAGGTTTTGTGCCGGCGATCTAGATTGTTCAAGGGATTTCCTCGTACATCTCGTGTCAACCTTTAATTTTACCGCTCATTGTTTGATTATTGATATAGTTTGATATCCTCGAGCTATATCCTGAAATTGTTTTCACATACAATCAACTTAACATATTTTTGCAAACATCAATAGCACACTGCCTCATAAACTAAATTTGATCACTTAATTGTTTCGATAATTTTTTACCAAAACAATTTGGCGCCCACCGTGGGGCAAGTGGTGCTATTTTTAATAAAAACTTTGCTAAAATCATTACTTGGTTTTCTATTCTCAAAACTTTTTACAAAACTGTTTTCAATGGCCTCTCAATCAAACTTGAGCTCTTCTTCGATGCCTACTTCAACCTCTACTGCGACTGGTTCATTGCCTCTTCCACCTCCACAAGTTCAATCTCCTCAAAGGAGAAATGAAAGCCAAATATCCTGAGACACTCCTGCTGCTCAGAATGTTTACAGATCTGGTGTTCTAGGGAGAACTCCTATCATGGCTTCTAATGATGAAATTTTGTCTTTGTTTGGTAATATACAGGATCAAATGAAGAAACAACCAGGAAACCAACCAACTCATAATGAAGGAGATACAACTCTTGAAGTCCAACTCCAAGAGACCTGTTGAGGATACTGTTACCACTTTGCAACCCAGGATGTTGAACTTTAGTTCAGCAGTATTTACTTAAGATAATCAGGGCAATATCATACCGAGTCGTTCCCAGAGCAACATTCCAGAAATACCCTCGACAGCCAGGATATCAATTGTGAGGGATCCAGGATATGCTCCAGGATATGGCCAGAGTCGCCAAGCTGGTAACTTGTCCATTAACACCAATATTCCTGCTACTAATAACCTTGAATCTTCACAGGATACATGTGTAACATCAGCATTGTCCAGAGAACTTCAAAAGTTTAAGGGCATGATATCAAATGTGCCTGGGGTAGTGCAGCCTATACCGAAAGTATCCCAGGATAGTCACAGGATATCCAGATTTGCTTACCCTATTTGTGATGCAGAAATCCCGAAGAAATTCCAGACTCCCAACATGAAGCTTTATGATGGGACGACGGATCCTGAAGAACATGTTGCCCAGTATAGGGAAAGGATGGAAATAAATCCTATCCCACCGGAACTCAAAGAAGCATGCATGTGCAATGGCTTCGGTTCCACCTTAACAGGATCAGCCTTGAAATGGCTTTTAAATGTTCCACCTCATTCTATTACATCTTTTGCTCATTTAATTAATTTATTTAACCGTCAATTTTCTTGTAGCAGGAGCTTTGAGAAACTAACAAGTGATCTTTACAGGATAACACATGGATCACAAGAATCCCTAAGGGATTATGTTAACAAATTCAGTAGGGAATCCCTAGATATCCCGAACCTTGATGTTGCTACGGCCGTACAAGCGTTCAAGATGGGATTACAGAAGGTTTCTCAGTTTTATCATGATCTTGTAATGAATCATTGTAGGAACTTGTATGAAGCTCCGAATGGGGCCTTGAGATACAAAAGGCTCAAGGATGACAAGAAAATGCAGGAGAGGATGAATGTATCCTCAACATATGAGTCAACAAAAGAAAGTTAGAATCTTTATATAAACCATACCGCTCTAAGCCGTATGCTAAAAATGACAACAAAAGAGTGAATGTTGTTGAAGATGAGGTTGTAGAAAAATATCCTGAACTATCAGAATATAGTTTTTCAGTTAATATTCCTGAACTAATGTATGCCATGCAGGGTTTAGGGGACAAAGCAAGATGGCCAAGAAAGAATCAACAGAAAGCTGATTGGAAGGATAAGTCAAAATGGTGTGCCTTCCACGAAGACTTTGGGCACATAACGGACGATTGTATATCCTTAAGAAAAGAGATAAGTTACTTTCTTAGTAAAGCTTATCTAAAATAACTTCTTGGTAGGAAGAAGAATAAGAACCAGGATTCTGATAAGAATCCTGAAAGAGCAGCATCTCCACCACCGGATGCCAAGATAATCAATTTTATCTCTGGAGGATCCGACATATGCGGGACTTCTTATTCTTCAGCTAAAAGGCATGCTAAGGAAGCCAAGGCAGAGAGAGGAGACACACTAACAAGGATGATGATGCTCACAGATGACAAAGTGATAACATTCGACAGTGATGACCGGGATAATATCCAGGATCCTCACCATAAAGGTCTGGTAATTACTTTATATGTTGCTAACTATTTTGTACACAGGATATTGGTAGATAATGGCAGTTCAATCAACATCATTCAGTTGGAGACCTTGAAGAGGATGAATATCCCAAAAGCTGAGATTACTTCGAAATCCACTGTACTAGTAGGATTCAGTGGAGAAGCTAAGAATATTGTCGGGGAGATAAAGCTACCTGTGTATGTTGAAGGGGTAAATTCATTGCAATGATTTTGTGTTATGGATTCAATATCCTGCTACAACATAGTATTAGGAAGGCCTTGGATTCATGATATGAAAATCGTACCTTCCACTTATCACCAATGTGTGAAGATTCCCACTGCTCGGGGAGTAGTCAAAGTTGACATTGACCAACATGAAGCGAAGGAATGTTACTCTTATTCGATGAAGGCCTCAACGAAATCCCGGTCAGGATAGCAATTAAGGATACAAGCACAGGATATCGTCGAAGCTTCTGAGCAGGATGTCAAGAAAGTTATCCTGGATGAAGATAACCCGGATATCTCAGTGCTTGTAGGAGTCAATATCCCCGAGGATAGTCAATATCCCCGAGGATATTGAAAAACAAATTACTAACTTTCTGAAATGCAGGATGTCTACAATTTCATGGAAGCACAAGGATATGATAGGTATATCAAAAGATATCATAACTCATAAACTTGGAATTGACAAATCTTTCAGGCTTGTTCAACAAAAAAGAAGAAAATTTGCTCCTGAAAGGAATGTTATCATCCAAGAAGAGGTGGAAAGGTTGTTGAAGTCCAAGATGATTATGGAAGTCAAGTTCCCTAAGTGGCTGGCAAATGTGGTGGTAGTCCAGAAGAAGAATGGGAAGTGGAGAGTCTGTGTTGATTACACAGACCTTAATAAAGCAAGCCCGAAGGATCCATTCCCATTACCTCATATCGATTCCATGGTAGATGCAATTGCTGGACATGAGATGCCGACTTTCGTGGATGCATCCTCAGGATTTCAACAAATCCAAATGGAACCATCCGACCAGGAGGATACAACATTCATACACCCACATGTATATATTGTTACACTACTATGCCCTTTGGTTTAAAAAATGCGGGTGCGACATATCGGAGGCTGGTCAACATGATATTTAAGGATAAATTAGGGGACACTATGGAAGTACATATTGATGATAATAGTGGTGAAATCCAAGAAAGCAGAGAATCACCTCCAAGATCTAGAGAGTATCTTCAATATCCTGGACCAGTATAATATGAAGCTGAATCCTGCCAAATGCCACTTCGGAGTAGGGGTAGGAAAATTCTTGGGATATATGGTAACTAAGAGAGGGATAGAAGCAAGCATATAGTAGATCAGAGCTATACTACTGTCACGACCCCTGACCCCACCCTGGGAACGAAAGCCATGAACCAGTCAAGTGGTACTGGTGGTTATCTTGAAAAGTATTGCAGTGGAAATTTCATCAGGACCGTGAGTTAGGAAAATACCAGAGTTTAGAAACACCGGATTTTATTTATTAAACAAATGGGAACACACCCATGTGTTGCAAAGGTAGCTTTAATATGGGATAAACCCGAATACATAAAAAACTTTTCTTAATTTAATTTAATTGATAAAATAAGCCACTTCTGTAAGCCTTTTGGTGTCGTATCACAACTTCTTATTCCAATCTACTGTAATCACCTGAAACGCGTTTTAAAAAGATTTTATCAGCAGGAAATACTGGCGAGTACATTCAATTTATACAAAAGACACATTGTTATAATATCTAGTATTAAGAGCTATTACAATGTTTATATCAACCAATTACCCCAAATCGGTATTTGTCACTCGACCAGATCTGTGACTATGGTCATATCACACATTGGCTAACCCGTTGTCCAATGGTGAAGCTTATCAAGTAGTGTATACAAAACCCCACATACCGGCAGTAATTGTAGATTACAAAGACTTAATCACTGTAATTATAACTTTGAAAACAAGTAGGGTTTTGAAAGCATTTAATAAAAATAGAATGACTCACCTTGTTAGCATATAGTCTTGATTAAACAAACCTCCTGATAACTAAGTATCTACTTTATAGTTCTGAATCTTCTGATGATTAAACATCTTGTTTGATAGTAAGTTTATGGATCGGAGTTTTCTGATAGTTAAACATTTAGTTTAACAGAGTGGAATACGTTTTAGTGTAAAACCATATCAAACCTAACGATGGTCACAAGATCAGAACCTTAACGAAATTCACAAAGTATAGTCTTATTTAGACAACACTTTGGCATTCGTTAGTTGGTTCCCGAATCGATTGGACAGAATATCGTATCGGTGATTATTGGTTAGAACACCAACGTATAGAGAGAAGAATAGAAGAAATGAGCAAAGAAAAATGAATCCTAAGTTTCCTATTTATAGGTAAGGGACACGTCATACCCCATATAGAACTTCCCTATGTGTTATTTACCCATATACACCTTCCTCAGTTGAACATTCCCCAGATAATACCTTCCTTATATATTACTTTTCTTAGATACTATTTTCCTTAGATAATACCTAACCCCATATATACCTATTGAGATATTATCTACCTCATGTATATCTTGTTGTTAAACTTTAGCTGTTTAACTGATTAACTTACTTAGCTGATTAATTAATCTTACTTAACTGATTAATTATCTTACTTAGCTTACTTAGCTGTTAAGTTTACTTTTCTATTTAGTTTCCTTAGCTATTAAGTTTTCTTAATCGCTAAGTTTTCTTAACTGCTAAGTTTTACTTTAAACACTAAGTTTACTTAACCACTAAATTTACTTAACTATTAACCCAGTTCAACTTTAATGATAATCACGAGATCAAGACCCACAACGAATGACAAAGTATAGCCGTATATAGGCAACAGTTAAACATCAGTTGGATCGGTTTTAATCGATCGTATAAGGTACCGTACCAGGGATTAGAGTTATTACCCTAATAACGGGCATAGTTTCAGGGTTTAGGGGGTATAATACCCAAGTATTATAGCACTATATGTTTAGAGAGAAAGAAAGAATTTGAGTGACGATGAACTGAGGCATCAGCCTCCTTTTATAAGCTAGACATAGGGTGGCTCGCGCCCCACGAGTCCTCTTGGTCACACTCTCGCGGCCCGCGAGGGACTAGATTAGGGCGTGGGGTTGATGAGTCATGAGATGTAGACTCGACGCGTATAGGACACGTGGCAACACAGGTGATCGGCAAGTAACTAGGCCTCGCGCCCCGCGAGACCTACGACCAACTGGTCCGCAGCCCGCGACGGCCCGTATTACTTGTTTTATTTGATTTTTACTAAAATTAATGTTATCCGGGTCCTTTTATTGTATACGAGTTGTATTTAGGAGCATTTTTGAGGGTTGTTACAACTAGACCTCAAATCACCATCTAATATGAAGGATGTTCAAAGGTTAACTGGAAGAGTAGCAGCATTGAACCGATGCATATCAAGATCCTTAGAAAAGTGCAAAAAAATTTATAATATCCTGAAAAAGAACAAAAAGTTCGAATGGGGAGAAAGACATGAAGCTACTCTGCAAGCATTGAAGCAATATCACTCAAGTGCACCTCTACTAATGAAGCCTGAAGATGGTGAACCTCTATCCCTATATCTTGCAGTGTCAGGAAATGCAGTAAGTGCTGTCTTGGTAAAAGATCATGAAGGTCAACAGTATACTGTCTATTATGTTAGTAAAAGTTTATTAGATGCTGAGACTAGATATTCTCACTTAGAAAAATTAATATTAGCTCTAGTTATGGCATCAACTAAGCTTAGACATTATATCGAAACACATAGGATTCATATAAAATCCAATTATCCTATTAAAAATGTGCTTAGAAAACCTGAAATGTCTAGTAGGATGGCCAAGTGGTCTGTAAAACTAAGTTCCTATGATTTAGTATATGAACCTAGGAATTCTCTAAAATCTCAGGCCTTAGCAGACTTTGTGGCTGATTTTAGTACTGATATACAAGAAAAAGCTGACCTAGAAGTACAACAACTAGGTAAAAGTTCAGAGTTTTGGATATTACATACTGATGGTGCATCCAACATAAGAGGTGTATGATTAGGGATTCTACTAAAATCGCCACAGGGGGACATATTACCCCATGCTATTAGATGTGAATTTTCTGCTACAAATAATGAAGCTGAATATGAAGCTTTAATAGCAGGATTAGAATTAGCTAAGGGTATCAATATTAAATGTTTACAAGTGTATGTTGATTCCCTGTTGATTACTAACCATTTCAATGGATCTTATGCAGTAAAAGGAGAAAAGTTAGCTGAATATCTTGAAATTGTTAAAAAATTAGCAGGATATTTTGAAATATTTACACTTGAACAGGTACCAAAGGAAGAGAATGCTGAAGCAGACACTCTAGCAAACTTAGGATCTATTGTCAAGATACCGGAAGGAACTCAGATACCAATAGTGCATATCTTGTATCCTGCGATGGACCATCTCAAATCCCAGGATAAGCAAGTAGCAAGTATCCAGGATCCTGCTGATGGATATCCTGAGAAGTATCCTGAGTCCTAGATGGCTCCAATTGTGAAGTATCTACAAGAAGGAGGTATCCCAAAGGATAAAAATCTTAAGGCTTTCAGGATGAAGGTATCTCATTTTACTATAACATATAACATCTTGTATAAGAAATCTCTTGCAGGACCGTACTTGAGATGCTTGGAGGATCCCGAGACCAAGGATGTACTTCAGGATATACATGAATGAGACTGCGGTAACCATACCGGGGTCAGAGCTTTGTTTTCAAAGGTGTTGAGAATAATATATTACTGGCCAACTGTGAGAAAGGATGCTATAGAGTTTTCTAAGAAATGTGATGCATGTCAGAGACATAGCAACATATTGCATCAACTTTCAGAACCATTATATCCTATCGTATCTCCCTGGCCATTTATGAAATGGGGGATGGATATAGTGGGAAAACTCCCAAAGGCTCAAGGAGGAAAGGTTTTCATGTTAGCAATGACATGTTACTTCTCCAAGTGGGTTGAAGCAGAAGCCTTTGTCCAACTCAGGGATCAAGAAGTGGTATCTTTCATAAAGAGAAATATCCTGACAAGATTCAGGATACCGGCCGAGATAATTTGTGACAAGATCAAGAAATGGCTCCCAATTCATCAGCAAGAGGACTAAAGATTTTTGTAAGATTTGGGGGATCAAGATAATTACGTCGACACCGGTGCATCCTTAAGCTAATGAACAAGCAGTATCCTCAAACAAGATAATCGTCAATAACCTGAAGAAGAGGTTAGGTGCCAAAAAAAGAAAATGGGCAGAGGAACTAACATTTGTCCTATGGACTGATAGAACAACCGTGAAGAATGCTATTGGGCAAACCCTATTCTCATTGGTATTTGGGGCAGAAGCAGTGATCCTAACTGAAATGGTGATACCTACAGCTAGATCAAGCCTGCGAAATCCTGAATCAAATCCTGAAGCCTTATGGCAAGAATTGGATACCATTGATGAAACACGGGATGCAGCAAAGCTAAGGATGACAACATACCAGTAGAGAATAGCAAAGTCATACAACAGAAATATAAGGATGAGAAGATTCCAAGTTGGGGATTGGGTATTGAGAAAAGCGTCTCAGAATATAACCAATCCTGCTGATGGGAAATTAGCCCCAAAATGGGAAGGACCATATGAGATAGAATCAGAATCCAGAAATGGAGCATACATGCTCAAGACCATGGAGGGGGATATGCTGCCAAGATCCTGGAATACCATACATCTTAAGGTTTATTACAAGTGAGTTTAGAATTTAAAATTCTAACTCAAGATGGTATGAACTCTATTTTATTTAAATATGTTTGATTTATTTATCATTTTTTGAAACTTTGTACTGACTTAAGAATCGGAGGGGTGTTAGCCTAGCTAACACTCACTCTCACCTTAGTTTGAAGGTGTTTTGTAGGGATACGTTTCAGGATGATACTCCAAGATATTTACTCAAGATGAATCGAAAGACTAGAGGATTGGCCCCCTCTCTCACGATTAAGGGATTTATATCCCTTCAAAGGTTTAAAGGTATTCACCTTTATCTCGAATTGGGTTTAAACACTCCGCCTGGAGCGCAAGTTATCTGGGTATAGGTCAAGATGGCGGGACCAGTTCATGTAATAGTGGTTGACAATTTCGTTATTATCGGCTATATTCTGGATCCTTACGGTGTATGAAGATTGATCACCCTCTCATACTCTCTAAGGTTTAAAGGTTTTCACCTTTCTAAGTTTTGGAGTTAATACACTCCCGCATGTAGCGCACGAAACATGGATTTATCCCCAGTAAATTATGGTTTACCCCCTATGAAACATAGAATTTGGGATGAGTCCCAATGTTGTATTAAATTACAATTGTGTTCATACACATTTATTTATTGATGGAAAGTTGCAAACTTCAATATGCTAAGTCAAGAAAAACATAAGCAGGTTATATGCTGATGCAACATCCTGCACAGACAAGGGACATCTATGCTGGGGATATTGCAAATGATTCTAAGGCTAAGAATGAAAGATACTACCTAAGCGTTCCTAGTATGGATTCCTATATCTCCTAAGTTTGAAGGCCTTATCTAAATAAGTGGGATTTTTTATGAAAAATTATGTTTTATTAAGTTTTTGTAACACCCCAAAAACGGGTTTGATAGTCAAACCACGTTAATATAAATGAACGGTTAAAATACTGTTAGTGGTAAAAAGTAACCCGGTAAATATTAGGATTTAAATAAATAAACCTAATATTAAATAAAAGAGAATAAATGTTTTTGAGGAAATAAAGTTCGTAATAGCCCGAGCTAACGGGACTTAAAAATAAAACGGGTTATAACTCCCGAAACCCTTTAAACTAACTAGGAATAATTAACCTAGTTAGTAACGAGTAATTAAGTAAAAACTAGAAAGAAAAATAAGAACTAGTGAACCTTTTATAAAAGGTCGGAACAAAAGGGACCAAAGTTGTAACAAAAGAAACTTGTGTTTTATAAACAAAAATTTAAATTCAACACACACATAGTGTGTGTGTGTGGATCGTACATCAGGAGCAAGAACAAGAGCTCAAACCCTAGTTCACCCAAAATCAACAAATTGAAGGTCAAATCTTGCCCAAATCAAATGCATGATCACAAATTCGTGATCACCTAAGCTTGGGGATCATAAGGTATGTAGAATTTCGATGATTTGTGAGGTTGTGAAATATGAAGAAACATCATAATCTGCGAATTAGGTGTGAATCATAGAGGTTATGGCTAAATTGTGACGTGTACTTACTTAGGAACAAAACCCTAAGTGTGAATTATACATATGTTGCTATGATTTGAATGCCTAGATGAATTACCACATTTAGATAAGTGGGTTTTACTAATATAATGAAATTTATGATATAATCATGTTAGAATCATCATATTGGGTAGTAGAAGAAAGGAACTTGAACAAATTATAAATTGAGTGTATGTTCATACAAGAATTGGAAAGGGTTTTTATATGTTATGCTGAAATCGGTAATTTCATCCATGTAAATCAATGTATGTAATTGTGTTATACACTAGTTTATATGAATAACTTGATTAGATAAGGTGTTCGAATGAATGCTAGTGGTATGATGAAACGGGTCTCACTTATAGGGGAGAACCCTTAGTTCTTGTGAAAATAAATAAATAAGTTAGATTTAATAATCACTTGAACTAGTTGAAGTATTGGAATATAATGAACCGGGTTAAAAGATTTGTTAAACGGTGGCTTAAAAGAACGCCTACAAGGTAATTTGAGAAATGCCTAAACTAGTTGATAAACTTGAATGTGCATTTCATTTACTAACGGGCATTTGACTTTTTAAAAGTCAAACCGACCTACAATACGATGAATGATAATTCTTATATGAAATACGTAAGGTGGAATAGTCATAATTGATAATGACTAATCAAACCGTCTTACGAAATATAATGATAGTTTGACGCTTAACAAGCTAGATGGAAGCTTGGGAAGGAAACGAGTCAAACGGATTGAGCACGCGGAAAAGAATAACCGGATGCAAGGTAAGTAAAGCTTAAACCTTCTGGAATAGAATACTTACTTGTATAATGGATAGCATTGTGAATAATAAAATGGACATGGTTTTGGCGGGCATTTTGTCAATAAAATAGTTATTGATAACAAGCAGGTCCGTACTTGCAGAAATTGTTCCGAGGTCTTAAACACTTAGTTTTGACTCCATATGTGGTCAGAAGTTATATAACAACAAAAATGATGATTAGTAATTTTAAAAACTTTTCAGAAGTTGTTTAACGTAATTTTCGCGGACATTTTGTCAACAAAATAGTTGTTGACAACAAGCAAATCCGTATTTGAAGAAATTGTTTCGGGGACTTAAACACTTAGTTTTGACTCAATATTTGGTCAGAAGTGGTATAACAATGTAAATGATGATTGGCAATTTTTATAAATTTTTCGGAAGTTGTTTAATGTGGTTTTCGCGAATGTTTTGTCAACAAAATAGTTGTTGACAGCAAGCAGATCCGTATTTGCAGAAATTGTTTCGAGACCTTAAACACTTAGTTTTGACTCAATATTTGGTCAGAAGTGGTATAACAATATAAATGATGATTGGTAATTTTTATAAACTTTTCAGAAGTTGTTTAACGTAATTTTCGCGGACATTTTGTCAACAAAATAGTTATTGACAGCAAGCAGGTCCGTATTTGCAGAAATTGTTTCGAGGCCTTAAACACTTAGTTCTGATTCAATATTTGGCCAGAAGTGGTATAACAATATAAATGATGATTGGTAATTTTTATAAATATTTCGAAAGTTGTTTAACATGGTTTTCGCGGATGTTTTGTCAACAATATAGTTGTTGACAGCAAGCAGGTCCGTATTTGTAGAAATTGTTTCGAGGCCTTAAACACTTAGTTCTGACTCAATATTTGGTCAGAAGTGGTATAACAATATAAATGATGATTGGTAATTTTTATGAACTTTTCGGAAGTTGTTTAACGTGGTTTTCGCGGACGTTTTGTCAACGAAATAGTTGTTGACAGCAAGCAGGTCCGTATTTGCAGAAATTGTTTCGAGGCCTTAAACACTTAGTTCTGATTCAATATTTGGTCAGAAGTGGTATAAGAATATAAATGATGATTGGTAATTTTTATAAATTTTTTGGAAGTTGTTTAATGTGGTTTTCGCGGATGTTTTGTCTACAAAATAGTTGTTGACAACAAGCAGGTCCGTACTTGCAGAAATTGTTTCGGTGTCGTAAACACTTAGTTTTGACTCAATACTTGGTTAGAAGTTGTATAATAATATAAATGATGATTGATAATATTATGTATTGTTAAGTGTTACAAATACAGGCAGGCGGAAAGTATGAGCATGTTTTGCCAAGGTTGGCGAAAGGTAATGCAATGTATTAAAAACGAGTCAATGTTGACCCGTGCCAGGTATGCACAAGGAATGAAAATCTCGTGAAGGGTACATGTACCAACCATAATATAGATTATGGTTGGAGGAAATAAGAGTTTTTTTAAATAAGAGTTGATAAAATTATAGTTTTGACATAAATACCCATAACGGGTCAAATAATTCGGTTTAAGAATCGGAAATTTGAATTCGAAGGAAACAAGAGTTTTGAATAATGGATGAATGAATTGGATGGAAATATGTTTATAACTTGTTGTGAAACTGTTAAAAACTTTTATGTTGGTTTTGATTTTAGGAATGTCTTATGGAACTCCGGATGAGGATCAAGCAAGAAAGGAGAACCGAACACATGTCTCGAAGCTTCCGCAACGATCTTATTTTGATCTAGTTTAAAAAGTGGATATTGTAAACACTTGAAATTATATTTTGGAATTTTTTAAATTATGTAAGAAGTTTAACTTGGAAAAGTTTTTTTGTAAGCTTGCATTTTCGTATAAAATGCGTGTTTAATATTATAATATTGAATAATAGAGATGAGTCTTACAAGTTGGTAATCAGAGCTCATGGTTAAAGAGTAAAGTGTGTTCGGTTCAAGACTTGATCACTAATCCGGTAAGTATATTCATATTAATGATTTAGTATGATTAAAGTGTTGTGAACAACACATAGGGTTATCGTGTAATACATGTTACACCAATCAAAATCGATAAAGGATAGATATAGTCAACGAAATTTCGTGTGTTGACACGTATAGTGGAAAAGCCTTGTATTATAATACGGGCATTCATTAATGTCAAAATTACTAACTTTTATAAATGTTGTAGTTGAAGGACACTGGCATCTGAAGATAGCGGGAGTTTAACAAATGGCGGATATGACGAAGCAACGGTCTAAAGTATGACAAGCAGGGCATGCTCAACAAGTAACTAAACCGCGCAAGGATCGCGAACAAGATTAATGGCATGGAAAGCCCGTTAGGGCAACCATTACCAGGTGCACATTTTAAATTAATTGCACAAATAGTAATATGCAACAAACACGTAGAGAATGACGGTTGCATATACAGGATAAAACTTGGAAAGCCAGAATAGGATATCTATTCAGGATGAAGTTTCCAAGAACAATTAAGTAGAAATAAGTGTTATTCACGATGATGAATAACAAAACAATAACAGTATTAGTTCATATGGAAACTTGGACGGGAGTAACTATCCAAGTGAATAATTCTCAATATAATACCATTGAGAAAAGTAGCGATTACGTTAACGAATGTGATTACATAATAGTTTGATAAAAAAGAAAAACTTCTTATACGTTCAAGTGCAAAACGAGTAAAACTAATGATTGTTGTTTAGCAATTAAATAAAGTTTTACTAAATGGAATCAAAGATATAGAAAGAATAGAGGCGTTACATAGGGCGTGATGTGAAAATTATGAAAAGGTCATATGTGTCATGTGTTGATCGCTTACTCTGGCCAAGTAAGTAGTGAACATATGATACCATGAACTTCTTACGATGGACACATTTACGTCCGATGTAGTAAGGACGGGGTGAATGAGACAAATAAAAAAAAGGTACCCAAAATAGATCAAACAAGTAAGATATTTGATAATAAATGTAATCGCAAGCCGGGTAACGGAAGCATATTACGTCGAAATAACGAGCCCAAGAAAAGGGACAAGAATTAATGTAAATGAAAATACAAACCGACTAATAAGAATGCTAAGGTGTAGGGATAAAGTTTGACTGTCATAAGTGATGAAATTTCACACGAACAAGTCAAACGAGTTAAATAAAGAATAACGCTTTCTAGTGTAAGTAAGCGCGAACCGAATAGATAAAAGCGCAAAATATTAATAAGCCTATGCAAAGGGTTATGGGCGCTAAAAACATTAAGATAAAAGAACCCGGTTAATGGGTTGTAAAGAAGTATAAGTATGAACCGAGAAACGGTAAGTATAGAAGAAAGCGACGTGTAAATGACGTAAGGAGTCATAAAGTCGGAAAATTAGTCCGAAAGAAGATGAATGTAGCCTTAGACAATGATCAAGGATTCTAAATATAAAAGGGGTGCCTTGACGCCATATATGTATATATATGTACATTTGAATAAAGCCATGAGTAAAAGATGATCTACGGGATCATCATAACCTACGGGATTAAAAGTAGTGTCAAGGTCTACGGGACCAAGAAGACCCTTAGGTCATAGATAGAAAGAAACAAACTGTTGGGATCTCACCTTAAAAGGGTGAAAGAAATAGCCTATGAGGCTAAGTGAAAGAACCTACGGGTCAATAGAGTAAAGCGAGGGAACTGGTTATTATTCCTTGTGTAAAACTAGAACGGAAAAGAATAAATTATTGATTGTCAATTTCCTTGATATGAGTAATTGACATAAGTTAAAGATAAAACATAAAACTAAAAATTCAGTTTTAGTAAGAAATAACATTTTAATAGATATGAATATTATGAGAAGAATTTGGAAATGATTAACATTAAGGGATATAGGTCTTAACACTGATAGGTGCAAGGTGATACAATCGAAAAGAAGAAGTATGAAAAAGAAAAGTTGAGATAAACTTAAACGTGACGTAACGCGTTCATGGTCAATAAAAATAATGTAAAATGTGATCACGTTGTAACGTGAGTTACGCGATAGGTGATCATAAACTCGTATAAGCCTCGGGAAGGCAATATGGATATACCCGAGCGATAGGGTGTAGGGTAACCAGTGACTAACAAGTTTAACCGCCCAAAATAAATAATCAATAAAGGTAAAGGATACAAGCTGAAAGTAACGGCCCGTGAGGCCATACACACGAAAGGAACGGGTGCCTTGAAAATGAAACTTGGTTCGTTTGGTTAAACTAATAAACTACGTAAGAAAGGTTTCGGGGACGAAACCTCTTTAAGGGGGTAGATTTGTAACACCCCGAAAACGGGTTTGATAGTCAAACCACGTTAATATTAATGAACGGGTAAAATACCGTTAGTGGTAAAAAGTAACCGGGTAAATATAAGGATTTAAATAAATAAACCTAATATTAAATAAAAGATAATAAATGTTTTTGAGGAAATAAAGTTCGTAATAGCCTGAGCTAACGGGACTTAAGAATAAAACGGGTTATAACTCCCGAAACCCATTAAACTAACTAGGGATAATTAACCTAGTTAGTAACGAGTAAATAAGTAAAAACTAGAAAGAAAAATAAGAACTAGTGAACTTTTATAAAAGGTTGGAACAAAAGGGACCAAAGTTGTAACAAAAGAAACTTGTGTTTTATAAACAAAAATTTTACACACAACACACACATAGTGTGTGTGTGTGTGTGGATCGTATATCAGGAGCAAGAACAAGAGCTCAAACCCTAGTTCACCCAAAATCAACAAATTGAAGGTCAAATCTAGCCCAAATCAAATGCATGATCACAAATTCGTGATCACCTAAGCTTGGGGATCATAAGTTATGTAGAATTTCATTGATTTGTGAAGTTGTGAAATATGAAGAAACATCATAATCTGCGAATTAGGTGTGAATCATAGAGGTTATGGCTAAATTGTGACGTGTACTTGCTTAGGAACAAAACCCTAAGTGTGAATTATACATATGTTGCCATGATTTGAAAGCCTAGATGAATTACCACATTTAGATAAGTGGGTTTTACTAATATGATGAAATTTATGATATAATCATGTTAGAATCATCATATTGGGTAGTAGAAGAAAGGAACTTGAACAAATTATAAGTTGAGTGTATGGTCATACAAGAATTGGAAAGGGTTTTTATATGTTATGATGAAATCGGTAATTTCATCCATGTAAATAGATGTATGTAATTGTGTTATACACTCGTTTATATGAAGAACTTGATTGGATAAGGTGTTCGAATGAATGCTAGTGGTATGATGAAACGGGTCTCACTTATAGAGGAGAACCCTTAGTTCTTGTGAAAATAAATAAATAAGTTAGATTTAATAATCACTTGAACTAGTTGAAGTATTGGAAATATAATGAACCGGCTCAAAAGATTTGTTAAACGGTGGCTTAAAAGAACGCCTACCGGGTGATTTGAGAAATGCCTAAACTAATTGATAAACTTGAATGTGCACTTTATATACTAATGGGCATTTGACTTTTTAAAAGTTAAACCGACCTACAATACGATGAATGATAATTCTTATATGAAATACGTAAGGTGGAATAGTCATAATTGATAATGACTAATCTAACCGTCTTACGAATTATAATGATAGTTTGACGCTTAACATGCAAGCTAGATGGAAGCTTGGGAAGGAAACGAGTCAAACGGATTGAGCACGCGGAAAAGAATTGTCACACCCCGACCGCGTAAAACAACAAATCGCGGCGGAAACATCGGGGCGTGTCGCGACAGAATTAATTGTTTCAAATCCATGGCAAACAAAGTGTATTTTATTTATTAAACAAGGGTGTTACATTGTTTCAAACAGGAAATTAACGAGTTCAGCACATAATTAAACATAGTCTATCTTCTTTTAAAGTCTCTAAGGCACAGGTCCGCCCTAGTATCATGATCAACATCCTATGGAAAAGCACCTGAAAACACATGTGAAAATAGGTACGTCAGCATAAAAATGCCTGTGAGATACATAGGTTTGTGAAAATAGGATTCATGACTTATGTTTAAGAAAAATGTTTAGTCATGAACCTTGTAATTTGCTTTGTCTTGTAAATCATTTGAAAACAATAAGATCAGATGATATGTATAAGTAAATGTCAGGTTAAATAAATAACCATGTAAAAATGTGTTTGTATAAGATAAGTTGTTTGTAAATCAATGTCTTGTGAAAAGTATGTTATTTGTATAAAATGTTCTATGTCTCAAACTGAAATGATTCAAATAACGTTACGACATGTAATACCATACAAACACTTATATATAGGAAGTACCAGCGGCGTATCCACCATGCTTGTATCATATTACACACGCATCGTTACTTAATCACTTAATCAAACCAAACCAACCAATGTAAGAAGTCTATGTTTAAACCAATTGTCAAATGTATTGAATAATATGTCAAATGTAAATCATGTCAAATGTCTATGTCAAATATCCATGTCAAATGTCTATGTCAAATATCCATGTCAAATGTCTATGTCAAATATCCATGTATGGCAAGTGAAATGTCTCAAACTAAACCATATGCACAAAAACAAAGTATTGAAGTAAAACTTGGTTTAAATCAAAGCTATGTTTTGTGTAAATGCATGCAACTATTTAATATGAACATTTATGTGGTATTGTGAAAATGCATACATCCAAGCCTGGCGACTGTGGTGATAAACCCTTTAAACAAATTAAAGGTCTATCTGTCTTAATGTCAACGAATTCGGTCATTCCTTTCTGTCCCCTTACCCTGGGATGTCCGGAACGGGAGTTGTCAATTCCTATGGTACCACTACCTACTAACGAACGGCGTAGCTAATGTTAATGAACGTATTGTCCCATGTAAACAAACCAAATGTCATAACAAAATGTGAGCATGAGAAAAACAATGCGCTAAGTATGTAATCAAATGAACATACATAGCGTGAAATGTCATGTAAAACGATGTACTAAGTAATGCACACAATGGGCACACCTAGCATGAAATGTCATGTAAAACGATGTACTAAGTAATGCACACAATGGGCATACCTAGCATGAAATGTCATGTAAAACGATGTACTAAGTAATGCACACAATGGGCACACCTAGCATGAAATGAAATGAAATCATGTACTATAATGTACTAACGAACATAGCATGTATATGATGTGAAAACAGGAAAGCATGAAAGTAACAAGTAGGCACATGTGTTCCACCCCAAAACAGTTTGGAAAACAGTAAAAGAGGGGTCTATGTACTCACTTGAGATTGCTCAGTTGTATAAAGATAACCACCAAGCAATGCAATAGATCTCGGAATCAAACGGCACCTAATATAGGTAACTATGTTAATAACCGGACCTATCTCGGAAGACTGGGTAGCATTAGGGTTTATAAACCAAATGAGTGTCGGAACTCACGTGATATGGTTTAACAAAGCCTACATGCTAAATGAAACTTAACATAATTGTTTACGACCCATTACGATCCGTTTAGGAAGCTTATGCTACTTTAACGTGTCGTGCGCGTGAAACGCGTTTGGACCGCCTAACTAGTCCTATGATAAGTATTATATGCCTAAACGTTAAATAATCAGTTACGTGACAAAAGTTTAGGTTACATATGCTAAATTACCAATTATGTATGAAAAGGGTATTCTGGTAATTTACCTAAGGCATATAAACTACCTATCATACAACTACTTACACGTCGTGACCATAAGGTATAACCTCGGAAGGTTATTCCCTACACTATGGTCACCTAATGTATTTGGTCGGATCCTAATGATCGACCAAACTGGGTCGGGTTCGAAGGTATAGGCGATTTATTAGATCGCCTACCCTACGACCCTAGACAACGTGGTAATCAGTAGGCATAGTCCCAAGGGACTATAACCATCGTGATTACAATCACGTTGCGAAGTTCTAACGAACTTCGCATTGACCATTACTGGCCAACGCTGAAAGTCAAACAAAGTTTGACTTTCTGACTCGAAAAGCAGTAAAAATAAGGAAAAGAACGAAAGAATACTTACGAAGGGTCCCCGAATGCTAATCTAGATCAGTATAGTTCAGGTATGAAACAAGGTTTCAACTTAGAACACAACTAATAAGATTCTTGTGCCTTAAAACAATGAAAGGCATGGGGTATATATAGTATTCGGGTAACCGTTAGGATCGTTTGTCGATTATCGTGCCTTAATCTCGTGCGTACACTTGTCACAAAGGTTATGGAGCCACATATGCTCCTAATCTTAGTGATTAAGCAAGTTGCAAACATGTGGTTGTGGTTTAATTGGTTGCAACTTGTGATAAAAACACTGAATCTGGTCCAGATAGGGGCTCGCGTGACGCTAAGGACCCTCGCGTCACGCTAGGCCCCTGTTTTGGCAGATTTTGCAGAAATGGTCCCTGCACGTGTTTTAAGCGATTTTCGATGCGTTTGAACCCCGTTAACCTCATTTCAAGGCTCTAAAATGAAGCTAAAGTATAGGGAACTCAAAACATGTTCAAAAATATGCCGGATGATGGTTCGTTTGGTCGTACGAACGCGATGTTCGCTTAAGTACGACGGAATGCGCATAAGCGCGAAAAACGATCCAAATGACGCGACGAATGGATTTTTCTTAAGGTGAACACTAAAATAAAATATAGTCATGCTTTCATAAATTTTTGGATGTCCAGATGTATTCAGAACGTAAGTTATGCGCGAAAATGCAAACTTGTGCACTTTTTGACACTTTTAGTCCCTGAATGTTCCAAAAGTTTATTTTAGCACACCGAACCCCTCAAAGCCTATTTATAAGCTATGTCAAGGATATTTAAGGTGTGTTTAACTTATGGTTATGTTCCGGAATGTTCGTTACAGTTCAAATTGACATACTTTCGCAGTTTGTCATATTTAGTCCCTGTAAGCGAATTAACTTGTTTTTGCCATACCAAAGCCTTCAAAACTTATTTCTAAGTTATGTAAAGGTTATTTAAGGTATGTTGAGTATATGTTGATGTTCCGGAGTATTTCTCGCATTAAACTGAGTACGTTTACGCACTAGTTTGCGTATAACTCTCCAGAAAGCGATGTAGAGTTTGAAATTACATAAAAGTCAAAACATGAAAAATGTAAAACACAATCAAACAAACATTGGGATCAAATAACATTGTTTTATTGATAACAGAACTGTTCATAGTGATTACAAGCACAGTTGTTACAGTCTCCCCTACTTGTGGAAATTTCGTCCCGAAATTTATTTAGAGGAAACTCGTGGAAAAAGATGCGGATATTTCGCCTTCATTTGATCTTCGCGTTCCCAAGTAAACTCAGGTCCACGTTTAGCTTCCCAGCGAACTTTGACTAAAGGAATGCGCTTGCGTTTAAGCCACTTGACTTCACGTTCCATGATTTCCACTGGTTTCTCAACAAATTTCAGTGTTTTGCCAACACGAATTTCGTCAAGCGGTATGGAGTAGTTCTCATCAGCTGTACACTTCTTGAGATTTGATATGTGAAAAGTTGGATGAACATTTCCAAGTTCAGGAGGTAACTCAAGTCTGTAGGCTACCTTTCCGATTCTTTCGACGATCTTGAATGGTCCAACGTATCTAGGTGCAAGTTTTCCTTTCTTTCCAAATCTGATCACACCTTTCCAAGGTGAGACCTTAAGTAATACTCGATCACCGACTTGAAATTCAAAGGCTTTGCGTTTTGGGTCCGCGTAAATCTTCTGACGGTTTCTAGCTGCCTGAAGGTTATCACGAACCTTCTTGACCTTGTCAGTTGTCTCTAAAATGAGGGCAGGTCCAGTAAGTTGAGCCTCGCCAATCTCATTCCAGCAGACTGGTGAACGACATTTTCGACCATAGAGAGCTTCGAAAGGAGCCATTTTGATGCTAGTGTGATAACTGTTGTTGTAGGAGAATTCAATCAATTTCAGATGTGAATCCCAGCTACCACCAAAATCGATCACACAAGCTCTTAGCATATCCTCCAGAGTCTGGATTGTTCTCTCAGATTGACCATCCGTTTGCGGATGATAAGCTGTGCTCAGATTAAGTTGGGTTCCCATAGCAGATTGCATGGTTCTCCAAAAATGAGAAGTGAAACGAGCATCTCTGTCAGAAATGATGTTCAAAGGAACACCATGTCGAGCCACAATTTCATCTACATAGATTTGAGCAAGTCTGTCAGTAGGAAAATCCTCGCGGATTGGCAAGAAATGTGCTGACTTTGTAAGACGATCAACGACTACCCAGATGGCATCATGACCTTTCTTTGTGCGCGGGAGTTTGGTAACAAGATCCATAGTAATGTTTTCCCATTTCCAAACTGGGATCTCTGGTTGCTCCAATAAACCAGATGGACGCTGATGTTCAGCCTTAACCTTAAGACAAGTAAGGCATTTTGACACGTATAAGGCAATGTCTTTCTTCATACCAGGCCACCAATAGTGAATACGAAGATCCTTATACATCTTATCTGAGCCCGGATGAATAGAATAACGAGACTTATGGGCTTCATCCATAAGCAAGGTACGAAGATCATCCTGGCTTGGGACCCACAAACGGTCCATGAAGTAATATGATCCATTGTCCTTCAGTTCAAGAGCAGGTGATATGTGATAGGGAAATTCCTTATCCATCAAACCTTGTGAAACACAGGATTGTTGAGCTAGAGAAATGCGGGATTGAATATCGGATCGAGCTTGAATAACAGATTGAACACGTACACAATGAAGCTTAGTACGTTCCTTGCGACTCAATGCATCAGCTACGACATTCGCCTTACCAGGATGGTAGCGAATTTCGCAATCATAGTCGTTTAAAAGCTCAACCCAACGTCGCTGTCTCATGTTGAGTTCTTTCTGGTTGAAGATATGCTGAAGACTTTTGTGGTCAGTGAAAACCACACATTTTGTACCGTACAAATAGTGTCTCCAGATTTTGAGAGCAAAGACAACTGCACCCAACTCAAGATCGTGAGTGGTGTAGTTCTTCTCATGTATCTTCAATTGTCTTGATGCATAGGCTATGACTTTGTTCCTTTGCATAAGAACACAGCCAAGACCCAATTTTGATGCATCACAATACACAACAAAATCATCATCACCCTCAGGCAATGATAGAACAGGCGAATCGCAAAGCTTCTGCTTCAGGTGTTGAAAAGCTTCCTCTTGTTTGAATCCCCAGTAAAAGGGCATTTTCTTCTGAGTTAGAGCAGTTAGAGGAACTGCAATCTTCGAGAAGTTTTCTATGAAGCGGCGGTAATAACCCGCTAGACCAAGAAAAGAACGAACTTCAGTAGGAGTAGTAGGTGTATCCCAATCCTTGATCGCACTGATCTTGGAGGGATCTACATGAACACCTCGTTCGTTGATAATGTGCCCCAAAAATTGAACTTCTTTAAGCCAAAATTCGCACTTGGAGAATTTGGCGAAAAGTTGCTCTTTCTTCAGGAGTTCCAGAGTAAGACGAAGATGCTGCTCGTGATCAGCTTGCGTCTTAGAGTAAATCAAGATGTCATCGATAAAAACAATGACGAACTGATCCAAATAAGGTTTGCAGACCCTATTCATTAAGTCCATGAAAACAGCAGGAGCATTAGTCAAACCGAATGGCATGACTGTGAACTCGTAATGTCCATAACGAGTACGGAATGCTGTCTTCGGAATGTCTTCTTCTTGCACCCGAAGTTGATGATATCCAGATCGCAGATCAATCTTCGAAAAATAAGAAGCGCCTTGTAACTGATCAAAGAGATCATCAATGCGAGGTAAGGGATATCGATTCTTGATGGTAAGCTTGTTAAGCTCACGATAATCGATACACATCCTAAAGGATCCATCCTTCTTCTTTACAAAAAGAACGGGAGCACCCCAAGGTGAAAAGCTAGGACGGATAAAACCTTTGTCAGAGAGCTCCTGAAGCTGCTTAGACAACTCTTGCATCTCAGACGGTGCAAGACGATATGGAGCTCTGGCTATGGGATTTGCACCAGGTACGAGATCAATGCGGAACTCGACTTGGCGTGCTGGAGGTAGACCAGGTAAATCTTCAGGGAATACTTCAGAATAATCCCGAACGACAGGAATATCTGAAATAGACTTACCCTTGCCTTTATCTTCTGTAACATGTGCTAAGAAAGCCACATAGTTCTTCTGCAGATACTTCCGAGCTTTAAAACAAGACATGAGTTTGAGACCACCGATAGGCTTCTCACCTTGAACCTGCAGAATCTCGTCTGTCGAAAGCGGCACACGAACAATCTTCTCAGAACAAATTATCTCTGCGTGATGCTTGGATAACCAATCCATTCCCACAATAACGTCGAAGCTTCCGAGTTGCATAGGCGTGAGGTCGATAGGAAAAAGATGGTCGTTAAGGTTCAACTGGCAGTTGCGAAGAACAGAATCAAGAATAATGGGTTCACCACTAGCAACCTCTACTGTCAAAGATTTGCCTAGTTTCGTTCTAGACACGCGAAGCATTTGCTCAAAGGACAAAGACACGAAACTCTTATCGGCACCAGAATTGAAAAGAACAGATGCAGGCTGATTATTAATAAAGAACGTACCGTTCACCACATTAGCGTCAGCCTGTGCCTCTTGGGCATTCATGTTAAAAACTCGGCCTCGAGCCGGAGCCTGAGCCTGATTCTGGTTCTGGTTCTGGTTCGCCAGTCTTGGGCACCGATTCCTATAGTGGGTCAGATCCCCACAATTGTAACAAACACCTGGTGGGTATTGTGGTCGTGCAGCTTGACCCTGTTGCTGAGCAGCTTGTTGAGCCGGGTTCTGAACCGCGGGATTCTGAGCAGACCGACAAACATTGGCAAGATGGCCTGACTTCCCACAGTTAGTACAGAAACGGCATGGAAGTTGCGGCTGGTGGTGACTGTTGCATCTATTGCACAAAGGTGCATTCCCTGTATAGGGTTTCTTCGCTGGAGGCTGTGCGGTTTGATTGGGAGCTGCCTGGTTAGCTTGGGCAGTAACAGCATAGATGGTGGTCATTCGTTCGTATCACAAAGCAAACAAACGACACACAGTGACTAATCAAAGTAAATGGGTCAAAAATAATGTATTAGCGAAGACATGCTCGCCTATAAGTGAACACTCACTCCAAGAATTCCCAGGTAAGCACAACTGGTCTCGCGTCTGGTTGAGATGTATACGAAGTGCTTGCCTAGACAGAAAACCCAGAATACAGGCGTTCACCCTTCCAGTTTGCACATGTTCACATTATTTAAAACCCAAAACGTTTGACGGGATTTTGAAAATTTGAAGGCACAAGGCCAAAAACCAATACTGAAAAGGGTTCAAAACCATATAACAGAGGGTTCAAAACCTTGTAAAAATTTATTCAAAAACAGATGATTGTTTTTCAAAAATCGTTTCGGAAAAATTTTGGTTCCTTGTTTTGTTAATCACCTAAGGATAGGTGATGTACATGTTTTAAGATCTAAACACAAGATAACTTGCGTTAGGTTCCTAGAAAAGTTATAGTCTAGGTCAAAGCATTACTAATAACCTAATTCCCTATAACCATCGGCTCTGATACCAACTCTTCTGTCACACCCCGACCGCGTAAAACAACAAATCGCGGCGGAAACATCGGGGCGTGTCGCGACAGAATTAATTGTTTCAAATCCATGGCAAACAAAGTGTATTTTATTTATTAAACAAGGGTGTTACATTGTTTCAAACAGGAAATTAACGAGTTCAGCACATAATTAAACATAGTCTATCTTCTTTTAAAGTCTCTAAGGCACAGGTCCGCCCTAGTATCATGATCAACATCCTATGGAAAAGCACCTGAAAACACATGTGAAAATAGGTACGTCAGCATAAAAATGCCTGTGAGATACATAGGTTTGTGAAAATAGGATTCATGACTTATGTTTAAGAAAAATGTTTAGTCATGAACCTTGTAATTTGCTTTGTCTTGTAAATCATTTGAAAACAATAAGATCAGATGATATGTATAAGTAAATGTCAGGTTAAATAAATAACCATGTAAAAATGTGTTTGTATAAGATAAGTTGTTTGTAAATCAATGTCTTGTGAAAAGTATGTTATTTGTATAAAATGTTCTATGTCTCAAACTGAAATGATTCAAATAACGTTACGACATGTAATACCATACAAACACTTATATATAGGAAGTACCAGCGGCGTATCCACCATGCTTGTATCATATTACACACGCATCGTTACTTAATCACTTAATCAAACCAAACCAACCAATGTAAGAAGTCTATGTTTAAACCAATTGTCAAATGTATTGAATAATATGTCAAATGTAAATCATGTCAAATGTCTATGTCAAATATCCATGTCAAATGTCTATGTCAAATATCCATGTCAAATGTCTATGTCAAATATCCATGTATGGCAAGTGAAATGTCTCAAACTAAACCATATGCACAAAAACAAAGTATTGAAGTAAAACTTGGTTTAAATCAAAGCTATGTTTTGTGTAAATGCATGCAACTATTTAATATAAACATTTATGTGGTATTGTGAAAATGCATACATCCAAGCCTGGCGACTGTGGTGATAAACCCTTTAAACAAATTAAAGGTCTATCTGTCTTAATGTCAACGAATTCGGTCATTCCTTTCTGTCCCCTTACCCTGGGATGTCCGGAACGGGAGTTGTCAATTCCTATGGTACCACTACCTACTAACGAACGGCGTAGCTAATGTTAATGAACGTATTGTCCCATGTAAACAAACCAAATGTCATAACAAAATGTGAGCATGAGAAAAACAATGCGCTAAGTATGTAATCAAATGAACATACATAGCGTGAAATGTCATGTAAAACGATGTACTAAGTAATGCACACAATGGGCACACCTAGCATGAAATGTCATGTAAAACGATGTACTAAGTAATGCACACAATGGGCATACCTAGCATGAAATGTCATGTAAAACGATGTACTAAGTAATGCACACAATGGGCACACCTAGCATGAAATGAAATGAAATCATGTACTATAATGTACTAACGAACATAGCATGTATATGATGTGAAAACAGGAAAGCATGAAAGTAACAAGTAGGCACATGTGTTCCACCCCAAAACAGTTTGGAAAACAGTAAAAGAGGGGTCTATGTACTCACTTGAGATTGCTCAGTTGTATAAAGATAACCACCAAGCAATGCAATAGATCTCGGAATCAAACGGCACCTAATATAGGTAACTATGTTAATAACCGGACCTATCTCGGAAGACTGGGTAGCATTAGGGTTTGTAAACCAAATGAGTGTCGGAACTCACGTGATATGGTTTAACAAAGCCTACATGCTAAATGAAACTTAACATAATTGTTTACGACCCATTACGATCAGTTTAGGAAGCTTATGCTACTTTAACGTGTCGTGCGCGTGAAACGCGTTTGGACCGCCTAACTAGTCCTATGATAAGTATTATATGCCTAAACGTTAAATAATCAGTTACGTGACAAAAGTTTAGGTTACATATGCTAAATTACCAATTATGTATGAAAAGGGTATTCTGGTAATTTACCTAAGGCATATAAACTACCTATCATACAACTACTTACACGTCGTGACCATAAGGTATAACCTCGGAAGGTTATTCCCTACACTATGGTCACCTAATGTATTTGGTCGGATCCTAATGATCGACCAAACTGGGTCGGGTTCGAAGGTATAGGCGATTTATTAGATCGCCTACCCTACGACCCTAGACAACGTGGTAATCAGTAGGCATAGTCCCAAGGGACTATACCCATCGTGATTACAATCACGTTGCGAAGTTCTAACGAACTTCGCATTGACCATTACTGGCCAACGCTGAAAGTCAAACAAAGTTTGACTTTCTGACTCGAAAAGCAGTAAAAATAAGGAAAAGAACGAAAGAATACTTACGAAGGGTCCCCGAATGCTAATCTAGATCAGTATAGTTCAGGTATGAAACAAGGTTTCAACTTAGAACACAACTAATAAGATTCTTGTGCCTTAAAACAATGAAAGGCATGGGGTATATATAGTATTCGGGTAACCGTTAGGATCGTTTGTCGATTATCGTGCCTTAATCTCGTGCGTACACTTGTCACAAAGGTTATGGAGCCACATATGCTCCTAATCTTAGTGATTAAGCAAGTTGCAAACATGTGGTTGTGGTTTAATTGGTTGCAACTTGTGATAAAAACACTGAATCTGGTCCAGATAGGGGCTCGCGTGACGCTAAGGACCCTCGCGTCACGCTAGGCCCCTGTTTTGGCAGATTTTGCAGAAATGGTCCCTGCACGTGTTTTAAGCGATTTTCGATGCGTTTGAACCCCGTTAACCTCATTTCAAGGCTCTAAAATGAAGCTAAAGTATAGGGAACTCAAAACATGTTCAAAAATATGCCGGATGATGGTTCGTTTGGTCGTACGAACGCGATGTTCGCTTAAGTACGACGGAATGCGCATAAGCGCGAAAAACGATCCAAATGACGCGACGAATGGATTTTTCTTAAGGCGAACACTAAAATAAAATATAGTCATGCTTTCATAAATTTTTGGATGTCCAGATGTATTCAGAACGTAAGTTATGCGCGAAAATGCAAACTTGTGCACTTTTTGACACTTTTAGTCCCTGAATGTTCCAAAAGTTTATTTTAGCACACCGAACCCCTCAAAGCCTATTTCTAAGCTATGTCAAGGATATTTAAGGTGTGTTTAACTTATGGTTATGTTCCGGAATGTTCGTTACAGTTCAAATTGACATACTTTCGCAGTTTGTCATATTTAGTCCCTGTAAGCGAATTAACTTGTTTTTGCCATACCAAAGCCTTCAAAACTTATTTCTAAGTTATGTAAAGGTTATTTAAGGTATGTTGAGTATATGTTGATGTTCCGGAGTATTTCTCGCATTAAACTGAGTACGTTTACGCACTAGTTTGCGTATAACTCTCCAGAAAGCGATGTAGAGTTTGAAATTACATAAAAGTCAAAACATGAAAAATGTAAAACACAATCAAACAAACATTGGGATCAAATAACATTGTTTTATTGATAACAGAACTGTTCATAGTGATTACAAGCACAGTTGTTACAAGAATAACCGGATGCAAGGTAAGTAAAGCTTACACCTTCTAGAATAGAATACTTACTTGTATAATGGATAGCATTGTGAATAATAGAATAGACATGGTTTTCGCGGGCATTTTGTCAATAAAATAGTTATTGATAGCAAGCAGGTCCGTACTTGCAGAAATTGTTTCGAGGTCTTAAACACTTAGTTTTGACTCCACATGTGGTCAGAAGTTGTATAAAAACAAAAACGATGATTGGCAATTTTTATAAACTTTTCAGAAGTTGTTTAACGTAATTTTCACAGACGTTTTGTCAACAAAATAGTTGTTGACAGCAAGCAGATCCGTATTTGCAGGAATTGTTTCGGGGCCTTAAACACTTAGTTTTGACTCAATATTTTGTCAGAAGTGGTATAACAATATATATAATGATTGGTAATTTTTATAAAATTTTCGGAAGTTGTTTAATGTGGTTTTCGCGGACATTTTGTCAATAAAATAGTTGTTGACAGCAAGCAGATCCGTATTTGCAGAAATTGTTTCGAGGCCTTAAACACTTAGTTTTGACTCAATATTTGGTCAGAAGTGGTATATCAATATAAATGATGATTGAGAATTTTTATAAACTTTTCAGAAGTTGTTTAACATAATTTTCGCGGACGTTTTGTCAACAAAATAGTTGTTGACAGCAAGCAGATCCGTTTTTGCAGAAATTGTTTCGAGGCCTTAAACACTTAGTTTTGACTCTATATTTGGTCAGAAGTTGTATAATAATATAAATGATGATTGGTAATTTTTATAAATATTTTGGAAGTTGTTTAATATGGTTTTTGCGGACGTTTTGTCAACAAAATAGTTGTTGACAGCAAGTAGGTCCGTATTTGCAGAAATTGTTTTGAGGCCTTAAACACTTAGATCTGACTCAATATTTGGTCAGAAGTGGTATAAAAATATAAATGATGATTGGTAATTTTTATGAACTTTTCGGAAGTTGTTTAACGTGGTTTTCACGGACGTTTTGTCAACAAAATAGTTGTTGACAGGAAGCAGGTCCGTATTTGCAGAAATTGTTTCGAGGCCTTAAACACTTTGTTCTGATTCAATATTTGGTCAGAGGTGGTATAACAATATAAATGATGATTGGTGATTTTTATAAATTTTTCGGAAGTTGTTTAACGTGGTTTTCGCGGATGTTTTGTCAACAAAATAGTTGTTGACAGCAAGCAGGTCCGTACTTGCAGACATTGTTTCGTGGTCGTAAACACTTAGTTTTGACTCAATACTTGGTCATAAGTTGTATAATAATATAAATGATGATTGATAATATTATGTATTGTTAAGTGTTACAAATACAGGCAGGCGGAAAGTATGAGCATATTTTGCCAAGGTTGGCGAAAGGTAATGCAATGTATTAAAAACGAGTCAATGTTGACCCGTGCCAGGTACGCACAAGGAATGATACTCTCATGAAGGGTACATGTACCAACCATAATATGGATTATGGTTGGAGGAAATAAGAGTTTTTTTTAATAAGAGTTGATAAAATTATAGTTTGGACATAAATACCCATAACGGGTCAAATAATTCGGTTTAAGAACCGGAAATTTGAATTCGAAGGAAACAAGAATTTTGAATAATGGATGAATGAATTGGATGGAAATATGTTTATAACTTGTTGTGAAACTGTTAAAACTAACTTTTATGTTGGTTTTTATTTTAGGAATGTCTTATGGAACTCCGGATGAGGATCAAGCAAGAAAGGAGAACCGAACACATGGCTCGAAGCTTCCGCAACGATCTTCTTTTGTTCTAGTTTAAAAAGTGGATATTGTAAACACTTGAAATTATATTTTGGAATGTTTTAAATCTATAATATTATATAAAGGAAAAGTGATGTACAAGATGGTAATTTTGCCACACGTATCAATTTTAAAGCAAGATGTATAAGGTGTTTAAAGCCATTTAAAAGGAAAATTCTCTAAAATTTTTAGCACCTCAGGGTTAAAATGGAGAAATCCTCCTCCCACGTTTAATTCCCAGAAACCCAATCGTCAAAACCTTCAAGTGTAGAAGAGGATGACTTAATTTCATTCGAAACCCTTGAGCTCTCGATCAGTTTCATCCCTTTCACAACTGTTTGGCGATTTGTAGAAGCAACGTTCCTAAATTGCTTTCAATCTGCTGTTCGTCAAACCTAGGTCACTAATTTCAACTTCCTTTCCAGTGTCGGAGCGTGAAGCAAGTGGTGGCGATTTCAATCTGCTTTTAATCATTTGTCGTTCAAGCAAGTGGTGGCGATTTCGTGACCAGGAAAGTGAAGAGACAGAGAGACATAAGGAGAAATCTAAAGAGAGAGGAAGATGGAGATCAGGAATTAAGAGAGGGGGCCTATTGGTGATGGAAACGATTGTGAAACTGACGTCTTCAGGCGGTGGCGATGATGGTTTGATGAACACCTGTTACAGGTTCTACTTATTTTGATATCCGTTGATGTTTAGGTTTTGGTCATATCATTTTCTGAACCCCTTTCAGATTAATTCATGCACTAGGACTAATATGGATCTGCTTTGGTTTAAAAAAATCTTGAAGATGTGGGTCTATTTGCGCCGCTGCTTGCTCATCTGCTCTGTCTCACGAGGTATACACAAATTAGGGCAAAATTGTTTCAGTTCTTGATTTTTAGGTTTTGGTCATATCATTTTCTGAACCCCTTTCAGATTTATTCATGCACCAGGACTAATTTGGATCTGCTTTGGTTTAAAAAATCTTTAAGATGTGGGTCAATTTAGTTTGTATTTTATTCTATTATATATCTAATTAAAACTGCTTAGTTTATAGAGTTTCATGAAATATATAATACACTATATGTGGCCAATGACGGTCACGATTTTCATTTTGGTAAGGCCAGTTTGTTTGTCATTTGATTGGATTTGTTATATGGCTGCAGGTTACATGTGTGGAGTTTCTATTTTCTATAATTTAAATGTTAGTTATATGTTTATGAGTTTTTTAGGTTGTGGTAGTCTACGAACGCGCTATTGCTGTTCAGCTCGAGATTGAACCATGTGTACGAAGAGCTTCAACCGTTAGGTACACACATCTTTATGTATTTTTTTTTTGTTTCTGTTAGTGAATAATATTTATCATTATTCTAGGTCTAAGTAAGATGATTGATGATTGTCGGAAAAAAAGGTATCGACGATGATTGGATTGTGAAAAGAGATTTTGCCACCATTTTTTTTCAGATGTAGCTCATATGCATAAGGTCTGTCACTCGGTCTTTATTGACTAAGTATATTTTTGATATTGATTATCTATATATTATTACGAATTTTAATCATACGAAGGATTTTTATGAGCACATAAAGAGAGCAGACATCTTGGAACACT
The DNA here is from genome assembly GCA_030545235.1 of Helianthus tuberosus. Taxonomy (NCBI): domain Eukaryota; kingdom Viridiplantae; phylum Streptophyta; class Magnoliopsida; order Asterales; family Asteraceae; genus Helianthus; species Helianthus tuberosus. The sequence continues at coordinate 155,250 of JARYGA010057994.1, forward strand.
TGAAAGGCTTTCTTACTCATGAAGATCCTAATATACGTGCTAAGGCATGCAATCAAACTAAAAATTAGTCAACTAAAGCCTTAAGACACACAAGCAGGAGTACAAACAGATCTACTCAACAACGATCGTTCGAGCTCACGTTTCATCGCAAACACACAGATCTGGTGTTGAACCACTACTTTCCATTCATACTCAATGTTGATGTAACTAAAAAACAAGAGAGGAAACCCATTAGGATATTCACCGTTGATTACAACCAGCTATCGTTGATGATGCCGGTGAATCAAGACCATCCGGTGTGGACGTCGGTGAGTCTGGATCATCCGGCGACGTTTGCCACGCTGGCAATGGATGCTAACGTCAAGGAGAGTGTAATGAATGATTTGAATCAGTTTGTTGAGCGTAGAGAGTATTACCGGAGAGTTGGAAAGGCGTGGAAGAGAGGTTATCTGTTGTACGGTCTGCCTGGGACCGGGAAGTCGAGCTTGATTGCCGCCATGGCCAATTTTTTGAATTTTGATATTTATGATTTGGAGTTGGCTGATATGACAAACTCTATGCTGAGTCAGTTGTTGCTGACAACCGCGAACCGGTCAATATTGGCGGTTGAGGACATTGATTGCTCCGTGGAGTTGCACGATCGAGCGGGTGCGAATGCGGTTATTGGAAATCACCCGCGAGGGTATCGTCAACAACACAGGGTACATACGATGGCTTTTTCTGTTTTATAACAGTAATAATAGTAATATTATTTCTGATTAACTGATGATTATTGATTATTATAAGTCTGATAATGATGTTAATTTTTCTGTTAAGGTGACATTATCGGGGTTTTGAAATTTATTGATGGTGTATGGTCGAGCTGTGGTGATGAAAGAATCATTGTGTTCACGACAAACCGAAAAGAGAAACTGGACCCTGCATTGCTTCGTCCTGGTCGCATGTTTGTTCACATCAACATGTCGTATTGCACGCCGTGTGGGTTTAGGTTGTTGGCGTCTAACTATCATGGTATCACTCAACATGAGCGGTTTGAAGAGATTGATGATTTGACTGGCAAGGTGGAGATTACCCCGTCGAGGTAACCGACCAGTTGCTTAGAGATGATGATGTCAAGCTGGTGAGGTATCTTGTGGACAAGATGAGTGAGGCGGACTTGAAACTGCAGAATAGTGTTGGCAATACAGCCTTCCGTTTAGCAGCTATTTCAGGAAATGTTGATATGGCTGAAATTATGGTTAAGAAGAATCCGGAACTATCATTAATTTACGCTACAGAAAACACGATGCCACTCTGTCTGGCAGCTTTTCACAGAAAACATAAAATGCTGAATTTTCTCTTTGGTCAGTCTAATGGAATGAAGGGTGACAGTTGGACAAAAAAGCACAGGAATGAGGTTTTGTTGAAATGCATCCAGGCTAACATGTTTGGTATGAAAGGGTTCCTTATAAATCTCTCTACCCCCTCCCCCTAAATTACACACACAACCACCGGTACAAAGGCATCGCTACAACGCCTGGCTTCCGCCACCGGTCACCGACGCCACCAAAAAAGAGAAACAATCATTCGCCGGTGTCGTTTCTTCCGTCAAAGAATCCTATTCTACCGATGATCCTGAATCTGTCTACTCCACTCTCAAATGGATCCCAGTTATTGACCTGTGAGCTCTAATTTCTAAAATTGACTTTTATATTTGCTCATTCGTATCAACGATCGCCTTTTTGTGTTCGTTTCTACTTATTTTTCATCTCAATTTTGATCTCTTTTGGCTGCTATTTGTTGAAATTGATTAGTGTTTTATTGAAATTTTGTTATGTTGTTGAGGTTTTAGTTTGAAAGTCAACTGTTACTGCATACAAACATTCTACAGTAGTAGGTATATACCTGAATTCTGATGTGTTTTTCCGGTATAACTTTGCCAATAGGCAGATAGACAAGTGCTTGTGCTTCTACAGTTTCATGTTATTATTATTATTATTATTAAATGTGTTACAAGTGTTGTTAGTGTTTTGATTCCTGTAAATATATTATTTTTTCTATATTATACTGATTGAATATCCTTGCAATTATTAGGGCATGCTCATTTGTGATAGAATATTAGATGGAATCATCTTTTAAAACAACAAGATTATGATTATTATTATTATAATTATTATGATAGAACATTGGATGGAATCATCTTTCTAAACAACAATATATTTATTATTATTATTATTATTATTATTAATATATTATTATGATGATGATGATCAATTGTGCAGATTCATAAAGGCGAAAAGTGAAGTATCATTGGAAGACATTGTGAGGATCACAAATCTGGTCTTGATTTTAGTTGCTTTTTAATTTCTACTCATTCGACTGATTGTCAAACCTTTTGTAGATTTTGCAATACAAATATTGGATGACAACAAAGAACTTCCTCAAGATGAGTATGTACCGGATGTGCTGCAAGAATTGGCTCAAAAGTCAAAAGCCTGAGTAATTTAAAAAAATTACAAGTCTGATCGGTAAGCAATATCCTTCAATGAAAATTCAATATCGTTTAGTGACTTACTTATTGTTATACATAGTCTTCAAGCAACGCCGTGTATATTAGATGTTGGTTCATCGATCTTCTTGGTTTCTTATTTGATGTTACATGCAGGTCGGGCATGCACTTGTACTAGGATTACTTTTGAAAAGGGTAACCGAAAAGCTGAACGATTTTACTCAAGAGATACTGAAGACTAAGAGAGATAATATTAAAAAATATCTATCTCAAATTCTATTTATGGCTGCAAAACAGAACAACAAAATATTTTTAGATGAGCTGATTTGTGAGTATCCTGATCTTATATGGCAGAGAAATGATGATGGACAAACTATCTTTCACATTGTTGTTGCTAATCATAATAGTGATGTCTTCACAAATCTTTTCCTTTGCTTTTTAGTGTTGTGTCAACACAATAATCAATCATCCTACTTGGACAACTTATATATGACTTATTTATCGTTTTAAGGTTTGATTTATATTCCCGTTTGTATTGTCGACTCCGCTGCAACGCGCGAGCTTCCCACTAGTTATGTAAGAAGTTTAACTTGGAAATGTTTTTTTGTAAGCTTGCATTTTCGTATAAAATGTGTGTTTAATATTATAATATTGATTAATAGAGATGGGTCTTAGAAGTTGGTAATCAGAGCTCATGGTTAAATAGTAAAGTGTGTTCGGTTCAAGACTTGATCGCAAATCCGGTAAGTATATTCATATTAATGATTTAGTATGATTAAAGTGTTGTGAACAACACATAGGGTTATCGTGTAATACATGTTACACCAATCAAAATCGATAAAGGATAGATATAGTCAACGAAATTACGTGTGTTGTCACGTATAGTGGAAAAGCCTTGTATTATAATACGGGTGTTCATTAATGTCGAAATTACTAACTTTTATAAATGTTGTAGTTGAAGGACACTCGCATCTGAAGATAGCGGGAGTTTAACAAATGGCGGATATGAAGAAGCAACGGTCTAAAGTATGACAAGCAGAGCATGCTCAACAAGGACCTAAACCGCGTAACGATCGCGAACAAGATTAATGGCATGGAAAGCCCGTTAGGGCAAGCATTATCAGGTGCATGTTTTAAATTAATCGCACAAATAGTAATATGCAACAAACACGTAGAGAATGACGGTTGCATATACAGGATAAAACTTGGAAAGCCAGAATAGGATATCTATTCAGGATGAAGTTTCCAAGAACAATTAAGTAGAAATAAGTGTTATTCACGATGATGAATAACAAAACAATAATAGTATTAGTTCATATGGAAACTTGAACGGGAGTAACTATCCAAGTGAATAATTCTCAATATAATACCATTGAGAAAAGTAGCGATTACGTTAACGAATGTGATTACATAATAGTTTGATAAAAAAGAAAAACTTCTTATACGTTCAAGTGCAAAACGAGTAAAACTAATGATTGTTGTTTAGCAATTAAATAAAGTTTTACTAAATGGAATCAAAGACATAGAAAGAATAGAGGCGTTACATAGGGCGTGATGTGAAAATTATGAAAAGGTCATATGTGTCATGTGTTGATCGCTTACTCTGGCCAAGTAAGTAGTGAACATATGACACCATGAACTTCTTACGATGGACACATTTACGTCCGATGTAGTAAGGACGGGGTGAATGAGACAAATAAAAAAAAGGTACCCAAAATAGATCAAACAAGTAAGATATTTGATAATAAATGTAATCGCAAGCCGGGTAACGGAAGCATATTACGTCGGAATAACGAGCCCAAGAAAAGGGACAAGAATTAATGTAAATGAAAATACAAACCGACTAATAAGAATGCTAAGGTGTAGGGATAAAGTTTGACTGTCATAAGTGATGAAATTTCACACGAACAAGTCAAACGAGTTAAATAAAGAATAACGCTTTCTAGTGTAAGTAAGCGCGAACCGAATAGATAAAAGCGCAAAATATTAATAAGCCTATGCAAAGGGTTGTGGGCGCTAAAAACATTAAGATAAAAGAACCCAGATAATGGGTTGTAAAGAAGTATAAGTATGAACCAAGAAATGGTAAGTTTAGAACAAAGCGACGTGTAAATGACGTAAGGAGTCATAAAGTCGGAAAATTAGTCCGAAAGAAGATGAATGTAGCCTTAGACAACGGTCAAGGATTCAAAATATAAAAAGGGGTGCCTTGACGCCGTATGTGTATATATATGTACATTTGAATAAAGACACGAGTAAAAGATGCTCTACGGGATCATCATAACCTATTAGATTAAAAGTAGTGTCAAGGTCTACGAGACCAAGTAGAAAGAAACGAACTGTTGGGATCTCACCTTAAAAGGGTGAAAGAAATAGCCTATGAGGCTAAATGAAAGAACCTACGGGTCAATAGAGTAAAGCGAGGGAACTGGTTATTATTCCTCGTGTAAAACTAGAACGGAAAAGAATAAATTACTGATTGTCAATTTCCTTGATATGAGTAATTGACATAAGTTAAAGATAAAACATAAAACTAAAAATTCAGTTTTAGTAAGAAATAACGTTTTAATAGATATGAATATTATGAGAAGAATTTGGAAATGATTAACATTAAGGGATATAGGTCTTAACACTGATAGGTGCAAGACGATACATTCGAAAAGAAGAAGTATGAAAAAGAAAAGTTGAGATAAACTTAAACGTGACGTGACACGTTCACGGTCAAGAAAAATAATGTAAGATGTGATCACGTTGTAACGTGAGTTACGAGATAGGAGTTCATAAACTCATATAAGCCTCGGGAAGGCAATATGGATATACCCGAGTGATAGGGTGTAGGGTAACCAGTGACTAACAAGTTTAACCGCCCAAAATAAATAATCAATAAAGGTAAAGGATACAAGCTGAAAGTAATGGCCCGCGAGGCCATACACACGAAAGGAACGGGTGCCTTGAAAATGAAACTTGGTTCGTTTGGTTAAACAAATAAACTACGTAAGAAAGGTTTCGGGGACGAAACCTCTTTAAAGGAGGTAGACTTGTAACACCCCGAAAACGGATTTGATAGTCAAACCACGTTAATATTAATGAACGGGTAAAATACCGTTAGTGGTAAAAAGTAACCCGGTAAATATTAGGATTTAAACAAATAAACCTAATATTAAATAAAAGAGAATAAATGTTTTTGAGGAAATAAAGTTCGTAATAGCCCGAGCTAACGGGACTTAAAAATAAAACGGGTTATAACTCCCGAAACCCATTAAACTAACTAGGAATAATTAACCTAGTTAGTAACGAGTAATTAAGTAAAAACTAGAAAGAAAAATAAGAACTAGTAAACTTTTATAAAAGGTTGAACAAAAGCGACCAAAGTTGTAACAAAAGAAACTTGTGTTTTATAAACAAAAATTTTACACACAACACACACATAGTGTGTGTATGTGGATTGTACATCAGGAGCAAGAACAAGAGCTCAAACCTTAGTTCACCCAAAATCAACAAATTGAAGGTCAAATCTAGCCCAAATCAAATGCATGATCACAAATTCGTGATCACCTAAGCTTGGGGATCATAAGGTATGTAGAATTTCGATGATTTGTGAAGTTGTGAAATATGAAGAAACATCATAATCTGCGAATTAGGTGTGAATTATAGAGGTTATGGCTAAATTGTGACGTGTACTTGCTTAGGAACAAAACCCTAAGTGTGAATTATACATATGTTGCCATGATTTGAATGCCTAGATGAATTACCACATTTAGATAAGTGGGTTTTACTAATATGATGAAATTTATGAAATAATCATGATAGAATCATCATATTGGGTAGTAGAAGAAAGGAACTTGAACAAATTATAAGTTGAGTGTATGTTCATACAAGAATTGGAAAGGGTTTTTATATGTTATGATGAAATCGGTAATTTCATCCATGTAAATAGATGTATGTAATTGTGTTATACACTAGTTTATATGAAGAACTTGATTAGATAAGGTGTCAGAATGAATGCTGTAGGATCGTTCTGTGACCCAAACGAGTCAATCAGAAGAGTTCTTATCAATTCAAAAGGCGAAAACATATGAATTGACTTGGAAAACAGCTTGTTTCACACTTAATTGTCTTGTTTTATTGATTTAACAAAATTACAGATCAGTAGACACGTCGACAGCACTTCGGTACCGGAAACATGAACCTTACAAATGATTTCACATGAGGGGTATATATAGTGGAAATAATTCCGCTTGAAAGTGGCAGTGAGCATTGTTAGTGCACTATGTCTATTGACTTCGTCTTGTATCGAGTTTAGGATTTGAATTGTTAGATTAGATCTTGTTATACGAGAGTATAGGAGGTTTTAGAGTATGTTTAAGGTAATTTAGCTTGAAAGTGGTGATTTACCTTGAAAGTGTCACATGACAGTTTCAAGCTAAATCAATATGTTGATTTCCCTTGAAAGTGGCATGTGTCATTTCAAGCTAAATCAACATCACTATAAATAGCATTCAAGCTAAATCATTTGTAAGTTTTAGAAAGTTTGGAGCTTGGTGCTTAGAGAGAGAAAGTAGAGAGAGAAAGTGTTCTAGGTGATTCACGGTTCTTGTACGATTTCAGATTTATCAAAGAATCACGTTTATATTACGTCACATGTGTTAGGCGCGTTTGTGTACGGTTTCCGCACGTTTCACGTTCGTTTCGCAATCGTTTCGGAGTCAAAACCGATCCTACAAGTGGTATCAGAGCAGGAGCTCGATTGCACTGATCTATCACACGATTTCGCACAGGATTACATTGATTTCAGATCTGCATATCATCGATTTCTTCATATTCTACTCACTTTTCACGTTTTCTACGGTTGTTCGACAAATTGAACGGGATTTTATGGACCGAATCGGCTGATTTTTTAGTATATTGTGCGAAAACAGTTGATCTACAATTCTACCAAAGTTCAGATTCAAATTCCTAGTTGTTTAGGAGAAATTCGCTTTTTTGTGTCCGATTTCGTTGGATCAGTAAGATTTCGCTTGAACCAGTTGAATTTCGCTTGAAAAATTCAAGCGAAATCCTTATAAGTGAGATTTCGCTTGAGATATTCTGAGGATTTAGCTTGAATATTCAGGTTTTCGCTTGAAAGTATTTGGGGGTATCTCGCTTGAAAGTCAACAGTTTCACGTGATCATCTAGGTTGATAGTTGTTTTATCAATTAAAGAGATATTGGTCGGTTCAATAGGTGTTAAAAGGGTTGTTGGGTTTTGCAAGTGTTGCATGTGATTTCGGTATAATAATCAAGTGATAATTAAAGTTGTTGTCAGCTCAAGAGACTTGTGAGTTTAATATACATTCTTGGTCCAATCAAAGAGTATTGAAAGATTAACTTGTCGGCCACGTTACATCATTACATGTGAACATTTCAGTTTCCTATATGTGTTGGTCAAATGAAAATTGAATGGTGAACAAAGGAAACCGGTCCAATAAAAAACAATGAGATATTAATTCTTGACATGAGATAGTGGGTATCGAGTGTTATCAGGGGTCCAATTGTTGAAGAGTATTGCCTGTTTGTTGCATAAGTGTTTGTCGGACTCTACATGTGAAATCAGTCGGTCAAATCAGTGTATTTGAACATTTAGATTTGTCGGCTTGCATGTTATTAATTTGTTAGAGTTTCAGCCCAATATAAAGTAATTCATAAAACAGCTCTCGGCCCAAGACATTTGAAACACATCTCGATCCAATCAGCAAATCTTCGACAACGAGTTTTAGATTGATTTCACAAACACATACTTTTATGTATACAGTTCGTTTAAACTGATTGAGTTTGTTTGTTTGATTCTAGGTGATTAAAGATTTACAAGGGGCGAATATCAAAAAGAAGATTTAAAATGTCAGGGGAAAGTGCTCATGATAGATGGTGGAGAAGAGACAGTGCGAGATGGGAGATTGGCAAATTGTATGAACCATTTAAGGAAGCACAAAGAGCCAAGAGATGGAATGAAGAACTAGAGTGTTACATGGATCCACAGGGTAATCCAGTAGTTGATCCATCAAAAGTGGATTTTGATGCTGTAACCAATGTGTTTCCAAGTGAAGGCACTTTTAACACAAGAAGGCTTTCTGATAAAAGCTATTTGCCAAATTTGATGAACAAGTTAAAAGAAGTTTTTGAAGCAAGTCTACCAAAGGTGGTAGAAATGAAAAAGAGGAAAGAACAAGAATTAAAGAAGATGATTGAAGAAGTAAAGACTGTTGTAAAGCTTGCTGGAGAGGAACAGAGAGCTGAAGAAATGCATAAGAATGAAGAAGCTCAGAAAGAAGAAAAGGAGGAAGATCAGAAAGTTGAGACAGAAGAACCGGTGCTGAATGAGACTGAGGTTAGAAAATCTTCTGATCTATCGAATGTTGAATTGGTTGATGAAAAAGAAAACAAGTGCAGGAATTGCATAGAAATGTGCAAAGCCTGTACTGAAAAAGATGACATCATAAAAACAAAAGACAATGATATAGTTAAACTTGAAAATGTTTTCACAATAAAATGTAAAGAAATGATTGAAAAAGAAGAAATTTTGAAACTAAAAGTTGAAAAATTGACACAGAAATGTCAAGGTCTTGAAAAGGATAATGATGTTTATAGACAACTGTGTTCTACAAAATGTGTCGATTGTGTTGAAAAAGAATCTAAATTTCAAGATTTACAAAAACAGTATGATTCTTTAAAATGGTCGAGTCAGAGAGTACAAGAAGCTTATGATACTTTGAAAAGCCAAGTCAAAAGTTTTGATCAAAGATTGTCAGAAACTTTAGTCACTAAAGAAATGTATGAAAGAAAGTTTAAAGAAAAGCAAATTGAATTAAACAAATGTGTTGATGAAATTGCAAATCTTAAACAAGTCTTGGCTGAAAAAGAAAAGGTTGTTACCAAACTTCAAAGTTATCATAACTCTTCGTACATTCTCGAACGCATTTTCAACATAATACCAGATGACAAAGATACTGAAAATTGCAAAAAGGGTATTGGTTCAGAATTTCATCAGGTACCACCACCATTGAGAAACAATTATACTTTTTATGATGAGGAAAAGGTAGCAAAGGGTTTGAACATAGCTGACCAGTTACCTGAAAGTATCGATGTGACTTACTCCAAATCTGATGATGCTAATGATTCAGAGGTGGTAAGTAAGGTTGTTGAAAGCGTTTTGAAAGATGAGTCTACAAAAGGTAAGTCTGAATCACAGGATGGAGATGAAGGAAATCTTTATGATGGTTATCTGAAAAACACAAAATCCGAGAAAAATTTGAATGATGATTCAAAAGGATTGGTTTATACCATGATTGGATCGGACAAATTATTCTTAGATGTTGTATTCCCGATTCAGAATGTGATTTCAGAGAAGGTCGATAAAGTTTTCAAAATGGTTGAGATTGAGAAGTCTGAGATTCCAAAGTTTGCTGGTAAAGGTCATAAATCTTTTTATAACAAACCTGGTTTTAAGAAGAAAAACATGAAAGCTGGTTTGGGTTATAAAAAGAAACGGAATTGGAATCAAAGTAAAAAACCAAATTTGCAACAAAAGATGAATTTTGTTCAAGGGAAAAGCTTGAAAGAAGAGGAAAAACTAAAATTTGGACAACAGTCTAATGAGGAGTTTGATGCTATGAAAAAGAAACAACAACAGGCCAAGGATGTTTCAAAGAAAGTGTGTTTTAAATGTGATCAAATTGGACATGTTGCACGAAAGTGTCCAAATCCAAAGCCTGTTGATGTTGAAAAACAGAAATCTGAGGATGTGAAATCAAGGTCAACCAGATTTGATACGAAACAAACTTGGAGGTACAATACAAACAAGTTTGCTTCAAATCAAAATTGGAAATCAAACCCGAACAGGTTCGATTCAAGACAGACCTAGAATTCTCACACACCCAGATTGAGAACAACACAAAGTTGGAGAACATCTGTTGATATGACAAAACCTCAAGAGTTTTGGAAACCTAAAAATGTTATTCAAAAACAAAAGGTTCAAAAAGAGACAAATTTTTACAAAAGAGGTACTCCGGAAGGTCAAATGTGGAGTATTAAGAAACAAGTGACGTCGGTAAAAGATGAGAAAGTTGAAGTTAAAATTGAAAACGTTTTAAGTGACAAAGAGTTTCCAAAATTGAATGAACATTATTGTGTTGAAATGCCTAAGGTCCAACAGACCTGGGCTAAATTGTTCAAATGATTGATAAAGTTTGAATGTGCAGGTGCTCAACAAAGCTGAAGATTGTGAGAATGGTAGTTGGAGCAACCTGGCACAGGAAGAGGTTGCAGGACCCTGGTTTGGTTGAACAGGGAGTTTAGTTTGAGTGATGTTTGTATATAAATAAACAATATTTTCAAAATCCTAAAAAATAAAAATTTAAAACCAAAAATATGTTTTTAGTTTGTTAAAATTTGAAAAATCATAAATATGTTTGTTTTTAATTTTGTTTAAATGTATGTTGATCGAATATGCCGAAACCCTCACGGCTGAATAAACATGATTACTTTCATCAGATTGAAACACGGTTTTCAAACTGTTAAGATCAATGAGTTGTAAATCATGGGGGTATGTTATATTTTCTGCAAATCAGAGCACTTTTAGCAGAAAATGGATGGCGAGACAAAGCTATCAGTATTGGTTGTCAAATTTTCTTTAAATGGTTTTGCATTTTAGGGGGAGAAAAATTGTTGTTAGAAAATACAAAAACATTTGAAAATTTGAAAAAGTAAAAAACATGATAAAATTCAAAAATTTTGAGTTTTGCGTAAAAAAGAGGAAATGATAATACATCAGTAGACAGTTACAGTATGCTAAAGAAATGGAAAGTCAAAATGTGTTAAACGATCTCACCATGGATGTGTCGGTAGATTTTTATACACTTAGTAAACTTTTTCGGGATATAAACCTAAATTCAAACACTTGCTTATTTCGTGGGGAACACTACTTGGATATATAGGTAACCCCTGAAATTTCGTTTGAAAGGTCTTGTATTCTGATATACTAGGTCTTTATACTCAGTGATATCTGGGGTATTATTCCGGGACTTCTGCTGAATGGAAGTTCTGACCTAGTCCTCGAATAATACTTTCTGCAAATGCTTGAAACACAGCATTACCCTCAGCATATATGATAAGACAATAAAATTGCTTAGCAATGTTGTTGTAAAAAAGATCCTCTAAAGGGGACACACCCACAAGTTGAGTCATGATCTCTCTGCTGAACAATGGTTCTGACCTGAGCTCTCATGATTCTTCATAAATTATTAACCCCTTACAGATATCATTTGTGTTATAATTGCCTGTAAGACTGAATATTGGGATCTGGATACGGGAGTATATTCAAGAGGTGGGACACATGAATGGGTTTAAGTTCTTAAAATACATAATTCGTATCCTGAATCAGTTGAAATTTGTATGAAAATTTAAGTGGACAAGTATATCGACAATCTAAGTGAATTGTTTAATTCTTAAAGTGAAATTTAAGCTCAACGGTACTTGTGACTTGTCAAAAACTGATATGATCCTCTGACGGATACTCAAAACAAAAATATTGTTTGTAAATATGTGTGTACATATTTCTTTACTGCTTTATATTTTCAGAAAATACAAAAAGATTTTTGATTTTGCTTTATTTTCGACAATCGATGTCTGAGTGCCGAATTTCAAAATCTAAGTAAGCTGATTGTGTTTCTGAAAATAAAACAAGTTCATTAATTTGAAACTTGAATTAAAATTAAAAAAAAATCAAAAACAGTTTGTGATATCTCTAAGGTCATTAGTTTGGACTTGGATGATTAACTGTGAGGGATTTGGATGCTTATACTGTTATAGAGCTAGTTTCTGATTCGATTCGATGAAACTGCCAAATTCATGAAAATTGTTTGTTTAGAATGTTTGAGTGAGCCATGATACAATTCCTGGATAGCTGAAATTTGAAATGCTGTTACTTATAAATGTTTGAGTGATTGCAGATGAGATTCCAGACTACGATCTCGGAAGCTGAGTCTAAGGGGGAGTCTAAAGATGAGCTCAAAGCAAGGGGGAGCTTGTAGATGGAAAGCTAGGTGTTGATCCCAAAGCACGGAAGCTTGATGAAAGGGGGAGCCTGAAGATGATGGAAAGAAGATAAAGATTGAAGGATGCTTACAGTGTTACAATTCGGATAGAGTTTGAAGACTGATCAAGACTGAAGAGGTGTCATGATAAAGATTGGACACTGAAGACTTCGTCAATATCCAAGGGGGAGTCTGTTAGTGCACTATGTCTATTGACTTCGTCTTGTATCGAGTCTAGGATTTGAATTGTTAGATTAGATCTTGTTATACGAGAGTATAGGAGGTTTTAGAGTATGTTTAAGGTAATTTAGCTTGAAAGTGGTGATTTACCTTGAAAGTGTCACATGACAGTTTCAAGCTAAATCAACATGTTGATTTCCCTTGAAAGTGGCATGTGTCATTTCAAGCTAAATCAACATCACTAAAAATAACATTCAAGCTAAATCATTTGTAAGTTTTAGAAAGTTTGGAGCTTGGTGCTTAGAGAGAGAAAGTAGAGAGAGAAAGTGCTCTAGGTGATTCACGGTTCTTGTACGATTTCAGATTTATCAAAGAATAACGTTTATATTACGTCGTGTGTACTAGGTCGCGTTCGTGTACGGATTCCGCACGTTTCACGTTCGTTTTGCAATTGTTTCGAAGTCAAAACCGGTCCTACAAGCATTTCAAACGAAATTACCAAAGGTGATTTCGTTTGAAAGTGGCAAATGCCATTTCAAGCGAAATTACCCATTTACACCCAAATCTTATTTTCTCGTACAACGTGCCCTGATCTAACAATTCTAGTACTAGACTCGATACAATGACGAAGTCGACAGACGTATGCACCAACAGACTCCCCCTCGGATGTTGACGAGTCTTCAGTGTCGAGTCTTCAACGACTTCAGCCTTGATCAGTCTGCGGGCTCTTTCAAAGTATCTGACATACAAAGCATCCTAAGTCTTCTCTCTTCTTCTTTCTCTCTTTTACCAGGCTCTTACTTTCTCTTGATCAGATCTCTTAGTATCAACAACTCTTCTCCTCCTCGGATGTTGATCTACTAGCAGACTCCCCCTTGAATTGTGCTGGGATCGTAGTCTTGCTTTCACAAGTTCACAGGTTCAAGAATCGCACCCTGGCTCTCTCATAGCCATAACCTGCACATTCTCTACCTCAAAATAATATTTACAAATTAAACAATTTGACAAATTTTATTCTATGCTTACTACTTGTAGACACAATCATTCAAAATGATTTAACATTTAAAATCTCTGATGAACCACTTGTAAAAATACTCTTTTCCTTTTCAAACAATTTTTCTTTTCAAACATTTCAAATATAATCTCCCAAACCTTTTGTTCATCAAGTTTAACACTAGGAATTTTGAAAATAAGCTTTTCAACATCAGTTGTCTAAAATCTTTTTTTTATTTTTCAAAATTTATGCTAAAACACTCCGAATATCTTTTTAGATTTTTGATATTAAAGAAATGCATAAAAGAAATATTTACAGAACAATATTTTTGTGAGTTTGTGTAAGAGGATCAAATCAGTTTATAAGACAAATCACCAACACCGTTAAGCTTTAAACATTTTCAGTTCAAAACGATTCACTTAGATTGTCAGTATACTGATCCACTTAAATTTTCACACAAATTTCAACTGTTTCGAGATATGAGATTAGTGTTTTAGAGACTTAAACTTATTCGCGTATCCCACCTCAGAATATACTCCCGTATCCAGATCCCAATATTCAGTCTTACAGGTGAGTATACCTAGATGATATCTGTAAAGGGTTAAATTGCGAGGGCCGTGAGAGCTCAGGCTATTGCTTCCGCAAAAATCAGAGAGATGACGGCTTCGACTTTTGGTTTGTTCCCTTTAGAGAATCTTTTCTTCAACAGCATATGATTAGCATTTTACAATGTTTCATCATTTTTTATGCTGAGGGTTGTGCTATATTTCAAGCAAGCGTAAAGTATTATACGGGGACTAGGCCATTGCTTCCGCAAAATCAGAAGTCCCGGGATAATACCCCAGATATCACTAAGCATAAAGACCTAGTATCTCAGAAAGAGGGGTCTTTCAAACAAGATTTCGGGGGTTACCCATATATCCGAGAGATGTTCCCCACGATATAAGTAAGTTTGAATTTAGGTTTATATCTCGTCACAATCTACTAAATGTGCAAAAACCTACTGGCATATCATCAGTGAGACCGTTTATCACATTTTTGACTTTCCATTTCTTTAGCATGTTGTGATCGTCTACTGATGTACTATCATTTCCTCTTTTGACAACAATACTCATTTTTTATTTTATCATGTTTTTTACTTTTTCAAATTTTCTAATGTTTTTGGATTTTCTGAAATTTCTTACTCCCCCTAAAATTCAAAATCATTTAAAGGAAATTTGAAAACAAAGTGTACAAACAAAGTGACAACTGTTGTGAAATGCTTCAATTCGCCATCCTCTTGGCATAAACAATCAGAACTCCCCCTGACAACAAACTATTTTCCCATTATGATTTCAAAACACTTAAGTTTGTTTTAATCAAATGGTTTTTCCGGAAAATAAGTTTTGTTGATTTCATAAAACCACTTGTTGGTTAGGGGATCAAATCATCACTTTGTTCATTTTCAACCACTTGAAAAATTTAACATATTTTAGATTCAGTCAACAAATATCACTTGTAGAAAATCAAGTACAATTTAATGTCCCTGATTTACCACTTGTAAGATGAAATATCACAAATGTGAATTTCTCAAGAAAGATGCCGATTCCTGCTCCACGATTACCAACTTGGGAGCTCCGGCAAGTCAGAATTTTAAGTTGAAAATGCAGTCACCCAAGCCTGACCAGCGTTGGGTGATTTTGATTCAACTCTATCCCAACCTCCTTTTGATCTGTAAAAATCTTTTGCACTTTTTACTTTTCCATCTATCATCTTTCCAAAAATATGTTTGACTTTCCCATAGAAAGCCTTTTCAGCATCAAATTCTCCTTTACCAGAGAAGAATTGATCTGAAATCTCAAATCTACCTTTTGATTTCAAATTTTCTTCCCGCAATGGTGGAAAATTTTCTTTGTTCAACTCAGGAACGGAATTCTCATTCTTTTTCTCAACAAATGACTCCTCTGATTTTATTGAATCATATTCATTGTCAGAACTACTTTCAGATTTTACAACCCGTCTTTGTTTGTTCAAATCAACTTTTCTTTTGTAAAAACGTTTCGAACTTTCACCTTCTTCGAAAGTCGAATTTTCAAACACTTTAGATTTCTCAGTTGATTGTTTCTTTTCATCAACACTTTTTCCTTTCAATTTTGAGTTAAAAGAAACTCCCTGTTTTGTGTTGTTGGACTGCTGGCAATTCCAAGCAATGTGTCCAGTCTTGTGACATTTGAAACACGTTCTTCTCTCAACTCTTTGATCAGTTCTCATCATCATATTCTTTTTCTACTCAGCAAGAAATTCTTGATTTGACTGTCTCCAGAATGGTTTCTTCTGTTCTTCTTCTGAGCTTGTACCTGAAACAAATTTTGTTTTTGATTTATAATTTTTCTCATTTTTATAATTTTCCGGGGGAATGAAACCTAAACCCTGCTTTTTGAAATTACCATTATGGTTTGGTTTCTTTCGATAACCTGAACCAGAGCTGTAACCCTTTTTCTTGTTCAATCTCTGTTGAACTCTTGAAGTGTACTTTTTAGGTTTTTCATGAAGATTTAAATCTTTTATTTCAGAAATGTGAATTTCTATTAATTTGAAAACCTGTTTGATCATTTCAGATTTGACACTTCTTATTGGAAATTCCTCATCAGAATAAAATTTGTCTGAATCATTCAAAGTATATGCCACTTTGATTGGTTCGTCATTCAAATTAGATTTTGATAACAGGAATTCTTTATTGTAAACCCGTTTAACCGGTAAACTCGGACTCTTTTCTGACGAACTCGAACATTCAGATTTAGACTCAGACTTTGACTCCTCATCCATATCTAACACCTGATCGACCACTTTCTTTAACAACTCAGACTCATGATCAGTGTCAGACTCTATGAATGTGACATCAATATTGTCTGGTAACTCATCAATGATTTCAGACTTTAACTTGATGTTGAGAGCCTAATTTAAACATTCTTCATTTGGCTTTATGGGAGAATAACTTTCATAGATCGGGGGCGGACACTTGTTATACTTGACATTTTGTTTCTTACCAGTATCCGAATCTTCTGTCTTTTTATCTTGAAATGCTTCAAGACCTGCAACAGTAGGATAAACTCGATCAATCAAATAATCACATGTTGTATAACTCAACAATAAACGTTTGATTCTTTCACTCTCAATCTTTTCAAATTCCAAATCCTACTTTAGCTTTGCGCAGTCTTCAATATACTCATTGATGACTTTCTGCTTTGTCATTAAAGTTGAACTCATCATTGTCATAGCAGCATCAACCTCTTTGTTTGTCTTGTTCAAACCATCAACTGTTTTGTTCAAAACATCACATGATTCTTTCACGTACTTCACATCAGACAACAAATTCTCTTTAAGCTCTTCCAGTTCACGAATCTTCTTGTCTTTCTCATCACAATCTTTACAAGATTCTAAACATTTTTGACACGGTTTAATGACCTCAACTATCTTGTCAACCTCGACAATCTTCTCAACTTCAACAATTTTTTCTACCTCGACAATTTTCTCAACTTCGACTATTTTTTCGACTTCAACAATTTTTTCTACCACTTTCTCCACTTCAACGATTTTTTCTATCTCGATGATTTTGTCAATTACTGGTTCAACATTTGCTTTTACAGCTTCCATCTTTACCTTTTCATCAGCTATTCTTCTTACTTCAAGTTCTCTCATTAATCTGGCAATCTTCTTCTCATTCAGCATCTCAACTTTATCTGCAAAAAAACAAATTAAAACTGTCAAGATCTATACATTTTCTGGTTTTATTAATGTATTCTTCTTCATCATCAGTATCTATATCACTTCCAAGATCTGGAAAAATCGGTATTCTTTTCGACTGAGATTTGACTTCATCTTCTTCCAGAATTCTAGCAACAAGACCTGAACCAGGTGGAATGTATTTATCCCAGCTAAATCCCTCTGCAACCTTTTCATCATCTTGGTTTACAAGATATGCTTTCTTCGGGGCATTTTCAATAGCACGTGCATGTGCAGTTTGTGGTTGTTGAGCAATCTGATGAAAAAATTGATTTTTGATAATAATTGTTCTTTCCAGACTGATCTTGTCTTTCGTTTGCTTCTTTATTTTTGCACTCACGCTTAAAATGACCTTTTTCTCGACAACGAAAACACGTAACCTTTGAGCCCTTCGAACAGCACTGGCTAAACACCACTTTACATCCATCAACTCAAGTTCCTCAGCGTCGATCTGGTCATAATCCTCTTTGGTAAGCATCGGATTTCCAATTTTTCCAGCAATCAAGCTTTCTTATGATTCCAACATAGCAACGAGTGATGCCATGTGTTGCTTAGCTATTTCTCGAGAAAGATTTTGACCATTTTGAATGTTCAAGGTAACATTGCACTGCAAATTTGTAGAATTCTGTTGTTGACGACTTGGTGTTGTAAAATTTGGATCAAAGCTTGAATACGAAGACGAATGTCCACCACTCTGAGTCATAGTACTACCTTTCGTTCCAGAAGAACTATCAGCACTGAAACCAGTTTGGATCTTTGGGCTGGGAGTAGCTTCAAATTTTTTTCCTCTGTAGTATAAACTGACATCTTGTTGAGCATTTGGATTCTTCATGATTGCTATTTTTTGAATATCCAACTCGTGCTCTTCAATCTTCTGAATAAACTGTGCCAGATTCATATTTTCAGATTTTCTCATATGTTTAAGAATCAACAAATAAGTTACCCATTTCTGCTGTGGTAATGCATCAGAAAGTTTATCAACCCATTCATCATCGTCTTTCTTTATGTCCAATCTTCCCATTTCCAAAACAAGATGACAATATCTATCAATGGTCATTTTTGTTGTTTCATGGTCAAAGGCTACAAACATGTCAAATGATTTCTTAAGTAAAGCCTTTTTGTTCTTGATCATATCTGCACTTCCTTTAAACTTTTGAATCAAAGCCGTCCAAATTGATCTAGCAGTACCCTCATGTTGGAGCAAAACAAAGATATCTTCTTTAATCGCTTGTTGAAGAATACTGATCATCATTTTTTCACTTGTATATTTCAATTTATCATTCTCTGAAAAATCACAAAAAGCCTTTTCAAGCCCACGTTCATTTTTTGGTTTCTCGTAATCTTTCTCTAATGAATACCATGCGTCAAACTTATAAGCTTGCACCCAGTTCTCAAATCGATTCTGCCATCCTTTAAAATATTCAATGTACATAAGCTTTGGCGGTTTTTGATGATTTCCCGTTTCATTCTCACTGTAAAGAGTTTCAGCAGCTGTAACAGGAGCAACTGGTGTAGCAAACGCATTGTAGAATTCCTCTTCCATGTTTCGAAAAATGTTTTAAAAAAAATTCAAGTTTCACACGAAATAACGTTCCAAACGGAATCAACACTCAAACGAAATTACTTTTGAAACGAAATAACCCTTTGAAGCGGAATAACACCTTTGGTGCGAAATAATCTCTTTCAAGCGGAATCACTTTTCACACGGAATACCCTTTGGTGCGAAATCACTAATTTCATGTGAAACAACACAGTTTCAAACGGAATCACACTCTTAAGCGAAATTAGGTAATTTCGTGTGAAACAGTTCAAACGAAATCACACTTTGAAGCGGAATCAGGTAATTTCGTGTGAAATCAGATGTACTTTTCAAGCGGAATAGCGATTTCAAGCGGAATCAAGTTCTAATTTCGTGTGAAATGCTGCTGACGTCACTTAATCCGAAATCATTTTCAAGCGAAATTACAATTTTTACCAATTTTAAGCTGAATTAAGGTCCAATTCTTTCAAGGATTCTTTAAAACACTGTTTCGCATGACATGTATGAAATTCAATCCATTTTGACCATAAAAACTTGTGAATTTTGTAAAAGAAGGTGTAGAAATCAGAAATTATGGCTGTTTTGGCAAGAACTCTTCCTCCTGAGCTCTGATACCACTTGTAGGATCGTTCTGTGACCCAAACGAGTCAATCAGAAGAGTTCTTATCAATTCAAAAGGCGGAAACAGATGAATTGACTTGGAAAACAGCTTGTTTCACACTTAATTTTCTTGTTTTATTGGTTTAACAAGATTATAGATCAGTAGACACGTCGGCAACACTTCGGTACCGGAAACATGAACCTTACAAATGATTTCGCATGAGGGGTATATATAGTGGAGCTAATTCCGCTTGAAAGTGGCAGTGAGCATTTCAAACGAAATTACCAATGGTGATTTTGTTTGAAAGTGGCAAATGCCATTTCAAGCGAAATTACCCATTCACACCCAAATCTTATTTTCTCGTACAACGTGCCCTGATCTAACAATTCTAGAACTAGACTCGATAGAATGACGAAGTCGACAGACGTATGCACCAACAAATGCTAGTGGTATGATGAAACGGGTCTCACTTATAGAGGAGAACCCTTAGTTCTTGTAAAAATAAATAAATAAGTTAGATTTAATAATCACTTGAACTAGTTGAAGTATTGGAAATATAATGAACCGGGTCAAAAGATTTGTTAAACGGTGGCTTAAAAGAACGCCTACCGGGTGATTTGAGAAATGCCTAAACTAGTTGATAAACTTGAATGTGCATTTTATATACTAATGGGCATTTGACGTTTTAAAAGTCAAACCGACCTACAATACGATGAATGATAATTCTTATATGAAATATGTAAGGTGGAATAGTCATAATTGATAATGACTAATCTAACCATCTTACGAATTATAATGATAGTTTGACGCTTAACAAGCTAGATGGAAGCTTGGGAAGGAAACGAGTCAAACGGATTGAGCACCCGGAAAAGAATAACCGGATGCAAGGTAAGTAAAGCTTACACCTTCTAGAATAGAATACTTACTTGTATAATGGATAGCATTGTGAATAATAAAATGGACATGGTTTTCACGAGCATTTTGTCAAAAAAAATAGTTATTGATAGCAAGCAGGTCCGTACTCGCAGAAATTGTTTCGAGGTCTTAAACACTTAGTTTTGACTCCATATGTGGTCAGAAGTTGTATAACAATAAAAAAGATGATTGGTAATTTTTATAAACTTTTCAGAAGTTGTTTAACGTAATTTTCGCGGACGTTTTGTCAACAAAATAGTCGTTGACAGCAAGCAGATCCGTATTTGCAAAATTGTTTCGGGGCCTTAAACACTTAGTTTTGACTCAATAGTTGGTCAGAAGTGGTATAACAATATAAATGATGATTGGTAATTTTTATAGATTTTTTGGAAGTTGTTTAATGTGGTTTTCACGGACGTTTTGTCAACAAAATAGTTGTTGATAGCAAGCAGATCTGTATTTGCAGAAATTGTTTCGAGGCCTTAAACACTTAGTTTTGACTCAATATTTGGTCAAAAGTGGTATGACAATATAAATGATGATTGGTAATTTTTATAAACTTTTCAGAAGTTGTTTAACGTAATTTTCGCGGACGTTTTGTTAACAAAATAGTTGTTGACAGCAAGCAGATCCGTATTTGCATAAATTGTTTCGAGGCCTTAAACACTTAGTTTTGACTCAATATTTGGTCAGAAGTGGTATAACAATATATATGATGATTGGTAATTTTTATAAATATTTCGGAAGTTGTTTAACGTGGTTTTCACGGACGTTTTGTCAACAAAATGGTTGTTGACAGCAAGCAGGTCCGTATTTGCAGAAATTGTTTCGAGGCCTTAAACACTTAGTTCTGACTCAATATTTGGTCAGAAGTGGTATAACAATATAAATGATGATTGGTAATTTTTATGAACTTTTCGGAAGTTGTTTAACGTGGTTTTCGCGGACGTTCTGTCAACAAAATAGTTGTTGACAGCAAGCAGGTCCGTATTTACAGTAATTGTTTCGAGGCCTTAAACACTTAGTTCTGATTCAATATTTGGTCAGAAGTGGTATAACAATATTAATGATGATTGGTAATTTTTATAAATTTTTCTAAACTTTTCGGAAGTTGTTTAACGTGGTTTTCGTGGACATTTTGTCAACAAAATAGTTGTTGACAGCAAGCAGGCCCGTACTTGCAGAAATTGTTTCGGGGTTGTAAACACTTAGTTTTGACTCAATACTTGGTCAGAAGTTGTATAATAATATAAATGATGATTGATAATATTAGGTATTGTTAAGTGTTACAAATACAGGCAGGCGGAAAGTATGAGCATGTTTTGCCCAAAGTTGGCGAAAGGTAATGCAATGTATTAAAAACGAGTCAATGTTGACCCGTGCCAGGTACGCACAAGGAATGATACTCTCGTGAAGGGTACATGTACCAACCATAATATGGATTATGGTTGGAGGAAATAAGAGTTTTTTTTTTAATAAAAGTTGATAAAATTATAGTTTTGACATAAATACCTATAACGGGTCAAATAATTCGGTTTAAGAACCAGAAATTTGAATTCGAAGGAAACAAGAATTTTGAATAATGGATGAATGAATTGTATGGAAATATGTTTATAACTTGTTGTGAAACTGTTAAAACTAACTTTTATGTTGGTTTTGATTTTAGGAATGTCTTATGGAACTCCGGATGAGGATCAAGCAAGAAAGGAGAACCGAACACATGTCTCGAAGCTTCCGCAACGATCTTATTTTGTTCTAGTTTAAAAAGTGGATATTGTAAACACTTGAAATTATATTTTGGAATGTTTTAAATTATGTAAGAAGTCTAACTTGGAAAAGTTTTTTTGTAAGCTTGCATTTTCGTATAAAATGCGTGTTTAATATTATAATATTGATTAATAGAGATGGGTCTTACAGTTTTTATAAAACATTTTGGAACAAGAATGATAAAACAATCAATATTATGCCAATATCCTGATTAGGATACTCAGAACAATATTTTCAAAAAGGAACATATAACACAGAGATAAGGTCAAAAGATCAGTCTAATATTAACGATTTAAAAGTTTACATTCTTGGCTTCATCTCAAACTGAGACCCATCCACCAAGAATGTAAGATTGTTCAAAAGCATATTAACATGAACAGTTTAAGGCTTCGTCCTGAAATAGCAGGATCCCTCCACCTTCAACTGTTATACTTGTAGGAAATTAAAATTGTTCTAAGTGTAGGAAAAGTAAAAGCAGGAAATGTAAATTGTTCGACAAATACAGACCATTCAAATTTAAAAAAGTGGGCTCCTACCAAGTCATCAATATCCTTCATCGCCCACTTCGCTGCCCTCATGCAGCAGCATCCTCACCAGCCTTCTTGGCTCCATCACCACCAGCATCCGCTCTAGCCTCCACCTTCTCGCCTGCTTCAACCGCCGCCTCAGCCACCTTCGAAGTCTCACCGGTTCCAGACTTGGCAAGATGTGGCGCTGGACTCCCTCCAAGGACTTTCAGCTTAGCCACCCAAGAGTCAACCGGCTAGGTCTGGCATTCGAAGCCTGCATCTTTGGCCTCATACGCCATCTTTATCCTGACCTGGAGAAGGGAGACAACGGCTGAATTCTTAAGACCATCTCAAAAAGAAGTCATGGCCTGATCATGATCAACCTGGGCAGCGGCCAGCTTGACTTCAGCATCCAGGGAGACCTTCTTCAGTTTATCTTCAAAATACTGGGTCTTGGCCTCGGCAATCCTCCCTCGGTCCGAGATAGTGATCTCGGCCTTCTTCAGCCTGGCCTCCATAAACCTTCACTGCCTCGCAAGCCTCGGTAGATGTTGCAGACCCTACAAAGCAGAACTCAGGTATCATTAAACATAGACTGATCAGGATACGGACTCAGCATATATGTGCAGGATACAGGGTTAGGATATTTACCTTGTTGAGGAAAGAAGTCATAGGATCAAAGGAGTCAACGAAGCCTAGATCCTCATAGGAGAAGCTCTCGGGAGCAGCAGCGGCAGTATCAGAACCCTTTCTTTTCTTGGACCCTAAAGCACGGGTCTTAGTCTATGAGGGCTTGGAAAGGGGAACATATGGCTTAGAGCTTGTGGTGGCTGGTGTCTCTTTCTTCACTTAGACAGGTCCAGGGTAGCTGTCCAATTCCTCAAGATCGAAGACAACAAGTGTGACACCCGGCTTTTCAGGCCATACCGTACAATTGTAACACGTGTTGTGAATAGGTAACAGGGCTGTATTTGACTGGTTATGATGTTTATTTGTGAAATTTAAGGAGTTGGTAAATTTAAACCTTGGTAAAAATTATGTTGGCAACGATAAGATAAACGCTTATCGCATAACGGTTAAAATGCGAAACGAACGTTGGTGACCACCCGATCAGTGTTAAATTCCTAAAAAAGTAGTCTGTTATGATTAGAATAATAATTTTAATCATATTCGTGAGGAAAAATAAATTAAAACGCTAAGAAACTCTATTTTTCGAGTTTGAGCGCGTATCGCGCGATGCAGCGCGTATACCGACAAAATACAGTCAACACAGCCTGTCATGGCAACTGATAATCATTCTAGTAATAATTTAATGAGTTTATTACTTTAGAATGATAAAAATAAATAAAAACGCATAAGTCTCTATTTTTGCGATTTTAAGCGCGTACCGCGCAGCACAGCGCGCATACTGCCAAATACCGTCAACGTCGCCAGTCCCGGCAAACAAAATATTGTTTAATAATATTTTGGTGAGATTATTTTTATAGAGTGATAAAAATAATTTAAAACGCACTAAAACGGGATTAAAACTCTAGATAAAATACCCGGTATCCAGTAAAATACCAGTTTATGGTCTAGATCGTATATATATATATATATATATATTCAATGTGTGTGTAATGAGGGGACAAAGAAATGAGATGGCAGCCATTAAATCACACTCTCTCTCTTCTCTCTTCCATGCATTGGCTAAAAAGGGAGGTGGTGGATGACTAATGATCATCATACTCTCCAATCTCTTTTATAAATCCAAGACATCATTTAAAACTCAAGATTCACTCTCTCTCTCTTACAATCAGGCGAATACTCATCTTCTCCCATCTAATTTCGAAAATTTTCACTTGTTTATGAAGATTGAAGTTAAATCCAAGAAGATTACATGGTGTTTTAAGGATCTAAAGGAGGTTTCTTGGTGAAACAAGCTTTTAAACACCAAAATCTAGTCAAAACCCACTAAGAAACTTGAAAGGTATAAAATTTATTTTAAAAATACATTCTTGATTTTTAGTGATGATAGAGATGATTAAAGTTTCTCTTGAACTTGGAATTTAACATAAACTTGAAAACAATAAAGGATGAGATTTCAATCAAAATGAAAATAGGTATATATATATATATATATATATATGTTTGGCCGTGAGCTTGTGTGTGTGTGTGTGTAAATGATTGTGTTTTGATTTTTATTGAAAGATTCATGATAAACATGTTACTTGAAAAGTAGGATGCATGTAAAAATCAATATATGCCATAAAAGAATGTTTTAGAAGGTGATTCAAGATTTGAAAGTGATATGATAAAAGTGAACTTTGGAAGTTCATATGTATGTATATATATGTCGTATATGTATGCATGCAATTGAAGTTTTGTTGCTAGTTCATAAATATGTGAGAACATGCTTCTTATATTTATGGTAAATGATGAGGATTAACCATGTATAGATGATGAGGTTCTTGACTACTTGAACATGACTTAAATGTATGTTGGGTATATAATTTAGATAATAAAAAATGATAATGATACTATAAGAATGCATTAGAAGCGTTTATTTGAACATGCATGATGAAAGATGAACATAAAACGATGATTTAGATATGATTTGATAAAAATGATTTTGATCAGATTCTAAACACTAATCTGATAAATATAGTGGTTATAGTACTATATTAATCAGTAAATAACATGTATTTTGTTAAAATATCAAGTCTTTTCGAGTTGGGATGATTATAGTAACGTTTAACGCAAAACTATGCGTTAAAATGGTCGAAAATCGGCTTTTCGAGTGATTTTTATAAAACTGATTTAGATCAGTAAATAAACTAATATTTTTAGTTTAAAAATAAGTATTTTAACTAATTTTAGGGTTACTTGGTGTTTGGTTGGTCATACGTGACTTCCGACGCCCGAAATCGTTACCGAATCGCTAAAATACGCCTTATTCAATGAACACTAGCATGGGTAAAATTTTGAGTGAACCTTATGTGATAAAATGTGTTAAGTGATTTAAACATGTAAATGTGATAATATGTTAAGTGTTAACTTGATAGTGGGAAATTTAGACTATGCGTGTATATTTGTGCGTTTTGTGCGGTAGAAACGGTAAAAATTGCGTTAAATGTGTAACTTATTTGTCGAGCATGAAATTTGGTACATATGAGATGTTTTATGTATATTTGCTTTAAAAATGACAAAATAGATAAGTTAACGAGATTTCACGTGTTTCGGTGTTAAATTATGTAAACATTCATGTATATATATTACGACGCGTAAATCGTAGATATATTGCGTATAAATGGGAGAGTTAACGGATTTACACAATAATGGTCACCAATAAAGTCGTTCAAGTCGCAAAATCATAACAATATATATATATATATATATATATATGGACCCATATATATATTAACGTGCCAACATAATAAAAAATAATAACTTTTCGAGAAAATCTCAAAGTTATGTGAAAATTCAAAGAAACAGAGAAACTTAGGGTTTTGTGATGTATATATGAATATTGATTTAAAACTCGTTCCTACATATAATAGGACGTGTAGAAATCATACTGTGGGATTGCGCTATTTAAAAATACGCACCCAAAGGTGAGTGTCACTAAACCCCTCTTTTTACTGCTTTGTACATATTTTGGGGGTAGAACATGTCGTTAAAAGGGTTTAATAATGATTTTGAAATAAAACATACCTTTTAATATAAAATATATATTTTCGCTGAAAATATATGAGACTTGATAAGTTATACGTTTCGAAGTAAAACGTTTTTTGATGAATAAATGTTGGACATTGGGATGATACGGTATTTCCTAGGCGAAACATGACCGTATAGTTGGGACGGATGCCGGCCTGGGTCTCGAATGATAGAGATTCAGGGGATTCATACAACATCGTGTATTAAATTGTCATATTAGTAGGATATATATATTCTACGTGAGGCAGACATCATATTGTTCTCAAAGGGAGAACCCTGCGCCCATGGTGTCGTTTAATCAGTTAAGTATTGCACGCGATGAATTGTTGGTAGATCTATCGGGTTGACAACCCCATCATGACTGGTCGCCCCGTGTCAAGTCAAACGACGAATTAATATTCTGTTTATTGTCTAGCTTTGATTATCCCTGCATGGTTAATATATAGTTCGTATCGTCTAGCTAACATACGAGTCTGAAAGTTGACGCAATAATTTAATATACAAAACATGGGCAATATATATTACGGTTATCGGATTGATGAACCGACGGAAGGCCCATGGATTTTAATAAGGAAGTAAAATGGACATTCTAAAATTTATATGGATGTTTTCAAATAAGCACCTAATCAGAAAGTTTTCCTTGGAATAAAATTGTTTGTAAGTGAATATGTGAACTCACATTCCTTTGTGTTGACACTTGATTTTTAACGTGTTCTACAGGTACTTGAGTTCGACTTCGGGAATTATGGCGTATCTTGTGGTTGTTGATGCATGTTTCGTTACTTAATAATGTTGGACTAACTTTTAAAACTTCTGGGACGAATGTAATAAGATCCATGAGGATCATAAACAACTTAACTATATCATGGTTGTATCGTGTCTTAAAACATAATGTTTAAATAACTTACATTTAAAACATACTAAAATGTCCAACAATTAAATGCATCGATCGAAAAGATATAAATGGGCACCAACTTCTGTCACCACTACGTTTTATATTTCGCTGCGACGTTTTTGGGGTGTGACAAAAGTTGGTATCAGAGCCATTGGTTGTTAGCGAACAGGATGTTTTCGGAGGAAAACACTAGACTTCAACCGGAGAATTTTGAATTGTGAAGTCCAAAATTCTCGAAGCCAAGAATTTTAAATAAACATTGAAAAATTTTATCAAGTATGAAAACCCTCATGTGTTTATGTGCATACGTGATTTTCTGTTTATTTTGGGCCTTATGTGTTACTATTCATATTGATCACACACTTACTTTGTACGGTTACGATATGTCACGTCTCGGCCTATAGAGCCATTAGTAGACTTGCTCATAGATATTGTCGAGCCTACACTTGAGATTTTTCGCCCGTCATTACAGAATCGTTTATTCTGCTACTCGAGTAATGTGTTTTGCTACACCTCTTTTAGTCTACACTCATCGTGGGAAGAGGACTTGGCCCATTAGAGAGATCGCATCGGCTTCGAGAGCTAAGACGGCGTCCGCTTTGAAGAAGCAGAAGGAGATTTGGGTCAATCGCTCTCACTGTGATCGTCAGTTCGCCACATTACGCAGAGGCATGGAGACGATGAAGGACTTAGAGGGACAGATGGACTGTTATGATGAGCTAGAAGAGCTTGTTAGGAAGATGTTGGACTTCCAGGGATTGAAGCGTTAGTTATTGGTTGTTTCTGTTGTTTGTTTTGTATGTCTCATTTGATGAACCCTATTTATGGCTTGCATGCCAAATTTACAGATATTTAGAAGGAAATTTCATATAGGCTTGTTGAGGGTGTTGATGTAGACATGCCAAACTTTGATTAGTCTTAGTACTAAAAACAAGATTTTGGAAATTTCTGATATAAATATCGAACGGGTTCCTTTTGTTTAAAAATTGTTCTCATTAATACGTGGATATGTTACATGCGTCATGTTTGATCCATTAACGTTTAATGATTGAATTATTTTGGAAATCGTCTTATGTTAATATTATGTTGTAATAATAGAAACGATGAAATGCCGCCAAAAGTGAGACAGGGTTCTGGACTACCTATTACCCCGGAAGAGTTGGCACAACTCATAGCCCAACACGTTAATACTGCCATGGAACAGCGCGATGCTAACCGAAATAATGGCCAGGAACGTGGAGTGATGCTCATGGGTATGGTTTTGGTGGGACACAGATCGAAAACTCTTCAGGTGATATAATGATCGGAAAGTTTTAGTAGTTCCTGTGTTATGATATAATCGAAGCGTAATTCTGATTTTACATTAACCTTGTGAACCGTACCTAGATGTACACACAAAACAATCCAGGGTTGTAACCCAAGATCATTTGCTGGTACCCCATGCAATGACATGGCAACGGTATGCGTGATATCGGGTCGTCTTAGCGGATCGACCATTTAAATAATTCCGCATTCTGAGCCTAGAACTGGGGATTCGCGAACGCGAAAGTCTGAGAGTTCGAGGAAAGATACCGATGAGAAGCGTGGTGAGGAACGCAGATTGGAGAAACGTGTGTAGCTAACCCTAGAGAGTCGGGAAAGGATAATGCCATGGATGGCAGGAGTAGTTTTGAGAAGAAGACTCACGAGGATGAGCGGAGAAAGTGCGCCAGAGGTGGTCGGACTGGACATATGACTCCCAAGTGTTATGCTAAGAGTACATAGGATGGAGTTACGCACGAGGGATGCTACGTGTGTGGTGAGCGAGGATACTACAAAGGAGATTGCCCGAAACTGAAAGGACAGGATGCTGTGGGAAAAGCCGTCGAGGCGAGTGCTGGAAAGGCACGTGAGAATCCTGTTACTATTACTGGTATGTTTCGAATAAAAAATGAATCTATGTTCATACTCTTAATACCAAAGCTGACTTGAGTTTTGTTTGAAAAACTTTGAACCATTTTAGTGTTCACCTACAAATAAGCTGAGTATAAAGTGCCCGATAGAACTAGCAATTGGTAAGTTGATGGAAACTAGTGAGGTCGCTTGCGGTTGTAGTATTTAGTTAGGTGATCGTAGTTCTAGTATTGGTATATTTCCAGTGGAGCTGGGGAGCCTTGACGCGGATGTGAGAATGGATTGATTATCCAAGAGTGAAGTGGGAACTATCACTTGAAGAAGTTAGTTGATATCTCTCGTCCTGATAACGGTAGAGAAGTGGTAGTTGTTCACGGAGACCGACTGTGTCGAGTGTCGAGTGTTGATGGTTGAGAGTCGTCAGTGTTTTGAGGAGGCTCAAGTTGTTGCGAAAAGGCTATCTTGCGTTCTTTCTTAACGTGGTGGATACGAAAGCCGAATGTAGGAATATCAGAGAGATTCCTATTGTTCACAATTATCGAGCAGTTTTCCTAAAAAGACTTACCTGGATTTCCCCCTGCGAGACGGATCGAATTCCGAATCGATCTGGTACCCGGTGCTGCACCCATTTGCACAATCTCCTTGTAGATTAAGCACCATTTGGGATGAAGGAACTGTCGAATCATCCTCAAGAGCTATTAGACAAGGGTTTCATTCAATCAAGCTTTTCGTTTGAGGTGCATCTGTTTTGTTGAAGAGGAAGAAGGATGGATCCTTCAGCATGTGAGAGGATTTCAGAGAGCTGAACAAGTTGACTATCAAGAATCGGTACCCTTTCACCGAGTATTGACGATTTGTTCGATCAAGCTTCCGGGATCCAGCTACTACACGAAGATCGATCTACGATAAGGATATTATCAGTTGAAGGTTGCTGACGAAGATATGCTGAGGACTGCTTTTCGAACATGATGTGGCCATTACGAATTATTAGTCATGCCTTTTGACTAAATTAATGTGCCATTTATATTCATGGATCTCGTGAACAGGGTATGGAAACCCTAATCAAATGAATTCGCAATAATATTCATCGACGACATACTTGCCTATGTGCAAACCAAGGAAACTCATGAGAAACATTGAGGTTGACTATGGAGTTGTTGAGGAATAAGGAAGGTATGCAGGTAGATACGTCTAAGATTGGAGTACTCAAATGATGAGAAGCGCCAAAAACCCCATCGGGAGTATGATAGGTGCTACCGGAGATTTATTAAGAATTTCCCTAAATTAGTGCAGCCTTCGACACTAATAACCCCAAAAGGAAAAGGGAAATTGATTGGACAGCAAGATATTAGGACGCTTTTCGGACCCGTGAAAGAAAAGTTGGGAGCGTGTATGATGGACTCCGAAGGAAGTTAAGATACTCACATGCCCTTGGTAGAGTTATCTTACAATAATAGTTAACACGCTAGTATTCAGGTTGCTCCATTTGAAGCCTTGCATGGATGGAAGTGTTGATCACCATTATGTTGAGCTAACATGACAAAGGAAAATTAACCAGACCTTAGTTTATCTAGGAAACAAGCGACAGGATTTGCCTGGATCGAGGGAAGGTTAAAAGTCGCCAATTGATCAACAGAAGGATTACATGGACAATTGAAGGAACTATTGCGAATCTAGATTGAAGATTTAGTTCTGATAAAGGAGTTACCTTGCAGAGGTGCTATTAGGTTTAGCAGAGAGAAGAAAAGCTGAGCCACATTGACTTGGTCCTTTCAAGAGCCCATCTTGAGTTGGATCAGTCGCTTATAAGCTCAAGCTACCATAAGGATGGAGTATTGTAAATGACGTATTGTTTGGGTTCAGTTGAGAAAGTGTATATTGGATAATACACTAATTTTATTCTTTATAGAGATTTTTTTGGAAGATAAACGGAAGTTTATCGAAGCACCATAGAAGCAGTACGTATAGCTAGGAGAG
Organism: Helianthus tuberosus; assembly: GCA_030545235.1. Classification (NCBI taxonomy): domain Eukaryota; kingdom Viridiplantae; phylum Streptophyta; class Magnoliopsida; order Asterales; family Asteraceae; genus Helianthus; species Helianthus tuberosus. The sequence continues at coordinate 186,536 of JARYGA010057994.1, forward strand.
TTATGCTAATAACCGGACATGCGAGTTACAACATTCTAGTCGTGTATGTGATTTATCGCTTTGGCGATTTGTGGATATCTGAAATGAATGCAAGAAGGAAGGAATACGAGTTTATGAGATTTGATTCTTTCGGGAGCCCATCTCGAGTTAGATCAATCGGGTGTAAACTCAGACTATCTTAGATACGGGGTAATGTATATGTAAATATACGTATGTAGAACCCGAATTGGTGGAATTTTGACTTAATCTTCTTGATTAAGTGCTTGTAAATGTTGAACCTTGGAAAGGGTGGAGAGCGTTGAGATGTGAGATTAGGAATTGAGAGTGTATGTAATATAGGTCTACGAAGATTCTTAGTAAGAATCAAAGTTTCTTGAAGAAACTACAAGACCATATTCATCAAGCTTGTTTTTACTATTTCCACTTAGTGTGAAAACAAAACCTGTAGAGTAAAATATTGGGGGACGAAATTTCCTAAACAGGGGGAGACTGTAACACCCGGCTTTTCAGGCCGTACCATACAATTGTAACACATGTTGTGAATAGGTAACAGGGCTGTATTTGACTGGTTATGATGTTTATTTGTGAAATTTAAGGAGTTGGTAAATTTAAACCTTGGTAAAAATTATGTTGGCAACGATAAGATAAACGCTTATCGCGTAACGGTTAAAATGCGAAACGAACGTCGGTGACCACCCGATCAGTGTTAAAATCCTAAAAAAATAGTCTGCTATGATTAGAATAATAATTTTAATCATATTCGTGAGGAAAAATAAATTAAAACGCTAAGAAACTCTACTTTTCGAGTTTGAGCGCGTACCGCGCGATGCAGCGCGTATACCGACAAAATACAGTCAACACAGCCTGTCATGGCAACTGATAATCATTTTAGTAATAATTTAATGAGTTTATTACATTAGAATGATAAAAATAAATAAAAACGCATAAATCTTTATTTTTGCGATTTTAAGCGCGTACAGCGCATCACAGCGCACATACTGCCAAATACCGTCAACGTCGCCAGTCCCGGCAAACAAAATATTGTTTAATAATATTTTGGTGAGATTATATTTATAGAGTGATAAAAATAATTTAAAACGCACTAAAACGGGATTAAAACGCTAGATAAAATGCCCGGTATCCAGTAAAATACCAGTTTATGGTCTAGATTATATATATATATATATATATATTCGATGTGTGTGTGTAATGAGGGGACAAAGAAATGAGATGGCAACCATTAAATCACATTCTCTCTCATCTCTCTTCCATGCATTGGCTAAAAAGGGAGGTGGTGGATGACTAATGATCATCACACTCTCCAATCTCTTTCATAAATCCAAGACATCATTCAAAACTCAATATTCACTCTCTCTCTTACAATCAGCTGAATACCCTTCTTCTCAAATATAATTTCAAAAATTTTCACTTGTTTATGAAGATTGAAGTTAAATCCAAGAAGATTACAAGGTGTTTTAAGGATCTAAAGGAGGTTTCTTGGTGAAACAAGCTTTTAAACACCAAAATCTAGTCAAAACCCACTAAGAAACTTGAAAGGTATAAAATTTATTTTAAAAATACATTCTTGATTTTTAGTGATGATAGAGATGATTAAAGTTTCTCTTGAACTTGGAATTTAACATAAACTTGAAAACAATAAAGGATGAGATTTCAATCAAAATGAACATGAGTATATATATATATATATATATATTGTCACACCCCTATTTTACCACGTGTCACCGGTGGGCCCGGTGGGGAGTATCGTGACGTAGTTGATATCATCATAGTCAAACAACACAAATAATGAATGCACAGCGGAAGCAAAAGATAAAATATTACAACCCGATATAAAGTAATATCCAAGTATTTCAAACGGAATGTAAAGGATCCACAGGCGGATCTTAAAACAGAAAGATAAACACTGTTCAACAGACTTGAGGCATCTAGAACTTGCAAGATTCCCTATTGACGCCCTGAGCTCCCAGCCAATTACGTGCAGTACCTGTCACTTAACATTTTTGGAAAATACGTCAGTTTACACTGGTAAATACAACTTAACTGACTCATTTTGAAAATAGTTTAGAAAATTGATTTGAATGCACTAGGCACAAAATTCTTTTATAACTTGGGACAATTATATAAAAATAATCTTGTATACAGATTTACATGTTCGTTATACACTTAGGGCCCGATGTAGAAACCGGGTCAAGATTAACAGACACACCACAAGTATAGGCCCACATGAGCGTGAGATACCGTTTCCCTTATGCAACTGTCAGGTGTATGCCTACACCCCGTGCATAAGACGTGGCCATTTTATAATACAATGATGCCAAGGAAATCCGGGACATGGTCATTAACCCCTAAAGGCCTTTATTTCAAACAAGACATATTAAAGCGGGTTACCTCAATAATTTAATCACAATACGATTAAACATTCAATACCCGACCAAGCGGTATTATTATAATACCGTATCCTAAGCCCGTATAGGGAAAATAAGCTAAGAGTATTTACCTGAGCTAAATATAAATTCAATCCCAGCCGTATATCAAATCAGCAAGCACAAGTACTTCTACTGGGGCTCCTAATATGGAACGAAGGTTTTTAATAACCTATTAGATTCCTAACGGGTCTTAATTAAGCCTATGCTTAGACCGGTTAATTTTAAGGAAAGGTTTACGGTTCAAAACGCAAGATTAAGCGTAGACTGGATTAGAATGTGATTTAGACCCGACAAGTTTGGAGACTTGTATAATATGGGTAAACTAAACACATTCTGGATTTTGAGGTGAAAATGATAAGGTTTGACCCGTTTCGGTTACTTTATGCAAACTAGATACATAAACCGATCCAAACGCGAAACGTGCGTAACGGGTACCCATAAGAGTCATATACAGGTTTCCTAAGTTAATATGCCTTAAATATGATGTGATATCAGTAAGATACCTTCCGTTATGCCCAAAATGAATTTAAAACCAATTTATGCCCCGAAGGGGTATTTTAGTCATTTAAAAGGTTATAAAAGAGATCAAATATAAATCCGAGGTTCAGGTCTGATTTGATTAGTAAAAATACTTAATTTACTAAGTTATATCAGTAGGGTATTACATATATGTGAAATTTATCATTTATAACCATACTATGCACCGTGGGGGCATTTTGGTAATTTCACATAGGCTTAAAAGGTCCAAACTGGAAACCTGAATTTAAAAATTTTCCTTGCTGTTAAAATGTAAATATTTACTGAATATATCAGTAGGCATCAACCCTTATATGTTTAAAATAGTTTTGATACATACTATGCGTTAAAAACGCTTAAAAAGGCGATTTAGAGCCATTTCCGGGTTTTCAAAGAAAAGCTGATATTTTTATTATTCCAGAAGGCTCAAAATACTTTATTTATCATATTATATTAGTATAAAAAGGTTTGGGGTCAAAAGGATTTGTAAAACTCATTTTATAGCCCAAAAGGGCAAAACCGGCAATTACCGAATCAAGCTTAAAACCCTATGTTATGCTCAGCCTAAAAATAATTAAAAATCTTCAAAAATCCCAAAATATTATTTTATATCAGTGGGTAAAATGTTTGGTATCAAAAATTGGGTTTAAATAGGTTATACGCTACTTACGCCGTTTAATTAATAAAAAGCTTTTTAATTACGCTATTGTGCATAACTCCTAATCTAGACCTCCAACTGATGTCAAATTTTAGGGACACGTTTATATATCAGTAATAAAGGTTTCTATTCTTTCACATTTTCAAAAATATCATTTCATTGTCAAAAGGGCATAACGGTCAATGGTTAGGCATATAACGGAAACTTGAAATGAATAGGATACTAAGGATCCAGGTTGTATAACCTCAGAGGGTTATACTAACCCATAATATGGTCCTAATGGAATCCTAAGGCATATCTAAACTAAGCTAAATTGGGTCAGAACTGGAAGTCAAAGCAAAAGTCAACTTTTGCGACTTTCGGTCCCGAACCGAGCTTATACTTAGAATTGTCGGGTTGAATCATGCTTAGGCATGTTCAACTAATATTTACCAAGTTATTAAAGTGAGAAAACTGATTTTATGACTTTTATATAATAGCCATGTATTTTATTTAAAACTAACATGTTTGACTTTTATTTGACCCGACAATTAAACTAAGTAAACGTGGTAATTAGGAGGTGCCCTTTTAAGGGTTAAACACCTACCTAATTACGGTCACGTAGCCATGTTTGATGCGAACAATGGCTCAACCGTTTAAAAGTCAAAGCGTTTATCGAAAACGCTTGACTTTCGGTTATAAGTGCTAAAATTTAAACTAAGCATGAAAGGACACTTACAAAAGGTCCAAGCAAGGAGGGAATTGATCTTGAATGTTTAGGTATGAAGAACAAAGGCCCCAACTTAGAACAATGAGATCAAGGTGTGAATGAGAGCAAAAATCAAGTGGGTATTTATAGGTTTTTGAGAACCGTTAGGATCGTTTCTCGTAAACCGTGCTTCAATCTTGGCCCTCCATGTGTGCCCAAGGTTTCTAAATACAATGGGTGTTGAAAACCAGCTCATGGTATTGAGAATTGATGGGTTTTGGAAGCTTGGAGTGGCAACCAAGCAAAAAAATGCAATGCTGGCAGACCAAACCGTAAGCCCCATTATGCAAACCGTAAGCCACGGTTGGGCCAGACTAGTCACACTCACAAGTTTTCATTTATTGCAACTTTGGCCCCTTTGACATCCAAACTTGTGTTTTTCACTTCTAACACCCGTTTAACCAAATTTTTAGACTCTATAAGGATGTTAAAGCATAGGGGACTTGAAATATGCTTGAAAATATGCCGGATGTCGGTTCGTTTGGTCGTACGATTACGTTGTTCGGCTAATTACGACGAAACACGAACGGACGCGAAAAACGATCCAAATTACGCGACGAATGGAATTTTATCAAGCCAATCACTAAAATAAAATATTTTAATGATTACATAAATTTTTGGGTGTCCGAGGATATTCAGAATGCGAGATATGCACAAAAGTGCAAACTTGTGCACTTTTTGACACTTTTAGTCCCTGCGTGACATAAAAGTTTATTTTTGCGCACCAAACACCTCTAAGCCTATATCTAAGTTATATAAAAGATAAATAGGGTATGTTTAACTTATGGACATATTTCGGAAGGTCTGTTACCATACGATTCGACCTACTTTTGCAGTTTGACGCAATTAGTCCTTTAATTGCGCATTGTAGCGCGCAATGTCATTTAATGATATCCAAGCCCCCTATGGCCCATAATGGGCATTCCCAAGCATATAGTTAAATATTACTACGCTCTCGTTCGCCTAGATGGTCACCGAAATGCGTAGATTCAAAAGTTGACGCTTTAGGTCCCTCTATTGCGCAAACTTGCGCATTTAATCATTTAATAGCATTGAAGCCTCATCTAATCCATATTAGACATTCTTGAAAGTATTATTAAACATCAAGATGCTTCGGATTCGATAAAAGGTCATTCATAGGTATAATTAAACACATTGACACTTTTAGCCCCTCTAACTTGCAAAGTTGCGCGTAACTTTACTTATAGGCATAAAAACCTTAGACGGCTATTATTTGGCATTCCCCAGAGTATAATTAAATATCATGAAGCTCTCAGTTTGTTAAAAGGTCACTCAGAGGTTAGAATTGACATGTTGACGCTTTTAACCCTTTATTACGCAAACCTTCAATTAATTACGCAAACGGCTACACTTAACCATCAAGTGGCACATTTGTGAATATAAACATCGTAAGAGGTTATTTAGAAACTTATTTTAGGTATGCTAACACTTCCAGTCCTTTCAAAATCAAAGTTTTCGATTTTTCAAAAAATTAGTCCCTAAATTTCAATGTTTGACTTCATTAGGGTTCATTACACGTGTCCAGTGTTGTAAAAGTCGCTAGGCGGTCCCTAGTCGGCCGACTGGGGAGTTGGGAGTAATCGGAGTACTCGGAGAGTACTCGGGGAGTACGCGGACATGGTAAATATAAAGAAAATTAATTGTTATATATTATTTATGTGTTAAAATAAGCATAATTCATGTCAACTGGGTATAATTTAAAATGAAACATGTTTAAAGTTCAAATATTCTGAATACAAGTCCGACTAGTCTGAGTACATGGCCGAGTAGTCCGAGTACAAGGCCGAGTAGTCCGAGTACAAGGCCGAGTAGGCCGATTTTGACCGAGTTTGACCGATTAAAAGTCAACAAACCACGTTGACCGCCTAGACCGACTAGGCCGACTAGGCTCCGACTAGGCCGACTAGGCTCCGACTAGGCCGACTAGGCGCCGACTAGGACCGAGTACTCCCGAGGCCGACTAGTTGAGACCGCCTAGGAAGAAGTCGCCAAGGTGGAGGTCCGAGGACCGAGTACTCGCCGAGTACTCGGCCGAGGAATCCGACTTTTACAACACTGCACGTGTCAAGACTTCATTGGACGTGATTTTACGAGGTGTTACATCCTCACCCCCTTAAAAGAAATCTCGACCTTGAGATTTCCTAATGTAATGGAAGTACTTTTTGTCGCATAACGGACTTAACTTCCACAGCCTATTTGGGCCTCTAGAGGCATCCTAAATGACCTTTATAATAGGTTCATGTTTTCTTCCTTAGATTCTGATCCTGACGATCCTTAATCGATACGGGTTTCTTATAATATCATAGATACGTCTATCATCATGTGATAATGCTTCTCGACTTATTGGTGACATACATCCTTAAATCATTAGTGTGGGTCACACTGCGAGTTCCACCACGTTCCATAACTAGGTTTTAGTTTAAAAGCTATTGACCTTTGATGTATTCCATTTTCCTCGAATGATCCTATATATAATCAGAGCTTAACTAGCCTGTTGTATAAAATTTTCAGTACACTCTTCTTAGAGCAATACTTTCAATTGAACCCTAGTCCTTATTAAGGACTTAAGAGGGTTGCGATTTTTATTAATCCTTGATTTTCTGCCGATTACTGGCAACTCTAAGATGATTATGAATTCGAATGATCTTATTTGTTGTTTCCAATGCAACTTTCAGATCCTGATAGTTGGACTTACCAATCTATTGTTCTAACAATAGATGTTTAACATTCCATTTATACAAGGTCTCCAAGGGAACAGCTGTCACACCCCCAAAAATCCACCTGCGGAGTACTACCGCTTGGAGGCGTGACTGACCAGGATCCAGCCGCCAATCATATTGAACATACGAGTTAAAAGATATAAAAGTTTAACCAATACAATTGGTGTCCAAACAAACACATAGTTAAGTTGCAAGCGGAAGCATAAGTCTTAAAACAAAACATAAGTTCAATTGTTTCAAAGTTTAACATGGCACACAGTCGTCCATGTCCCACAACGATCCTCCTCCATGCAAGCTCCAGCTTAAGAACCTAAGGACCTGCAAAGCATGTAGTAACGAGTCAACAACTAGTTGAGTGAGTTCACGGTTGGGTGTTCGTTTTAAGTTGTTTCGAAAACAGTTTCCTTTAGCTGGCATCCTGCCGTGGGGGTTACCCCATAGTTTAAAAACGTGACTTGTTCATTCCCGGTTACTCTGGCAATCCTGCCGTGGGGGCTACCCCGTGTTAGTTATCTGGCATTTCGGCCGTGGGGGCTACCCCATGTATCTACTAGACTCGTTACCATATCGACTGCTGACTGTAGTCATGTTTAAGTGCCCTGAAACTGTCAATGTCTATCATCATTGACGTGCCCCAGATCCATTAGTTCACGCCCGTCCTCTGCGGCACGGTGTGAGGTTTGTCAGACCTAAATAGCGCTATCTAACTAATGACCCGCTCGCCATTGGCCCGGCGATTAAGTCGATATAAAAAGGAGGGACTTCGTGATAGAGTTTTGGTCTAGTACGAGTTATCTGTCCATGAGGACGAGGAATTACATTCCTGAACCTTTGCTGTCCTACCCAAGGAGGACGAGGAACCCAGTTCCTTAACCCCAATTCCCGACCCCTGGGAATCCCATGCTTTGTAGAGGGTGTGAACTCACCTTGGTTTGCTCGGTAGAAAACACAGAAAGTCAAACAAGCGACGTTGAGGCTACTCACGTCCTATCATAGTTGTATCATACAATCAGGTTCGTATTCAAGTAGTGCACGCATGTCATTCACGTTAATCATGGCAGTTCATCGACATTCACATTCAATCAGTAACATATCAGGTTTGCATACTAGGCCCAAGAGTCCGGCCCAATCAAATAAGCCCATAATTAAACAAGTCCAACAGTGTGTACCCGTATATGACCCCGAGTCGCAACTAGGCGTTTGCGACTCGCAACCGGTGTCGCAATCACGGTTTCGGTTTGTGCTGGTTTGGTTACGAGTCGCAATCGGACTCGCAACGGTGGTTTCGAGTCACAAGGTTTGGCGTGCTGATCATATGTGGTTTCGAGTCGCAACCGGGTGTTTGCGACTCGCAATCTGTGTCGCAACCGGGAGATTACGACTCATTGTGCCTGGTTTCGAGTCGCAACTGCTGGTTTCGAGTGGACATCTACTGATTCGGAACAGTGTACTATTCTGATTTCTGGTAACAGTTTGTACTAACCAACCAAATTCCTTAAACATGTTCCTTGTCTAGCAGTTTACTAAAAATGGATCAAACAATCAGGATTCAAATATTCAACCATGTTCTTATGATATTTAACCATGTTCTTCATGTTCATCAAATATTCAAAACACATTCAACGCATATCCGGATATTCATCAAACACAAACAGCCCCTATTAAACATGTTTTGCATTTTCGGACAAGGGTTATATTATCCAAACTAGATATCAAAGCTCATATTGCAACAACATGTATTCTACAATCCTTATGAACAACAACAATCTTAACATCGGTTATACAAGGAGAATCTATATTTATCATGTATGAACCTTAACAAGCAAACATGTTATCAAATCATCATCATCAACCGAAAATCATACATCATTATCAACTCAATATACCATACACATCCGGTTCACAAACATTATCAAACATACACTACACTAGTTAAGTTCTATCATTCATACTATTATTTAACATAACAAACATCATGAAAAAATCACTTAACAAGCATCATAGAAGCACTAACAAACATCATAAACACTAACCGGTTCAAGTGTGGGTTCAAAGGTGCGAGTGAGGCTTCCAACCGGTGTGTGTGAGGGACGATCCGAGAGCTTCTTACGGTTGATGATTGGATCCGAGAGTGAAGGAGAGTATTGTTGTGGTTTAGGGTTTTAGTGTGAGAGAGTAGAGAGTGTGTGTTGGAGAGTATGAATGTTGTTCAAAATGGTAACATGGCCATCTATCAAGTGTATATATATCCACTCCAAGCAATGTACCCTAGTGGGCTTCGAATTAGACTAAGGGGTGTGTGTGGCCCAACCGGCCTATGAGTGGTGTGGTGTTTACTCGAGACCACATGGTCTCGGGTCGGGTCCTAGTTGTTTCGGTTCCTAGACATACTCGCATACATACGATCACAACATACACATAACATGACACATGATCATATAAGTTCACATAAATCATTCATTAATTCATCAAATCAGTTAGTCACTAATCGTTCAAGCATACAACGGAAGGTTCTAAATTTCGAGTTGTCACATCATCCCCAAGTTGAAAGAAATTTCGTCCCGAAATTTGGTAGGCACTCACTGAGGAAGCTAGTTAAGTTGTTTGGTTTTCCTGGTTTTCCTGGGGTGTCACATCCACCCCCCGTTGATCTGGAATTTCGTCCCGAAATTCCGTAGCTTCGGCCTCAGTAGTGGGTGTACTGTCTGCGAACAGTTGGGGATACTTTTGTTTCATCTGATCTTCGCGCTCCCAGGTGAACTCTGGGCCGCGACGTGAGTTCCAACGAACTCGAACTAGAGGTATCCTAGTGCTCTTGAGGACCTTAACATCCCGGTCCGTGATCTCGACTGGTTCCTCGACGAATCGTAACTGCTCGTCGATCGTGAGTTCCTTCAAAGGAACTACGTGGGTCTCATCTGACGGACACTTCTTCAGATTCGACACGTGAAAAACGTTGTGAACTGCACCGAGTTCCGCTGGTAAGTTCAACCTGTAGGCCACCCTGCCTATTTTCTCAATGACCTCGAAAGGTCCAACGTATCGTGGGTTGAGTTTGCCGCGTTTACCAAAACGAACCACACCCTTCCAGGGTGAAACTTTGAGTAGTACCCGCTCCCCAACCTGGAGCTCAAGTGGTTTCCTGCCCATGTCGGCGTAAACTTTCTGACGTTCACGAGCGGCTGTCATGCGTTTTCGGATCTGAGCGATTTGCTCGGTTGTATCTACCACATATTCTGGACCAGTGATCTGACTATCTCCCACCTCTGCCCAGCAAAGAGGGGACCGGCATTTACGTCCGTACAATGCCTCAAACGGAGCAGCTCCAATGCTGGTGTGGTAGCTGTTATTGTACGAGAATTCCACAAGTGGCAGATGCTTTTCCCAGCGGTTGCCAAAGTCGATTACACATGCACGAAGCATGTCTTCTAAGGTTTGAATGGTGCGCTCGGACTGCCCGTCCGTCTGAGGATGGTACGCTGTGCTCATATCTAATCGTGAGCCAAAGGATTTGTGCATTGCTTGCCACAGCTCTGAAGTAAATCGTGCATCTCGATCTGAGATGATGGAGGTGGGCACCCCGTGCCTCGAAACAACTTCCTTGAGGTAGATTTCTGCAAGAGTGGAGAACTTATCCGTTTCCTTAATGGCCAGGAAGTGTGCAGATTTTGTGAGTCGATCCACGATCACCCAAATAGTATCGTTCCCGCGCTGGGATCTAGGTAGGCCCGTAACAAAATCCATGGAAATTTGCTCCCATTTCCATTGAGGTATCTCTGGTTGTTGGAGCAGGCCTGATGGTTTCTGGTATTCCGACTTGACCCTAGCACAAGTCAAACACTTGCTGACGTAGGTCGCTATGTGGGCCTTCATGCTAGGCCACCAGTACGTAGTCTTGATGTCGTGGTACATCTTATCCGACCCAGGATGTACCGAGTAGCGAGACTTGTGTGCTTCGTCCATCACAAGCTCTCGTAGGTTGCCATAAAGTGGGACCCAAACGCGTCCCGTTACGTAGTAAGCACCGTCTTCCTTTTGCTCTAAGCGTTGCCTCGATCCGCGTAGGGCTTCAGCCCTGACGTTTTCCGGTTTCAGTGCTTCTATCTGAGCTGCTCGTATCTGGGAGGGAAGACTAGAATGGATCGTGAGTTGTAAAGCTCGCACGCGCTTAGGCGCAGTGTCCTTCCGACTGAGAGCGTCAGCCACAACATTGGCTTTGCCCGGGTGATATCTGATTGCGCACTCGTAGTCATTCAGAAGTTCGACCCATCGTCGTTGCCGCATATTCAGTTCCTTCTGCTTGAAGATATGCTCGAGGCTCCTGTGGTCGGTGTAGATGGCGCACTTGGTACCATACAGGTAATGTCGCCATAACTTAAGTGCAAAAACGACAGCTCCCAGCTCTAGGTCGTGCGTCGTGTAGTTCTTTTCATGAACCTTGAGTTGGCGTGAAGCGTAGGCTATAACTTTATCTCGTTGCATCAACACGCAACCAAGACCTTGAATCGATGCGTCGCAGTAAACCACAAAGTCGTCTGTGCCTTCCGGCAAGGAAAGGATAGGGGCGCTACAAAGTCTATCCTTTAGATGCTGAAATGCCAACTCCTGTGCGTTTCCCCAGCGATAGATAACGCCCTTCTGCGTTAGTGAGGTGAGGGGCTGTGCAATCTTAGAAAAATCCTTTATGAATCTCCGGTAGTATCCCGCCAAACCCAAGAATTGGCGAATTTCCTTTGGTGTACGAGGTGCAGGCCAGTTCTTTATCGAGTCTACCTTGGATGGATCAACGTGAATCCCATCCTTGTTTACCACGTGGCCTAGGAAATGGACTTCTCGAAGCCAGAAGTCGCATTTCGAGAACTTTGCATAAAGCTGCTCTGTTCGAAGGAGTTCCAGAATAAGTCGCAGATGCTGCTCATGTTCCTCCCGATTCTTGGAATAGATCAGGATGTCGTCGATGAAGACTATAACGAACTTGTCCAAGTAAGGCTTGCACACTCGGTTCATCAAGTCCATGAAAACCGCAGGTGCGTTTGTCATCCCAAAAGGCATGACCAAAAACTCATAGTGCCCGTAACGTGTTCTAAAAGCTGTCTTGGAGACGTCCTCTTCCCGGACTCTCAGCTGGTGATAACCCGATCTCAAATCGATCTTCGAATAGTAGCTCGATCCCTGCAACTGGTCGAACAAGTCGTCGATACGCGGTAGAGGGTAACGATTCTTCACCGTCACCTTGTTGAGTTCTCGGTAGTCGATGCACATTCTGAAAGTACCGTCTTTCTTCTTCACAAATAGCACTGGAGCTCCCCAGGGCGATGAGCTAGGACGAATAAAACCCTTATCGAAGAGTTCTTGTAGTTGCGTGGAGAGTTCTTTCAACTCTGATGGAGCCAATCGATAAGGTGCACGAGCTATGGGCGCAGCTCCAGGAGCTAGTTCGATCTGAAACTCGACTTGGCGATGAGGCGGAAGACCAGGTAATTCCTCAGGAAATACCTCTGGGTAATCGCGTACAACTGGAAAATCTTCTATCTTCTTCTCTTTCTCCGTGGTGTCAGTAATAAGAGCCAAAATGGCGGTGTGGCCCTTTCGCAAGTACTTTTGGGCCTTAAGGAGAGAAATGACGTTCTCAACAGCACTCCTCTTGTCGCCATGAATCATGAGAGGTTCGCCATCAGGACCTGGAATACGGACAACCTTCTCGTTGCAAAGAATCTCTGCTCGGTGTTGGGATAACCAATCCATCCCAATGACAACGTCGAAACTACCCAAGACGATAGGAATGAGGTCGATGGAGAAGGTCTGGTCAGCGAGAATAAGTTTACAACCCTTGACTACGTGTGTGGCTTCTAAACTCTTACCATTTGCTAGCTCTACGGTGTGCTTGTTGTTCAAAGGTGTTGGAATACGCTTAAGCATTCGACTAACTTCTAGTGACACGTAGCTAGTATCGGCACCCGAATCAAATAAAACTGAAACATAAAAGTCGTCGAGAAGGAACTTACCCGCCACAACATTGGGGTCGTTCCTTGCTTCACCTTGGCCGATCACAAACATTCGCCCCCTGGCGCCATTGTTGTTGTTCCCATTGTTACCATTCCCCTGATTGTTGTTATTGTTGTTGTTGTTGTTGTTCTGGTTCCTGTTCAGTTGGGGACAATCTCTCTTGAAGTGGCCCTCAGCTCCACACTGAAAGCACCCTTTGTTATCACCCTGTTGCTGTTGCTGGCGCTGGTTCTGTTGAGCTTGCTGACGATTCTGATTGGCGGGGTATAAGCTCCTGCAATCCTTTGCAGCATGACCAGGCTTGTTGCACCGATGACAGTTGCCCCTGGTGCATGGTCCGCTGTGGTGCAGGCTGCAGCGATTGCACTTGGGATGATTTCCTTTGTATCCACCACCAGACGATTGCTGATTAGGGCTCTTGTAGTCCTCAGTCTTTCTCTGCTGAGACTGAGACTGAACAGAAGTCGAACCCTTACTTGAAGTTCCATCCCACTTCCGTTTGTTGTCACTAGAGGTACCAGTAGTAGTTGCTGCGCCAATGCGTTTTGGTAACTTGTTCTGCTCCACCGCCTGATCCGTGAGACGGTGAGCCAACTGAACGGTTTGCTGATAGGTGGCGAGGTTCGCTGAAGTCACATGACTTTGGATTTCCGGCACTAAGCCCTGAAGAAACAGTTCGATGCGTTTGATGGGAGGATCCACCATAGTAGGGCACAAAATTGCCAGTTCGTTCGACCTTTTCACATACGCTTCAATCTCCGACCCCGTCATCTTGAGGTTGAAGAACTCCACTTCCAGTTTGTGAATCTCATCACGACTGCAGTATTCCTCTTTGATCATTTCCTTGAAAGTTTCCCATGGGGTGGCGTTGGCAGCAACCAACCCTAGCATTTGAACCTGAGCGTTCCACCATGTGAGGGCTAAACCCTCGAGAGTACCAGTAGCATACTTCACCCTGCGCGCCTCAGGGCATTCACACATTTCGAAGACAGACTCTAGTTTCTCAAACCAGTGTAGGAGACCTACTGCTCCTTCAGTGCCGCTAAAAGTAGTTGGTCGGCAGTCCATGAAAGTCTTAAAAGTGCACATGGGTGGTTGAATGTGCTGACCTATCGTAGGTGAAAGAAAAGACAGAGTTTAACACAAAGGTTGGTTCACGAGAGTAGGATCCTAAAGATCCTAGAATAAGTTCGGACTGCAGGATATACCTCCTGCGTGTGCAGCTGCGAGTGCTGCGGCAACTCGTTCGTTGATCAGAGCCGTCAACTGGGCTTGTGTCATGTTAACGCGTCCAGACATGATCTTCATATCAAGAAGAACATGAGTGAGAGGGGTTCGCGAAAGTACAACGATAGGATAGAGTAAGCACGCACGTGTTCAAGCAACAGTAGTTATACTAACCAAGCATACCATAAGCAATGTACCATGTCACTAACAAGTAGGCAATATATACACAGATCATATTACCTAGAATGTCGAGCCTTGCATGTGGAGTGAAGCATCGTTGTGGACCGTTGAGCACTGTACAGGTTATAGTCTGGTTTTAACAAAAAACGTTTTCCCCTTTATTAAAACCAAGTTCTCTATAACCAATGGCTCTGATACCAATCTGTCACACCCCCAAAAATCCACCTGCGGAGTACTACCGCTTGGAGGCGTGACTGACCAGGATCCAGCCACCAATCATATTGAACATACGAGTTAAAAGATATAAAAGTTTAACCAATACAATTGGTGTCCAAACAAACACATAGTTAAGTTGCAAGCGGAAGCATAAGTCTTAAAACAAAACATAAGTTCAATTGTTTCAAAGTTTAACATGGCACACAGTCGTCTATGTCCCACAACGATCCTCCTCCATGCAAGCTCCAGCTTAAGAACCTAAGGACCTGCAAAGCATGTAGTAACGAGTCAACAACTAGTTGAGTGAGTTCACGGTTGGGTGTTCGTTTTAAGTTGTTTCGAAAACAGTTTCCTTTAGCTGGCATCCTGCCGTGGGGGTTACCCCATAGTTTAAAAACGTGACTTGTTCATTCCCGGTTACTCTGGCAATCCTGCCGTGGGGGCTACCCCGTGTTAGTTATCTGGCATTTCGGCCGTGGGGGCTACCCCATGTATCTACTAGACTCGTTACCATATCGACTGCTGACTGTAGTCATGTTTAAGTGCCCTGAAACTGTCAATGTCTATCATCATTGACGTGCCCCAGATCCATTAGTTCACGCCCGTCCTCTGCGGCACGGTGTGAGGTTTGTCAGACCTAAATAGCGCTATCTAACTAATGACCCGCTCGCCATTGGCCCGGCGATTAAGTCGATATAAAAAGGAGGGACTTCGTGATAGAGTTTTGGTCTAGTACGAGTTATCTGTCCATGAGGACGAGGAATTACATTCCTGAACCTTTGCTGTCCTACCCAAGGAGGACGAGGAACCCAGTTCCTTAACCCCAATTCCCGACCCCTGGGAATCCCATGCTTTGTAGAGGGTGTGAACTCACCTTGGTTTGCTCGGTAGAAAACACAGAAAGTCAAACAAGCGACGTTGAGGCTACTCACGTCCTATCATAGTTGTATCATACAATCAGGTTCGTATTCAAGTAGTGCACGTATGTCATTCACGTTAATCATGGCAGTTCATCGACATTCACATTCAATCAGTAACATATCAGGTTTGCATACTAGGCCCAAGAGTCCGGCCCAATCAAATAAGCCCATAATTAAACAAGTCCAACAGTGTGTACCCGTATATGACCCCGAGTCGCAACTAGGCGTTTGCGACTCGCAACCGGTGTCGCAATCACGGTTTCGGTTTGTGCTGGTTTGGTTACGAGTCGCAATCGGACTCGCAACGGTGGTTTCGAGTCACAAGGTTTGGCGTGCTGATCATATGTGGTTTCGAGTCGCAACCGGGTGTTTGCGACTCGCAATCTGTGTCGCAACCGGGAGATTACGACTCATTGTGCCTGGTTTCGAGTCGCAACTGCTGGTTTCGAGTGGACATCTACTGATTCGGAACAGTGTACTATTCTGATTTCTGGTAACAGTTTGTACTAACCAACCAAATTCCTTAAACATGTTCCTTGTCTAGCAGTTTACTAAAAATGGATCAAACAATCAGGATTCAAATATTCAACCATGTTCTTATGATATTCAACCATGTTCTTCATGTTCATCAAATATTCAAAACACATTCAACGCATATCCGGATATTCATCAAACACAAACAGCCCCTATTAAACATGTTTTGCATTTTCGGACAAGGGTTATATTATCCAAACTAGATATCAAAGCTCATATTGCAACAACATGTATTCTACAATCCTTATGAACAACAACAATCTTAACATCGGTTATACAAGGAGAATCTATATTTATCATGTATGAACCTTAACAAGCAAACATGTTATCAAATCATCATCATCAACCGAAAATCATACATCATTATCAACTCAATATACCATACACATCCGGTTCACAAACATTATCAAACATACACTACACTAGTTAAGTTCTATCATTCATACTATTATTTAACATAACAAACATCATGAAAAAATCACTTAACAAGCATCATAGAAGCACTAACAAACATCATAAACACTAACCGGTTCAAGTGTGGGTTCAAAGGTGCGAGTGAGGCTTCCAACCGGTGTGTGTGAGGGACGATCCGAGAGCTTCTTACGGTTGATGATTGGATCCGAGAGTGAAGGAGAGTATTGTTGTGGTTTAGGGTTTTAGTGTGAGAGAGTAGAGAGTGTGTGTTGGAGAGTATGAATGTTGTTCAAAATGGTAACATGGCCATCTATCAAGTGTATATATATCCACTCCAAGCAATGTACCCTAGTGGGCTTCGAATTAGACTAAGGGGTGTGTGTGGCCCAACCGGCCTATGAGTGGTGTGGTGTTTACTCGAGACCACATGGTCTCGGGTCGGGTCCTAGTTGTTTCGGTTCCTAGACATACTCGCATACATACGATCACAACATACACATAACATGACACATGATCATATAAGTTCACATAAATCATTCATTAATTCATCAAATCAGTTAGTCACTAATCGTTCAAGCATACAACGGAAGGTTCTAAATTTCGAGTTGTCACAACAGCCTTGCTACTTATATATCAACTATTATAGAAAGGCTTATTTTAAGGTGAGATGGTTATTCCAACCATTACTTAAATCTAATCTTAAGGAATAGCAAATCCTTACAGCTAGTCGAATTAAGTCGACGATCCTGGGCAGCTAATGGCGATTCTTAATTGTTGCCTAAATAGGGTTGCGGTAATCAATGCATAAGCAAAATGAACCGTCTTTCTTAATTAGCAATATCAAACTCTTAGAATATTGAGTTGGGCTATATGAACCTCTATCCTAAAACTCCCTTAATCAGGGTTCTGATTCTTCCAATGATGATACTAGTTATCATGTAAATTTTATATTAATGCATCCCTAAGCGGGACGTTAATCTTAACTCTACTTGCCTCTAAGGAGGTAAACAGGGAATCTTGGAGAAGATGGTCAAAACATAAGGAGGTTACAGAGATTTTCCAATTCCCAGGCTCCAGTTCATTTACCATGGTCTGCGTCAGATAAGTGATACATTCGTGTTACGAGTCCACGAATTTCTTACTCAGGAACGTTTACTTGGATAATTCCATTTTAGATATCTTCTTTGAATACCATTAGCTGACTTTAATACCGTATGACCATTGGAATATCTTTAGGGTTCCATGCATTAAACCTCCATACTGATCAGGCATGGAAGCAATCTATGGAACATATTAAGATACACCAATCCTCATGTGACGCTTTTGTCGTACCATCTGGTATTCGCAATCGATAGAGATCAAGAGATATCAATCACTTATGATGATGCACTTCATCTGAAGAGAGGGTACACTAGAATTTCATGACTGAAGGCTTTTGGCAGGAGCAGAAGAAATGGTTCCTATGATTTTCGCCTGTAAGTTTTACCTTACACTTAATATCTAGGGTTCTCATGGGAGTCTTTAAGAGTTTGCTATACTTACCATCTATGAGGGATTGATTGGTATCCGAAATAAAGCAGAACTCCTAGCGTTTTATTCAACTTCATATATTATGCTTAGGGTTCTAATAGGCAGATTAAATAACTTATAAAATTCATTCCACAATGATTTATCTTCACCTGGATCAAGCAATACCCTTGCATATACATCACGGACAAGGACGTACCGGTTATAACATTGTCACCTTGTATGGCATCTTTTGCATCCATCTGAGAGACCTTAGCGTTGGTCTTCTTATCTCCTTCAAGCTTCTTAGCATACTTTGGGCAATTTGATTTGATATGCCCTTTCTCGTTACAGTTGTAACAAGTCGCATCTCCTATCTTCTAGCATTCCAATGTTTTATGCTCCCTAGATTTGCAGATCCCACAAGCCCTAGGCTGCGATTGGGATTTTGGTTCGTACCTGCACTACCCACAATGGCGCTTCTTGCAGGTCTTGCATTCAGGTTTCTGGTTGGACTTTTGTTTATTCTTCTTTTTAGAGCTCTGGGAGTTATCTTCCTCCCTTTTCCTTTTCAGTTCACCCTTTACATTAGAGGCACGAACGAGATCCTTCTCGTGAGTAACGAAGGGTGGTCTTGGTTGAGATTTGGAGCAAGTAGCATTGGGCCCCTTGATCTTTTTCACAGCCTTCTTCACAGCTTTTCCAACAGCTGCGTTTATCATAGTCTGAAGAACATCCTTGGAAGTTCTAAGGTTCACAATTGTAGTATCATTAGCATGTGTCGCATCATCCATAACACGATCAACGGCTGTCTTATCCAATTTTGTGATACTCGATATTTGATTCCTAACACCAAATAAAACAATTATTTAGTTGCAATCCAACAACCGCTAGTCATCATCCTGATGCCCTAATATATACCAACCATGGTATCGTTAAACCATACAGGTTAATATAGTACGAACATTCTCAATGAACGTCATTTAAATATGTATATATATCAATTATGCTTAGCCTAGGCCATAAAAGACCATTAATGGCAATTAAGGTTTGGACCTAGTCCATCACCTGTTTGACAGGGGATCAGTTGTCACGTCTGTCTTGATCATATTGATGATTTTGGATATCTTGAAAGCTTGAAATTAGGATATTAGATAAGAGCGGTTCCTAATGGATATAAAGCATCCATCTAAGGTTGTTGAAGCAGTCCTAAATGTTATCGGCCAATTCTACCTCGCGTTATAAGCCTAAGATCCTAATAGGCGGATACAACAGCTTACAATATTTATTGTCCTCAATAGACTTTTCTGCGCCAGAATCAAATAATCCCCATATAAGCATCATTGATAAGGAAAAGTACCTTTTACGATGCCATCTTTCTATATCGCCTCCTGGTGTCCATCTGGAAGACGCATGCGTTTGCTTTCTTGGCCTCTTCAGACTTCTTCTGATTCCTAGGGCAGTTAGTCTTGATGTGCCCCTTCTCGTTGCAACCATAACAGGTCGCATCTTTCAACTTTTTGAAATCCAAGGTCTTATGCTCCTTGGACTTGCAGATTCCACAAGGAAGAGGCTGAGATTCAAATCTGCATTTCCCCAGGTGGAATTTCCTACATGTTTTGCACCTGGTCTTTTCACCCGTCTGCTGGTTATCCTTATTAAACTCGGAACTCTTCCTATGATCAGAGTTCCCCTTTTTCTTCTTATCGAAGTGATGAGAACCCTCATCCTCCTTTTTACGCTTCCCTTCTTCCGAAGCTTTTGCAGCCTTGTTTCTGGCTACGTCGAGTGTGAGAGATAGCGACAAATCTGCCGCTGACCGGAATGTAGTAGGTCTCGATGCTTTCACGCTTGCCTTAACTTCTGGGGCTAGGCCCCCAATAAAGCGAGCTATACGCTTTGTTTCTGGTGTGATCAAGTAAGGAACCAATCGAGACATAGTATTGAAATTTGTAAGATATGCCTGGCAATCTAAGTCCTTCATGACCAATGCCAAGAAATCGGTTTCAATTTTCTCAACTTCATGTTGAGGACAGTAATTTTCCTTGATAAGAGCAACAAACTGATCCCATGTTTGATTATACAACGGGATTTTCCTAGTAGCCTGGATTAGCGACCTCCACCAAGCTAGAGCTTCTCCTTTAAAAGATTGTGAAACAAACTTCACAATGTCTTGCTCTGCACATCCGCTAATATCAACAACAGTGTCCATCTCCTCGAGCCACGTCATGCAGTCGATGGCTCCTTTTTCTCCTGTGAAGTCTCTGGGCTTGCAGGAGATAAAATATTTATACGAACAGGTTTTAACATGTGGTTCTTGATTAAGCACAACCTGTCTAGGCGGAACACTCCTCTGATTTGACGAATTATGAACATCGTCCTCCTTTGAATCATGTGATTTAGAAGGGGGTTACTACGAGCCACGGATAGAGTCTTAGAGTGTGTACCACTTAACTCATTATACTGTCTGTCAAGAGCTCGAGTAACAGCATTATCTATTAATGCCTGCAGTTCCTCACCAGTTATGTTAACTCTGGTAGTGTCATTGTTCTCCCTCGGGTGGCTGTTAACCTCCTCTGATCCAGCCATGTAGCTTGATTGCTACATAAATACTGACAATGATTTATTTAGAGGTTATTATGGAATCATCATTTTTGACGATTCATCAACCATGGTAATATAAACCATATTGGTTCATTTGTTAGTTATATTTAATTAGTATTTTCATTATAGTTTATCCTAGTTATAAAACATTAAGGATATTAAAGTGGCGCAAAAGGCCTAGTCATAAAGACAGTTTTTAAATTTATAAGCCATGATTTCGGAGAATCGAGGCATTTTGGTTTGAACATATTTCATTACCTTTTTCTTGACAGAGAGTCAAAGACTACAACTGTCTTTTGCCCCACAGGGCGTTAATTATAGCCCGTAGGCACTTCATCCTTAAGGGATTGTTATATAAATAAGGGAAATTGAAATATCCCAATTTAAAGATGACTTATGTGATTTTATCAGATCACAGTTTGTCGAAAATGTTAACATGCTTTCAGATGTTAACAAGAATTTGAATCTTTTGAATAGGTTTTACCATCTTGGCCGTGCCTGAAATGACAGGTAGGCTAGGTTTTAACTTTAAGATTCTTTTTAGTATTAAGAGTAGAACAACCCTAAATGGGGATGTTAATAAGGATCTGTATCTACTTGAGGAACTGTCATCTTGGCCCTGTCCTTAAAATGACACATGGGCTAGGTCTTGTCCTTTTTGGATTTTTGCCAATTTATAATATTGGTAGATCCGATAATAGGAACGTTATTTTAAATCTAACCGTTCCATTTAAAATTTAAACAGGTACATGGTTGCCCTAACACAGGACTTCTAACAATACTGACTCGCCCATGCAGAGGCTAATCAGAAAAATAACAAAGGAAACAAATAAAGGACAAAAACGAATCAGGAGTAGTCCTAAGTTCTTTGTCTAGACTCAAGAATGTGCAACTGTGTAACTGAGATTAAACACAAAAGGCTAGTGTTTAATTCACTCAGTGTTGGCTCTGATACCAACCTGTCACACCCCTATTTTACCACGTGTCACCAGTGGGCCCGGTGGGGAGTATCGTGACGTAGTTGATATCATCATAGTCAAACAACACAAATAATGAATGCACAGTGGAAGCAAAAGATAAAATATTACAACCCGATATAAAGTAATATCCAAGTATTTCAAACGGAATGTAAAGGATCCACAGGCGGATCTTAAAACAGAAAGATAAACACTGTTCAACAGACTTTAGGCATCTAGAACTTGCAAGATTCCCTATTGACGCCCTGAGCTCCCAGCCAATTACGTGCAGTACATGTCACTTAACCTTTTTGGAAAATACGTCAGTTTACACTGGTAAATACAACTTAACTGACTCATTTTGAAAATAGTTTAGAAAATTGATTTGAATGCACTAGGCACAAAATTCTTTTATAACTTGGGACAATTATATAAAAATAATCTTGTATACAGATTTACATGTTCGTTATACACTTAGGGCCCGATGTAGAAACCGGGTCAAGATTAATAGACACACCACAAGTATAGGCCCACATGAGCGTGAGATACCGTTTCCCTTATGCAACAGTCAGGTGTATGCCTACACCCCGTGCATAAGACGTGGCCATTTTATAATACAATGATGCCAAGGATATCCGGGACATGGTCATTAACCCCTAAAGGCCTTTATTTCAAACAAGACAGATTAAAGCGTGTTACCTCAATAATTTAATCACAATACGATTAAACATTCAATACCCGACCAAGCGGTATTATTATAATACCGTATCCCAAGCCCGTATAGGGAAAATAAGCTAAGAGTATTTACCTGAGCTAAATATAAATTCAATCCCAGCCGTATATCAAATCAGCAAGCACAAGTACTTCTACTGGGGCTCCTAATCTAGAACGAATGTTTTTAATAACCTATTAGATTCCTAACGGGTCTTAATTAAGCCTATGCTTAGACCGGTTAATTTTAAGGAAAGGTTTACGGTTCAAAACGCAAGATTAAGCGTAGACTGGAATAGAATGTGATTTAGACCTGACAAGTTTGGAGACTTGTATAATATGGGTAAACTAAACACATTCTGGATTTTGGGGTGAAAATGATAAGGTTTGACCCGTTTCGGTTACTTTATGCAAACTAGATACATAAACCGATCCAAACGCGAAACGTGCGTAACGTGCGTAACGGGTACCCATAAGAGTCATATTCAGGTTTCCTAAGTTAATATGCCTTAAATATGATGTGATATTAGTAAGATACCTTTAGTTATGCCCAAAATGAATTTAAAACCAATTTATGCCCCGAAGGGGTATTTTAGTCATTTAAAAGGTTATAAAAGAGATCAAATATAAATCCGAGGTTCAGGTCTGATTTGATTAGTAAAAATACTTAATTTACTAAGTTATATCATTAGGGTATTACATATATGTGAAATTTATCATTTATAACCATACTATGCACCGTGGGGGCATTATGGTAATTTCACATAGGCTTAAAAGGTCCAAACTGGAAACCTGAGTTTAAAACTTTTCCTTACTGTTAAAATGTAAAAATTTACTGAATATATCAGTAGGCATCAACCCTTATATGTTTAAAATAGTTTTGATACATACTATGCGTTAAAAACGCTTAAAAAGGCGATTTAGAGCCATTTCCGGGTTTTCAAAGAAAAGCTGATATTTTTATTATTGCAGAAGGCTCAAAATACTTTATTTATCATATTAGATTAGTAGAAAAAGGTTTGGGGTCAAAAGGATTTGTAAAACTCATTTTATAGCCCAAAAGGGCAAAACCGGCAATTACCGAATCAAGCTTAAAACCCTATGTTATGCTCAGCCTAAATATATTAAAAATCTTCAAAAATCCCAAAATGTTATTTTATATCAGTGGGTAAAAAGTTTGGTATCAAAAATTGGGTTTAAATAGGTTATACGCTAATTACGCCGTTTAATTAATAAAAAGCTTTTTAATTACGCTATTGTGCATAACTCCTAATCTAGACCTCCAACTGATGTCAAATTTTAGGGACACGTTTATATATCAGTAATAAAGGTTTCTATTCTTTCACATTTTCAAAAATATCATTTCATGGTCAAAAGGGCATAACGGTCAATAGTTAGGCATATAACGGAAACTTGAAATGAATAGGATACTAAGGATCCAAGTTGTATAACCTCAGAGGGTTATACTAACCTATAATATGGTCCTAATGGAATCCTAAGGCATATCTAAACTAAGCTAAATCGGGTCAGAACTGGAAGTCAAAGCAAAAGTCAACTTTTGCGACTTTCGGTCCCGAACCGAGCTTATACTAAGAATTGTCAGGTTGAATCATGCTTAGGCATGTTCAACTAATATTTACCAAGTTATTAAAGTGAGAAAACTGATTTTATGACTTTTATATAATAGCCATGTATTTTATTTAAAACTAACATGTTTGACTTTTATTTGACCCGATAATTAAACTAAGTAAACGTGGTAATTAGGAGGTACCCTTTTAAGGGTTAAACACCTACCTAATTATGGTCACGTAGCCATGTTTGATGCGAACAATGGCTCAACCGTTTAAAAGTCAAAGCGTTTATCGAAAACGCTTGACTTTCGGTTATAACTGCTAAAATTTAAACTAAGCATGAAAGGACACTTACAAAAGGTCCAAGCAAGGAGGGAATTGATCTTGGATGTTCAGGTATGAAGCACAAAGGCCCCAACTTAGAACAATGAGATCAAGGTGTGAATGAGAGCAAAAATCAAGTGGGTATTTATAGGTTTTTGAGAACCGTTAGGATCGTTTCTGGTAAACCGTGCTTCAATCTTGGCCCTCCATGTGTGCCCAAGGTTTCTAAATACAATGGGTGTTGAAAACCAGCTCATGGTATTGAGAATTGATGGGTTTTGGAAGCTTGGAGTGGCAATCAAGCAAAAAAACGCAATGCTGGCAGACCAAACCGTAAGCCCCATTATGCAAACCGTAAGCCACGGTTGGGCCAGACTAGTCACACTCACAATTTTTCATTTATTGCAACTTTGGCCCCTTTGACATCCAAACTGGTGTTTTTCACTTCTAACACCCGTTTAACCAAATTTTTAGACTCTATAAGGATGTTAAAGCTTAGGGGACTTGAAATATGCTTGAAAATATGCCGGATGTCGGTTCGTTTGGTCGTACGATTACGTTGTTCGGCTAATTACGACGAAACACGAACGGACGCGAAAAACGATCCAAAATTACGCGACGAATGGAATTTTATCAAGCCAATCACTAAAATAAAATATTTTAATGATTACATAAATTTTTGGGTGTCCGGGGATATTCAGAATGCGAGATATGCACAAAAGTGCAAACTTGTGCACTTTTTGACACTTTTAGTCCCTGCATGACATAAAAGTTTATTTTTGCGCACCAAACACCTCTAAGCCTATATCTAAGTTATATAAAAGATAAATAGGGTATGTTTAACTTATGGACATATTCCGGAAGGTCCGTTACCATACGATTCGACCTACTTTTGCAGTTTGAGGCAATTAGTCCTTTAATTGCGCATTCCCAAGCATATACTTAAATATTACTATGCTCTCGTTCGCCTAGATGGTCACCGAAAGGCGTAGATTCAAAAGTTGACGCTTTAGGTCCCTCTATTGCGCAAACTTGCGCATTTAATCATTTAATAGCATTGAAGCCTCATCTAATCCATATTAGACATTCTTGTAAGTATTATTAAACATCACGATGCTTCGGATTCGATAAAAGGTCATTCAGAGGTATAATTAAACATATTGACACTTTTAGCCCCTCTAACTTGCAAAGTTGCGCGTAACTTTACTTATAGGCATAAAAACGTTAGACGGCCATTATTTGGCATTCCCGAGAGTATAATTAAATATCATGAAGCTCTCAGTTTGTTAAAAGGTCACTCAGAGGTTAGAATTGACATGTTGACGCTTTTAACCCTTTATTACGCAAACCTTCAATTAATTACGCAAACGGCTACACTTAACCATCAAGTGGCACATTTGTGAATATAAACATCGTAAGAGGTTATTTAGAAACTTATTTTAGGTATGCTAACACTTCCAGTCCTTTCATAATCAAAGTTTTCGATTTTTCAAAAAATTAGTCCCTAAATTTCAATGTTTGACTTCATTAGGGTTCATTACACGTGTCAAGACTTCATTGGACGTGATTTTACGAGGTGTTACATCCTCACCCCCTTAAAAGAAATCTCGACCTCGAGATTTGCTAATGTAATGGAAGTACTTTTTGTCGGATAACGGACTTAACTTCCACAGCCTATTTGGGCCTCTAGAGGCATCCTAAATGACCTTTATAATAGGTTTATGTTTTCTTCCTTAGATTCTGATCCTGACGATCCTTAATCGATACGGGTTTCTTATAATATCATAGATACGTCTATCATTATGTGATAATGCTTCTCGACTTATTGGTGACATACATCCTTAAATCATTAGTGTGGGTCACACTGCGAGTTCCACCACGTTCCATAACTAGGTTTTAGTTTAAAAGCTATTGACCTTTGATGTATTCCACTTTCCTCGAATGATCCTATATATAATCAGAGCTTAACTAGCCTGTTGTATAAAATTTTCAGTACACTCTTCTTAGAGCAATACTTTCAATTGAACCCTAGTCCTTATTAAGGACTTAAGAGGGTTGCGATTTTTATTAATCCTTGATTTTCTGCCGATTACTGGCAACTCTAAGATGATTATGAATTCGAATGATATTATTTGTTGTTTCCAATGCAACTTTCAGATCCTGATAGTTGGACTTACCAATCTATTGTTCTAACAATAGATGTTTAACATTCCATTTATACAAGGTCTCCAAGGGAACAGCCTTGCTACTTATATATCAACTATTATAGAAAGGCTTATTTTAAGGTGAGATGGTTATTCCAACCATTACTTAAATCTAATCTTAAGGAATAGAAAATCCTTACAGCTAGTCGAATTAAGTCGACGATCCTGGGCAGCTAATGGCGATTCTTAATTGTTGCCTAAATAGGGTTGCGGTAATCAATGCATAAGCAAAATGAACCGTCTTTCTTAATTAGCAATATCAAACTATTAGAATATTGAGTTGGGCTATATGAACCTCTATCCTAAAACTCCCTTAATCAGGGTTCTGATTCTTCCAATGATGATACTAGTTATCATGTAAATTTTATATTAATGCATCTCTAAGCGGGACGTTAATCTTAACTCTACTTGCCTCTAAGGAGGTAAACAGGGTAATCTTGGAGAAGATGGTCAAAACGCAAGGAGGTTACAGAGATTTTCCAATTCCCAGGCTCCAGTTCATTTACCATGGTCTACGTCAGATAAGTGATACATTCGTGTTACGAGTCCACGAATTTCTTACTCAGGAACGTTTACTTGGATAATTCCATTTTAGATATCTTCTTTGAATACCATTAGCTGACTTTAATACCGTATGACCATTGGAATATCTTTAGGGTTCCATGCATTAAACTTCCATACTGATCAGGCATGGAAGCAATCTATGGAACATATTAAGATACACCAATCCTCATGTGACACTTTTGTCGTACCATCTGGTATTCGCAATCGATAGAGATCAAGAGATATCAATCACTTATGATGATGCACTTCATCTGAAGAGAGGGTACACTAGAATTTCATGACTGAAGACTTTTGGCAGGAGCAGAAGAAATGGTTCCTATGATTTTCGCCTGTAAGTTTTACCTTACACTTAATATCTAGGGTTCTCATGGGAGTCTTTAAGAGTTTGCTATACTTACCATCTATGAAGGATTGATTGGTATCCGAAATAAAGCAGAACTCCTAGCGTTTTATTCAACTTCATATATTATGCTTAGGGTTCTAACAGGCAGATTAAATAACTTATAAAATTCATTCCACAATGACTTATCTTCACCTGGATCAAACAATACCCTTGCATATACATCACGGATAAGGACGTACCGGTTATAACATTGTCATCTCGTATGGCATCTTTTGCATCCATCTGAGAGACCTTAGCGTTGGTCTTCTTATCTCCTTCAAGCTTCTTAGCATACTTTGGGCAATTTGATTTGATATGCCCTTTCTCGTTACAGTTGTAACAAGTCGCATCTCCTATCTTCTAGCATTCCAATGTTTTATGCTCCCTAGATTTGCAGATCCCACAAGCCCTAGGCTGCGATTGGGATTTTGGTTCGTACCTGCACTACCCACAATGGCGCTTCTTGCAGGTCTTGCATTTAGGTTTCTGGTTGGACTTTTGTTTGTTCTTCTTTTTAGAGCTCTGGGAGTTATCTTCCTCCCTTTTCCTTTTCAGTTCACCCTTTACATTAGAGGCACGAACGAGATCCTTCTCGTGAGTAACGAAGGGTGGTCTTGGTTGAGATTTGGAGCAAGTAGCATTGGGATCCTTGATCTTTTTCACAGTCTTCTTCACAGCTTTTCCAACAGCTGCGTCTATCATAGTCTGAAGAACATCCTTGGAAGTTCTAAGGTTCACAATTGTAGTATCATTAGCATGTGTCGCATCATCCATAACACGATCAACGGCTGTCTTATCCGATTTTGTCACACTCGATATTTGATTCCTAACACCAAATAAAACAATTATTTAGTTGCAATCCAACAACCGCTACTCATCATCCTGATGCCCTAATATATACCAACCATGGTATCGTTAAACCATACAGGTTAATATAGTATGAACATTCTCAATGAACGTCATTTAAATATGTATATATATCAATTATGCTTAGCCTAGGCCATAAAAGACCATTAATGGCAATTAAGGTTTGGACCTAGTCCATCACCTGTTTGACAGGGGATCAGTTGTCACGTCTGTCTTGATCATATTGATGATTTTGGATAGCTTGAAAGCTTGACATTAGGATATTGGATAAGAGCGGTTCCTAATGGATATAAAGCATCCATCTAAGGTTGTTGAAGCAGTCCTAAATGTTATCGGCCAATTCTACCTCGCGTTATAAGCCTAAGATCCTAATAGGCGGATACAACAGCTTACAATATTTATTGTTCTCAATAGACTTTTCTGCGCCAGAATCAAATAATCCCCATATAAACATCATTGATAAGGAAAAGTACCTTTTACGATGCCATCTTTCTATATCGCCTCCTGGTGTCCATCTGGAAGACTCATGCGTTTGCTTTCTTGGCCTCTTCAGACTTCTTCTAATTCCTAGGGCAGTTAGTCTTGATGTGTGATGCGTGTGAAGTGTTATATATATTAGGTGTATATTTTAAGCCCCTTTAACACTTATTTTAGCCAAGTTTTAAATTTATAAAACACGATATTTTACTAACACTAAACACACATATGGGCAAGTGCACCCATCGTGAGCGTAGTATAGCGTTGGTAAGATACCGAGGTCGTCCATGGACACAAGAGCTTTTAATACCGGTTTATCCTCAACGTCTAATCAAAATAAAAAGTTTAGAAAAATGTTTTAAACTAAGAAAAATAAAAACTAACTAAAATGCTGAAAATAAAATAAAAATAAAAACAGATAGACAAGATGAATCACTTGGTTCCGACTCGTATCTAGTGTAACGTTTGATTATTTCCGCACTTTTGCACATAATTAAGAGATTATCTTAGTTATTGTAGTAGGCCCCTCTTTTGAAGGTGACGTTACCCTCACCCCAGTAGTTTGAGTCAGCAAGGATACAATCCTAAAAGGGTGGATTATTGGAAGATAATTAATTAAGTTATTAATGCAATATTATGGTAGGCCCCTATTTTGGAGGTGACGTTACCCTCGACTAAGTAGTCTGAGTCAGCAGGGATACAGTCCTAAATAGCCGGGTTATAGTATTAATAGTAGTTAACTTATGAGGGGATCAAAGAGTTTGGACCCCCGCCATCCAATACCATGAAGTATTGAAGGAGGTCCTACTAAATTTCACCCAGGTCCATTGCAGGACCTCTAAACGCTGAACAATGGCAAGACCTTTACCAAACCATTCCCTTAACCCCCGACCAGGTAGCCAACATACCTCCATATAGACCGTGGAGATATGAATGGTGAAAATCTTTTATTTTATATAGACAGTAAAATAATTTCAAGACACCACGGACAAACGATAAAGAAAGATCACCTTCAACATAAGCAACTAGTTATTAAAGTCATTAATACGAAACCAAATAAAAAGTGCAAAAGATTAGAAATAAAAAGTATTACACTAGACACTTTGTCTTCACCAAGTGATGTAAGAGACTTAGGCAAACATGGCCTTGATTGTCAAGAACTCTTACGATCAATCTTGGATCCCGAGACGACTCACACACTCTACGATGGACAATGGATGATGGTGGTGGATGATGGTGTTATGGTGGTGGTGGGTGGTGGGTGAAGTGTGAGAGAGGTGGTGTGCCAAGGGATGGTTTGAGCTTGAGCCAAGCACTTCTATTTATAGGCTGAACAGAAGCTCGGGCACGGCCCCGTGTCCAGTGGGCACGGTCCCGTGTCCACATCCTCTCTTTCTTCATTAAATGCAGCTTTGTCTTATTAGTTGACCACGCCCCCGTGTCCGTTGAGCACGACCCCGTGTGCAGAAGAATCTTTGTACTATGAAGATTTGCCTGGATTGTGCGAATCTTAAAGTTGACCACGGCCCCGTGTCCGCTGAGCACGGCCCCATGGTGGGCAATAGAAGCTTCTACCACTTTGTCTTTTCTGCTGACACTTGGGCACGCCCCCGTGCTGGCTGAGCACGGGGCGTGTTCAGGCCTCTGATCTCTTATTTTGCTTGGGAAGATGCTGTAGTGGGGTCAGGCATGCCATGTCTTGTTCCTTTTCTTGTATTTATGTTAGATTTTGATGTCTTTTTGCTTCTTTTGTTAATTTGAGCTCATTTAATCCTGAAAATACAAAAGGAAGACAAAAGCACACTTTTTCCAACATTAGTACTAAAAAAGGGTTAGTTTTATGCCTCATTTGATGAAATTTATATGTTAATATTTGAACACATCAAATACCCCCACACTTGAATCTTTGCTTGTCCTCAAGCAAAACTCTTTAATATGTGGCTATTTACACTCCCAAATGGAATGGGTAGAAAAGAAGGTTTTGGGCTTGTCATAGAGTGTCGGGATTTCCAAGATTCTTTATTTAGTTTTATTTTTATTTATTTACAATCCTATTCGTCATGATTTATTAAAAACTTTTCATAAGATAAATTACTTATTAGGGCATAACATGCCTTTGTAAAATTCTATTTATATACAAGTTCACATACCTCACGGGGATCACTCAACACTCGGCCGAAAATGTATTTTTTGTGGATCACTCGAGAGCGGCATGGAACTTACTCCTACCATAGGCTTGCCAAGCAATCAATCCTCCTCCTTTTTAACTTATATACCTTTGTAAATATCAAGAGGACTTTGTGGGTTAAGGGTTAGGCTTGGGTTAAAGGTAGGTGGTTGGGTTGGTGGTTAGTGGTTAGTAGAAAAAGGGCGAAAAGCGTAACAAGTGTCGGTTTTCGTATGACTTTCTATTTTTGTAACTTTTATTTTGATGAAGCTATTTATTCAAACAAAGTTATTTTTGATGAACTTGTTTGTTTATTTTCTTTTGCTTCATCATCAACACAATTGTTTTTTTTTTTTTTTTTTTTTTTTGAAAAGTCATATGAAGAACCAAACTTGTTACTAAAACAAAGGGGTAAAAATGAAAAAGGTTTTGGTGGGTAAAAAGGGTGTTTGGTTTGGGTTATGAAATGAAAAGGTTTAGGCTCAAAGGGGCTAACTAGGGGGATTTTGGGTAGGTGGTAAAAAAAAAAGGAAAAATAATGGCGTAGAAATAAAAAGGGTTAGTCCTAATGCCTCCATCATTTACTTACTCGGGTTTAAGTTGGTAAGGACCGATAATGTATCGTCATGGCAAGTTCTAGAGTCGTAAGAACCAAGCGGCTATTCACACAAGAAACGAAAAATGAGCAATTAGTTCTAATGATATGTAATTGTATGCTCAATAAAGGCACAAAACTCACTTTTGTGGGAATTGGTTTTTTTTATGTGATCAAGTATATATAATTAAATTTTAACTAAGCTTGTCATGCCTTTTCATAATTTTCTTATGTTGGTTCTTTTTATCACGACGCTATCGGTTGTAAATTTGTAAAAATATAACCTTTTTAAGAACTTGAATTTCCCGAGTTAAACCTAGACAAGTAAAAAAATGAAAATTTTTGAAAAAATTTGGGGTGATTAGCGGTTCCAATAGAGTTTTGTGTAAGGCTTGTATTTAGGACTTGCAAGATTCAAGGTTTTAGCATCCCCCCCACACTTAAATTACACATTGTCCTCAATGTGTCCCAAAAATAAGTTTTTAGGTTGATTGAATGTGTAAAAAGGTGTGAAACGCAAAAAAAATTCTGTTACTGGGCGCTGAACACGGCCTCGTGTGATCCGGGCACGGCCCCGTGTTCAAGTGCCAGTAATAAAATTAAAACAAGAGAAACAGAAGTCTGGACACGGGGGCGTGTTGGGTGAACACGGCCCGTGTCCAGTTACCTGAACTGGGTTTTTTTTTTCTGCAGACAGTGCAGCACGGGGCCGTGTTGGGTGGACACGGCCCGTGCCGAGCTTACTGTAAATGAAGAAATTTGTCGGGCGGTTCTGTTTTCCTGTATGGAGTGTTGGCTCAAGTCTCCCTTGCATCCTTTGCCATCTCAAGTGTGTTTTATTCCTGAAAATTAAAACTAACTAGAAAACATAAAATTAATCTAAGCTAAACTAAGGATAGTTCCGCGGAATGCCTCCGTGGTGCGCCACGTTTATAAGGGTCCTTGGCTAGACCCAAAGCCTGGTCATATGTTACCCAAGTGGGATGTATTGCATCCCATGTTACACCGTCGGAGAGCGTCATCCAATCTTGAGTCTATGACCTTCATGTATTTGACCGGGTCTTCGTCCTCTACTCTTTTTCCACATTCAAACTTCACTTCCTCGTCCCCAAACTTTAATGTTAACGTTCCGTCGTTCATATCCACCACTGCTTGTGCGGTGGCTAGGAATGGCCTCCCGAGGATGAGAAGGACGTCGGTGTCTTCTTCCATGTCTAGGATGACAAAGTCGGTTGGAAAAACGAAGTTGTCAACCTTGACCAGTAGATTCTCAGCGACACCTTGTGGAAATTTGACGGACCTATCAGCGAGTTGTATGCTCATCTTTATAGGGCTTGTTGTTCCTAGGCCGAGCCGTTTGAATATTGACATGGGCATGAGGTTAATACTAGCCCCGAGATCGGCTAATGCATTACGAATGGGGGACTTCCCAATTGAGCAAGGAATTGTGAAGCTCCCGGGATCGATTTTCTTTTGTGGAAGTTTGTTGAGTACTAAAGCGGAGCATTCTTCGCCTAAGTTAACTAATTGCAATGATTCAATTTTCCTTTTGTGAGTGAGGAAATCCCTCATAAATTTTGCATATTGAGGCATTTGGGTTAGAACCTCAATAAAAGGAATATTGACATGCAATTGTTTTAGTAAGCTTTCGAACTTTGCGAATTGCTCATCGGTCTTTTGACGATTTAACCTACCGGGGTACGGAATTGGAGGCGTCTTGGTGGGCTCTTGATTTGGTGAAGAAGCCTTTTCTAGTTGAGGTGTAGGTGAAGTCGTGCCTTGGCGTTGACCTTCTTCAACTGGCGGTAATGGGGCATCTTCGGGACCCACGGTTCGGTTTCTTAAAGTGATGAGGTGTACTTGCGCCTTTGGGTTTGGTTCGGTATTACTTGGTAACGCGCCTTGTGGTCTCTCGGAGAAATTTTGAGCTAGTTGATTTAATTGTTTTTCAACGTTTTGAATGCTAGCTTGTTGATTTCTAAAATTCGATTCCAATTGTTGAAATCGATCCGAGTTTTTCTTTTCGGTGTCAGAGATGAGGCGAGATACGGTATCTTCAAGCCTTTCTCTTCCACCTTGTTGTTGAGAGAAATTATGTTGTTGTTGAAAATTAGTTCGTTGGTTTTGTTGGTTACTACTATTGCCGGGATCTCTCCAACCAAGATTTGGGTGGTTACGCCATCCTTGGTTGTAGGTACCCGTTGGAGGACCCGACGGCCTAGGTCTATTATCAATGTAGTTTACCGTTTCTGTTTGTTCATCTAATTCTTTCATACAACTCCAATTTTCATGTGGCCCACCACACCCTTCACAAGCCATAACCGAGACCGTTTTTGTCATTTCTAGTTTTTTGATTTTTGAAGAGAGGGCCTCGATTTGGGCTTGTAAAGAGGTGCTTTCATCAACCTTATGGGCGCCCGGTGCAATAGATTTATTACCTCGGGGGGTGTGCCATTGAAAATTGGTTTGAGCAATTTCCTCAATTTGATTATATATTTCATTTGGGCGACGATTACCTAAAAGTCCCCCGGAGCTTGAATCAAGTGTTTGTCTTGTGTGTGGCAACAACCCATTGTAGAAGGTGGATACTTGTTGCCACACCGCTAGACCGTGATGAGGACACTTTCTTAGAAGCTCCTTGAACCTTTCCCAAGTTTCATATAAGGATTCCCCATCCTCTTGTGAGTATGTATTAATTTCAGTCATTAATTTAGCCGTTTTAGCAGGAGGGAAATACTTATATAGAAACTTTTGGGCTAGTTCATCCCAGGTGTTTACCGAGCCAACTGAGAGGGTGTTGAGCCAAGCCTTAGCTCGGTCTTTAAGTGAAAAATGGAAACATCCTAAGGCGGATGGCGTCGTTTGATGCTCCATTGATCCGAAAAGTATCACATATTTCCAAGAAATTAGTAATATGTAGATGGGGATCCTCGTCCGTAAGCCCATGGAAGGTTGCGGAGTTTTGGGCATTTGTATCAAATGCGGCCGAAGTTCGAAGTTGTTGGCTTCGACATTTGGTGCATTGATAGCGGCGCCGAGATTGCCTACGGTGGGCCGTAGGTAATCCATGAGGGTACGTTGGTCCGCCATTGGAAGTGGGTCCCCCGAAACTTTCTCTTGATTTTTAGCTTTAAGCCTTTTTCTGAGAAAGCGTTCGGGTTCTTCTAGGGGTTCTTTTATGTCTCTACTAGAACTGGAGCTCATGCACTACGTAGGAGGTTCAAATGCGGCGCCTGGGTTCCAAGTCCTGCAATAAAAACAGAAAAGAACGTTGGTCAGAATGTTCACCACGGCCCCGTGCTCAGTGAACACGGCCCGTGGTCAGAGATACAGTTATTGTTTTCTGGATCCCTGTTACTGGGAGTTGGACACGACCCCGTGTTGCACCGACACGGCCCCGTGTTCAGCTCTCTGTAACTCAGAAAATAAAAACTGCCAGTAAGGATGCTGGGCACGGCCCGTGCTGAGCTCTGCAGAAGCTGAAAAATCTAAAAAAAAATCCTAAAAAAAATGAAAAACAAGAAAAACGATTAGTCCGTTGATTCCTAACTTTCTTAAAATCCTTGTGTCCCCGGCAACGGCGCCAAAAACTTGATGCGTGTGAAGTGTTATATATATTAGGTGTATATTTTAAGCCCCTTTAACACTTATTTTAGCCAAGTTTTAAATTTATAAAACACGATATTTTACTAACACTAAACACACATATGGGCAAGTGCACCCATCGTGAGCGTAGTATACCGTTGGTAAGATACCGAGGTCGTCCAAGGACACAAGAGCTTTTAATACCGGTTTATCCTCAACGTCTAATCAAAATAAAAAGTTTAGAAAAATGTTTTAAACTAAGAAAAATAAAAACTAACTAAAATGCTGAAAATAAAATAAAAATAAAAACAGATAGACAAGATGAATCACTTGGTTCCGACTCGTATCTAGTGTAACGTTTGATTATTTCCGCACTTTTGCACATAATTAAGAGATTAACTTAGTTATTGTAGTAGGCCCCTCTTTTGAAGGTGACGTTACCCTCACCCCAGTAGTTTGAGTCAGCAAGGATACAATCCTAAAAGGGTGGATTATTGGAAGATAATTAATTAAGTTATTAAAGCAATATTATGGTAGTCCCCTCTTTTGGAGGTGACGTTACCCTCGACTAAGTAGTCTGAGTCAGCAGGGATACAGTCCTAAATAGCCGGGTTATAGTATTAATAGTAGTTAACTTATGAGGGGATCAAAGAGTTTGGACCCCCGCCATCCAATACCGTGAAGTATTGAAGGAGGTCCTACTAAATTTGACCCAGGTCCATTGCAGGACCTCTAAACGCTGAACAATGGCAAGACCTTTACCAAACCGTTACCTTAACCCCCGACCAGGTAGCCAACATACCTCCATATAGACCGTGGAGATATGAATGGTGAAAATCTTTTATTTTATATAGACAGTAAAATAATTTCAAGACACCACGGACAAACGATAAAGAAAGATCACCTTCAACATAAGCAACTAGTTATTAAAGTCATTAATACGAAACCAAATAAAAAGTGCAAAAGATTAGAAATAAAAAGTATTACACTAGACACTTTGTCTTCACCAAGTGATGTAAGAGACTTAGGCAAACATGGCCTTGATTGTCAAGAACTCTTACGATCAATCTTGGATCCCGAGACGACTCACACACTCTACGATGGACAATGGATGATGGTGGTGGATGATGGTGTTATGGTGGTGGTGGGTGGTGGGTGAAGTTTGAGAGAGGTGGTGTGCCAAGGGATGGTTTGAGCTTGTGCCAAGCACTTCTATTTATAGGCTGAACAGAAGCTCGGGCACGGCCCCGTGTCCAGTGGGCACTGCCCCGTGTCCACATCCTCTCTTTCTTCATTAAATGCAGCTTTGTCTTATTAGTTGACCACGCCCCCGTGTCCGCTGAGCACGACCCCGTGGTGGGCAATAGAAGCTTCTACCACTTTGTCTTTTCTGCTGACACTTGGGCACGCCCCCGTGCTGGCTGAGCACGGGGCGTGTTCTGGCCTCTGATCTCTTGTTTTGCTTAGGAATATGCTGTAGTGGGGTCGGACATGCCATGTCTTGTTCCTTTTCTTGTATTTATGTTAGATTTTGATGTATTTTTGCTTCTTTTGTTAATTTGAGCTCATTTAATCCTGAAAATACAAAAGGAAGACAAAAGCACACTTTTTCCAACATTAGTACTAAAAAAGGGTTAGTTTTATGCCTCATTTGATGAAATTTATTTGTTAATATTTGAACACATCAATGTGCCCCTTCTCGTTGCAACCATAACAGGTCGCATTTTTCAACTTTTTGCAATCCAAGGTCTTATGCTCCTTGGACTTGCAGATTCCACAAGGAAGAGGCTGAGATTCAAATCTGCATTTCCCCAGGTGGAATTTCCTACATGTTTTGCACCTGGTCTTTTCACCCATCTGCTGGTTACCCTTATTAAACTCGGAACTCTTCCTATGATCAGAGTTCCCCTTTTTCTTCTTATCGAAGTGATGAGAACCCTCATCCTCCTTTTTACGCTTCCCTTCTTCCGAAGCTTTTGCAGCCTTGTTTCTGGCTACGTCGAGTGTGAGAGATAGCGACAAATCTGCCGCTGACCGGAATGTAGTAGGTCTCGATGCTTTCACGCTTGCCTTGACTTCTGGGGCTAGGCCCCTAATAAAGCGAGCTATACGCTTTGGTTCTGGTGTGATCAAGTAAGGAACCAATCGAGACATAGTATTGAAATTTGTAAGATATGCCTGGCAATCTAAGTCCTTCATGACCAATGCCAAGAAATCGGTTTCAATTTTCTCAACTTCATGTTGAGGACAGTAATTTTCCTTGATAAGAGCAACAAACTGATCCCATGTTTGATTATACAACGGGATTTTCCCAGTAGCCTGGATTAGCGACCTCCACCAAGCTAGAGCTTCTCCTTTAAAAGATTGTGAAACAAACTTCACAATGTCTTGCTCTGCACATCCGCTAATATCAACAACAGTGTCCATCTCCTCGAGCCACGTCATGCAGTCGATGGCTCCTTTTTCTCCTGTGAAGTCTCTGGGCTTGCAGGAGACAAAATATTTATACGAACAGGTTTTAACATGTGGTTCTTGATTAAGCACAACCTGTCTAGGCGGAACACTCCTCTGATTTGACGAATTATGAACATCGTCCTCCTTTGAATCATGTGATTTAGAAGGGGGTTACTACGAGCCACGGATAGAGTCTTAGAGTGTGTACCACTTGACTCATTATACTGTCTGTCAAGAGCTCGAGTAACAGCATTATCTATTAATGCCTGCAGTTCCTCACCAGTTATGTTAACTCTGGTAGTGTCATTGTTCTCCCTCGGGTGGCTGTTAACCTCCTCTGATCCAGCCATGTAGCTTGATTGCTACATAAATACTGACAATGATTTATTTAGAGGTTATTATGGAATCATCAGTTTTGACGATTCATCAACCATGGTAATATAAACCATATTGGTTCATTTGTTAGTTATATTTAATTAGTATTTTCATTATAGTTTATCCTAGTTATAAAACATGAAGGATATTAAAGTGGCGCAAAAGGCCTAGTCATAAAGACAGTTTTTAAATTTATAAGCCATGATTTCGGAGAATCGAGGCATTTTGGTTTGAACATATTTCATTACCTTTTTTCTTGACAGAGAGTCAAAGACTACAACTGTCTTTTGCCCCACAGGGCGTTAATTATAGCCCGTAGGCACTTCATCCTTAAGGGATTGTTATATAAATAAGGGAAATTGAAATATCCCAATTTAAAGATGACTTATGTGATTTTATCAGATCACAGTTTGTCGAAAATGTTAACATGCTTTCAGATGTTAACAAGAATTTGAATCTTTTGAATAGGTTTTACCATCTTGGTCGTGCCTGAAATGACAGGTAGGCTAGGTTTTAACTTTAAGATTCTTTTTAGTATTAAGAGCAGAACAACCCTAAATGGGGATGTTAATAAGGATCTGTATCTACTTGAGGAACTGTCATCTTGGCCCTGTCCTTAAAATGACACATGGGCTAGGTCTTGTCCTTTTTGGATTTTTGCCAATTTATAATATTGGTAGATCCGATAATAGGAACGTTATTTTAAATCTAACCGTTCCATTTAAAATTTAAACAGGTACATGGTTGCCCTAACACAGGACTTCTAACAATACTGACTCGCCCATGCAGAGGCTAATCAGAAAAATAACAAAGGAAACAAATAAAGGACAAAAACGAATCAGGAGTAGTCCTAAGTTCTTTGTCTAGACTCAAGAATGTGCAACTGTGTAACTGAGATTAAACACAAAAGGCTAGTGTTTAATTCACTCAGTGTTGGCTCTGATACCAACCTGTCACACCCCTATTTTACCACGTGTCACCAGTGGGCCCGGTGGGGAGTATCGTGACGTAGTTGATATCATCATAGTCAAACAACACAAATAATGAATGCACAGCGGAAGCAAAAGATAAAATATTACAACCCGATATAAATTAATATCCAAGTATTTCAAACGGAATGTAAAGGATCCACAGGCGGATCTTAAAACAGAAAGATAAACACTGTTCAACAGACTTTAGGCATCTAGAACTTGCAAGATTCCCTATTGACGCCCTGAGCTCCCAGCCAATTACGTGCAGTACCTGTCACTTAACCTTTTTGGAAAATACGTCAGTTTACACTGGTAAATACAACTTAACTGACTCATTTTGAAAATAGTTTAGAAAATTGATTTGAATGAACTAGGCACAAAATTCTTTTATAACTTGGGACAATTATATAAAAATAATCTTGTATACAGATTTACATGTTCGTTATACACTTAGGGCCCGATGTAGAAACCGGGTCAAGATTAACAGACACACCACAAGTATAGGCCCACATGAGAGTGAGATTCCGTTTCCCTTATGCAACTGTCAGGTGTATGCCTACACCCCGTGCATAAGACGTGGCCATTTTATAATACAATGATGCCAAGGATATCCGGGACATGGTCATTAACCCCTAAAGGCCTTTATTTCAAACAAGACAGATTAAAGCGGGTTACCTCAATAATTTAATCACAATACGATTAAACATTCAATACCCGACCAAGCGGTATTATTATAATACCGTATCCTAAGCCCGTATAGGGAAAATAAGCTAAGAGTATTTACCTGAGCTAAATATAAATTCAATCCCAGCCGTATATCAAATCAGCAAGCACAAGTACTTCTACTGGGGCTCCTAATCTGGAACGAAGGTTTTTAATAACCTATTAGATTCCTAACGGGTCTTAATTAAGCCTATGCTTAGACCGGTTAATTTTAAGGAAAGGTTTACGGTTCAAAACGCAAGATTAAGCGTAGACTGGATTAGAATGTGATTTAGACCCGACAAGTTTGGAGACTTGTATAATATGGGTAAACTAAACACATTCTGGATTTTGAGGTGAAAATGATAAGGTTTGACCTGTTTCGGTTACTTTATGCAAACTAGATACATAAACCGATCCAAACGCGAAACGTGCGTAACGGGTACCCATAAGAGTCATATGCAGGTTTCCTAAGTTAATATGCCTTAAATATGATGTGATATCAGTAAGATACCTTCAGTTATGCCCAAAATGAATTTAAAACCAATTTATGCCCCGAAGGGGTATTTTAGTCATTTAAAAGGTTATAAAAGAGATCAAATATAAATCCAAGGTTC
Source organism: Helianthus tuberosus (assembly GCA_030545235.1). Classification (NCBI taxonomy): domain Eukaryota; kingdom Viridiplantae; phylum Streptophyta; class Magnoliopsida; order Asterales; family Asteraceae; genus Helianthus; species Helianthus tuberosus. The sequence continues at coordinate 226,775 of JARYGA010057994.1, forward strand.
AGGTCTGATTTGATTAGTAAAAATACTTAATTTACTAAGTTATATCACTAGGGTATTACATATATGTGAAATTTATCATTTATAACCATACTATGCATCGTAGGGGCATTTTGGTAATTTCACATAGGCTTAAAAGGTCCAAACTGGAAACCCGAGTTTAAAACTTTTCCTTACTGTTAAAATGTAAAAATTTACTGAATATATCAGTAGGCATCAACCCTTATATGTTTAAAATAGTTTTGATACATACTATGCGTTAAAAACGCTTAAAAAGGCGATTTAGAGCCATTTCCGGGTTTTCAAAGAAAAGCTGATATTTTTATTATTCCAGAAGGCTCAAAATACTTTATTTATCATATTAGATTAGTATAAAAAGGTTTGGGGTCAAAAGGATTTGTAAAACTCATTTTATAGCCCAAAAGGGCAAAACCAGCAATTACCGAATCAAGCTTAAAACCCTATGTTATGCTCAGCCTAAAAATAATTAAAAATCTTCAAAAATCCCAAAATATTATTTTATATCAGTGGGTAAAAAGTTTGGTATCAAAAATTGGGTTTAAATAGGTTATACGCTAATTACGCCGTTTAATTAATAACAAACTTTTTAATTACGCTATTGTGCATAACTCCTAATCTAGACCTCCAACTGATGTCAAATTTTAGGGACACATTTATATATCAGTAATAAAGGTTTCTATTCTTTCACATTTTCAAAAATATCATTTCATGGTCAAAAGGGCATAACGGTCAATAGTTAGGCATATAACGGAAACTTGAAATGAATAGGATACTAAGGATCCAGGTTGTATAACCTCAGAGGGTTATACTAACCCATAATATGGTCCTAATGGAATCCTAAGGCATATCTAAACTAAGCTAAATCGGGTCAGAACTGGAAGTCAAAGCAAAAGTCAACTTTTGCGACTTTCGGTCCCGAACCGAGCTTATACTTAGAATTGTCGGGTTGAATCATGCTTAGGCATGTTCAACTAATATTTACCAAGTTATTAAAGTGAGAAAACTGATTTTATGACTTTTATATAATAGCCATGTATTTTATTTAAAACTAACCTGTTTGACTTTTATTTGACCCGACAATTAAACTAAGTAAACGTGGTAATTAGGAGGTGCCCTTTTAAGGGTTAAACACCTACCTAATTACGGTCACGTAGCCATGTTTAATGCGAACAATGGCTTAACCGTTTAAAAGTCAAAGCGTTTATCGAAAACGCTTGACTTTCGGTTATAACTGCTAAAATTTAAACTAAGCATGAAAGGACACTTACAAAAGGTCCAAGCAAGGAGGGAATTGATCTTGGATGTTCAGGTATGAAGCACAAAGGCCCAACTTAGAACAATGAGATCAAGGTGTGAATGAGAGCAAAAATCAAGTGGGTATTTATAGGTTTTTGAGAACCGTTAGGATCGTTTCTCGTAAACCGTTCTTCAATCTTGGCCCTCCATGTGTGCCCAAGGTTTCTAAATACAATGGGTGTTGAAAACCAGCTCATGGTATTGAGAATTGATGGGTTTTGGAAGCTTGGAGTGGCAATCAAGCAAAAAAACGCAATGCTGGCAGACCAAACCGTAAGCCCCATTATGCAAACCGTAAGCCACGGTTGGGCCAGACTAGTCACACTCACAAGTTTTCATTTATTGCAACTTTGGCCCCTTTGACATCCAAACTTGTGTTTTTCACTTCTAACACCCGTTTAACCAAATTTTTAGACTCTATAAGGATGTTAAAGCATAGGGGACTTGAAATATGCTTGAAAATATGCCGGATGTCGGTTCGTTTGGTCGTACGATTACGTTGTTCGGCTAATTACGACGAAACACGAACGGACGCGAAAAACGATCCAAATTACGCGACGAATGAAATTTTATCAAGCCAATCACTAAAATAAAATATTTTAATGATTACATAAATTTTTGGGTGTCCGGGGATATTCAGAATGCGAGATATGCACAAAAGTGCAAACTTGTGCACTTTTTGACACTTTTAGTCCCTGCATGACATAAAAGTTTATTTTTGCGCACCAAACACCTCTAAGCCTATATCTAAGTTATATAAAAGATAAATAGGGTATGTTTAACATATGGACATATTCCGGAAGGTCCGTTACCATACGATTCGACCTACTTTTGCAGTTTGACGCAATTAGGCCTTTAATTGCGCATTGTAGCGCGCAATGTCATTTATTGATATGAAAGCCTCCTATGGCCCATAATGGGAATTAACAAGCATATACTTAAATATTAATACGCTCTCGTTCGCCTAGATGGTCACCGAAATGCGTAGATTCAAAAGTTGACGCTTTAGGTCCCTCTATTGCGCAAACTTGCGCATTTCACCATTTAATAGCATTGAAGCCTCATCTAATCCATATTAGACATTCTTGAAAGTATTATTAAACATCACGATGCTTCGGATTCGATTAAAGGTCATTCAGACGTATAATTAAACATATTGAAACTTTTAGCCCCTCTAACTTGCAAAGTTGCGCGTAACTTTACTTATAGGCATAAAAACCTTAGACGGCCATTATTTGGCATTCCCGAGAGTATAATTAAATATCATGAAGCTCTCGGTTTGTTAAAAGGTCACTCAGAGGTTAGAATTGACATGTTGACGCTTTTAACCCTTTATTACGCAAACCTTCAATTAATTACGCAAACGACTACACTTAACCATCAAGTGGCACATTTGTGAATATAAACATCATAAGAGGTTATTTAGAAACTTATTTTACGTATGCTAACACTTCCAGTCCTTTCATAATCAAAGTTTTCGATTTTTCGAAAAATTAGTCACTAAATTTCAATGTTTGACTTCATTAGGGTTCATTACACGTGTCAAGACTTCATTGGACGTGATTTTATGATGTGTTACATATATATATATATATATATATAGGGTTGGGTTCTTTACAGAACCCTAATTTTAAGAAGAACTTACAGAACTATTCTAAACCACTCATTATTTCTAATATTAAAAATTTAAAACTAAAGTAAAAGGTTATAATAGTAATTTACCAAATATTTCTCTCTAATTAGTTAATTAAACCTCTCTCCTAATTTCTCTCTCTTGATCAGATTTTTATAGACTTATGTATATGTTAACAACAAAACTCATCTTTAATACAATCATTTGTTGTTTTTTTTAAACGATGATACTGACTAAGTGCATATTTACACATATGTAAGTATTTCATATATGTGTAAGCATATTATTTACATATATGTAATTCTTTTGCAAGTAATCTTCATAGTGATTTTTCAAAAAACATATATGTAGATCTTCACAATTATTTTATTATATTTACAGATTGATTCCCATTTACATACATGTAAATCCTTAAATTGGTCATCCAATTTTTAAATGATAACATAACGAACTCTCTGTTTACATACATGTCAATACTCTATGTATGTTAATCTATACTATTTACATGCATTTTCATAAATGCATGTAACTAAAAATAAATGTTTACACATATGTGTGTAACAAAAAATCAGATATAAGAAATCTATATCAACAAACATAATTCAAATCGATATATACACATTCAAATCAATATTCACACATACGTATATAGATTTTTACACACATGTAGATAAGAAAGAATAGATATTTACATATGTGCACGTTCAAACTATTAAAAAATACACAAATTATTTTTAATCTACACATTCATTATGCTCTGGAGTGATTGAGAAATACATGGAGGTAAATAAGGAGTTTATTTTTTAGATTTCCCCAAATTACCCTTTTTAGTTTATTAATTATCTATTAGACATCCTTTAATTACGATACTACCACTATTATTTTGAACCATTGATTATATAATCTAAGGGTTGTAATAAGTTCTGTAAGTTCTGAAAAAAATAATGGTTCTGAAATGATCTTCACCCTATATATATATATATATATATATATATATATATATATATATGTATGGCCATGAGTTTGTGTGTGTGTGTGTGTAAATGATTGTGTTTTGATTTTTATTGAAAGATTCATGATAAACATGTTACTTGAAAAGTAGGATGCATGTAAAAATCAATATATGTCATAAAAGAATGTTTTAGAAGGTGATTCAAGATTTGAAAGTGATATGATAAAAGTGAACTTTGGAAGTTCATATGTATGTGTATATATATCGTATATGTATGTATATGTATGCATGCAATTGAAGTTTTGTTGCTAGTTCATAAATATGTGAGAACATGCTTCTTGTATTTATGGTAAATGATGAGGATTAACCATGTATAGATGATGAGGTTCTTGACTACTTGAACATGACTTAAATGTATGTTGGGTATATAATTTAGATAATATAAAATGTTAATGATACTATAAGAGAATGCATTAGAAGCATTTATTTGAACATGCATGATGAAAGATGAACATAAAATGATGATTTAGATATGATTTGATAAAAAAATGATTTTTATCAGTTTCTAAACACTAAAATATGAATATTTTAAGTGTAAAAATGATATAAAACTTTGTCATAAAGTTTGCTAGCTTTGCATGTTGTACTTGGTGCTTTATGTGTTGTAAAATACGTGAAATCGCATGATTTATGTGACTTACACGTAAACTGCACTAATCTGATTATAACCACTATATTAATCAGTAAATAACATGTATTGTGTTAAAATATCAAGTCGTTTCGAGTTGGGATGATTATAGTAACGTTTAACGCAAAACTATGCGTTAAAACGGTCGAAAATCGGCTTTTCGAGTGATTTTTATAAAACTGATTTAGATCAGTTAATAAACTAATATTTTTAGTTTAAAAATAAGTATTTTAACTAATTTTAGGGTTACTTGGTGTTTGGTTGGTCATACGTGAATTCCGACGCCCGAAATCGTTACCGAATCGCTAAAATACGCCTTTTTCGATGAACACTAGTATGGGTAAAATTTGGAGTGAACCTTATGTGATAAAATGTGTTAAGTGATTTAAACATGCAAATGTGATAATATGTTAAGTGTTAACTTGATAGTGGGAAATTTAGACTATGCGTGTATATTTGTGCGTTTTGTGCGGTAGAAACGGTAAAAATTGCGTTAAATCTGTAACTTATTTGTCAAGCATGAAATTTGGTACATATGAGATGTTTTATGTATATTTTCTTTAAAAAAGACAAAATAGATAAGTTAACGAGATTTCGCGTGTTTCGGTGTTAAATTATGTAAACATTCATGTATATATATATTACGACGCGCAAATCGTAGATATATTGCGTATAAACGTGAGAGTTAACGGATTTACACAATAATGGTCACCAATAAAATCGTTCAAGTCGCAAAATCATAAATATATATATATATATATATATATATATGTGGACCCATATATATATTAACGTGCCAACATAATCAAAAATAATAACTTTTCGAGAAAATCTCAAAGTTATGTGAAAATTCTAAGAAACAGAGAAACTTAGGGTTTTGTGATGTATATATGAATATTGATTTAAAAATCGTTCCTAAATATAATAGGACGTGTAGAAATCAAACTGTGGGATTGCGCTATTTAAAAATACGCACCCAACGGTGAGTGTCACTAAACCCCTCTTTTTACTGCTTTGTACATATTTTGGGGGTAGAACACGTCGTTAAAAGGGTTTAATAATATTTTCGAAATAAAACATACCTTTTAATATAAAATATATATTTTCGCTGATAATATATGAGACTTGATAAGTTATACGTTTCGAAGTAAAACGTTTTTGATGAATAAATATTGGACATTGGGATGATACGGTATTTCCTAGGCGAAACATGACCGTATTGTTGGGACGGATGCCGGCCTGGGTCTCGAATGATGGAGATTTAGGGGATTCGTACTACATCGTGTATTAAATTGTCATATTAGTAGGATATATGTATTATACGTGAGGCAGACATCATATTGTTCTCAAAGAGAGAACCCTATGCCCATGATGTCGTTTAATCAGTTAAGTATTGCACGCGATGAATTGTTGGTAGATCTATCGGGTTGACAACCCCGTCGTGACCGGTCGCCCCGTGTCAAGTCAAACGACGAATTAATATTCTGTTTATTGTCTAGCTTTGATTATCCCTGCATGGTTAATATATAGTTCGTATCGCCTAGCTAACATACGAGTCTGAAAGTTGACGCAATAATTTAATATACAAAACCTGGGCAATATATATATATATATATATATATATATATATATATTACAGTTGTTGGATTGATGAACCGACGGAAGGCCCTTGGATTTTAATAAGGAAGTAAAATGGACTTTCTAAAATTTATATGGATTTTTTCAAATAAGCACCTAATCAGAAAGTTTTCCTTGGAATAAAATTGTTTGTAAGTGAATATGTGAACTCACATTCCTTTGTGTTGACACTTGATTTTTAACGTGTTCTAAAAGTACTTGAGTTCGGCTTCGGGAATTATGGCGTATCTTGTGGTTGTTGATGCATGTTTCGTTACTTAATAATGTTGGACTAACTTTTAAAACTTCTGGGACGAGTGTAATAAGATCCATGAGGATCATAAACAACTTAACTATGTCATGGTTGTATCGTGTCTTAAAACGTAATGTTTAAATAACTTACATTTAAAACATACTAAAATGTCCAACAATTAAATGCATCGATCGACAAGATATAAATGGGCACCAACTTTCGTCACCACTACGTTTTATATTTCGCTGCGACGTTTTTGGGGTGTGACAACAAGCATCTTGGTGGATTCTACACAAACAAGGGAATAATTTTAAACTCAACAATATCTTGAATAACAAAACTTATGCAGGAATGTTGAGATCAAAAAACCCTTACCAGACATGTTGGAGCTAGAGTGTTGACTTGAAGTTGCTTGATTTGGGATGAAGCTTCTCTCGGTCTCGGACAGCTTGTAGATGGTTTCAATCCTCTCCACTAAGTCAGGAAGGGGAGGAGCTAACTTTCTGAATTCCGCTACACAAAAGAAAAGGAAGATATCAGACCAGGATATTAAGCAGGATAATTTTGGGGATATTCCTAAAACCCTAACTCCTACCCTTTGTTAACCATTTCACCGGAAAACTCTCACCATCGGGTATGGAACTTCTTTTCACAAAGAAGAACTTAGTTTTCCATTCTTCTTCATTCCGGGTGGCCCGAAGGATAAGAGGGTTGTTGGAAGTAGAGTAAAGCAAGAACCGGCTAGACCCATGGGATCTCAGTCGGTAAACCACAGGAAGATCATTGACACAAAGGTCAGGGACGTGATTGTTCTTGATGCGGTCAAGAACGACTAAAACTCTGCAAACCATGGGCATGATTTGGCTAAAGCTCAGGCTGGTGGTGCGGAAGAAATCTATAATATAGTCAGAGAACGGAAATTGGAGGCCCAAGGTAAAAGGAAAGGCCAAGAAACATAGCCATTCGGTAGACGATGCGTCTGATCGGAGATCCCGATCAAACGGCCAAAAAATCGCTCCGTCCGGGAAGATGCCGGATGATCGGAGGGCTGCGATGTAAGAGTTGTCAAACGTACAAACTTCCCGCTCTGGATTTTGGAGCAGGTTTTGAGCTGTGAAGGTTGGGAGTGAGTCACCGGAAGATGACCTAGTTTGCCTCGCCATAACTAATCAGAGATAGAGGAGGAGAAAATGAAGAGGGTTAAAGATAAGAGAGAAGATTACCTTTTTAATTTCTAGAATGACAGTTAAAAAAGAGAATAGGTAGAAGATATAGGCATGCAATGAGTGAAAATAGCATGGGAAGTTGTTCCATGTCACATCATATCATTTAAGGGCCTCGAGAAGATTATATATATAGGATAGGAGTTGGCCAGAAAGTCCAAATTTCCTAAAAAGTGTAAAAAGTCATAAAACACCATAATGTCAACCATAAAACACACCAAAAACCCACAAATAATATGATGAAGATTACTAAAACATCATGTATGTGGGTTTTGTGTTGTGTTTTACATGTTAAGGCTCTGATTGTGGAATGACAAATATTATTGTGTTTTATGTTGTTTAGCATTGTGTGTTTTATATTCATAGTTCTACGATGGTGTGTTTGAAGTTTTTATGGACTATTAGAGTTTGAATATGGTGTTTTAGTAATATTCATTCTATTATTTGTGAGTTTTAGGTGTGTTTTATGCCTGGAATTATTGTGTTTAATGACTTTTTACACTTTTTAGGAAAAACACACTTTCCGTAGGATCCCCACTCTATATATATATATATATATATATAGGGGGCCGCTAAAATGAGAACCACCTCCAGTTGTAAGAACCGCGAGAACCACTCTCCACCAATCAGAATATGGCAACAGAAAGGGTATATTGGTCATTTACCCAAAACATCAAATCCCCCCTCTCTTCCATTAATAACACCAGAGATTTAAAATCTCTCCACATTCTCTCTCTTCAAAACATTATTATCTCTCCACATTTTCTCTCTTCAAAACATTATTTACCACCATCTCTCTCTCTTATTTTGATCTCACCGGCGAGCACCTCTAACAAAGCCCCCAAAAACCCACCGAGCTCCCTCCTTTCCGTTCACCGGCGACTTCTCCGTTACACACCACCATCCTCCTTCTCCCCGTTTACCGACAACCTCACCCTACAACCACCTCCTCCCTCTTTTCCGGTAACTGATTTTCCAGCGATGATGTTGTCTGTGTTTCCGGTAACTTATTTTCCAGCGACGAGCTCCGAAGGTGCGGCTCAGGTGGTTTCAGCAGCATCCAACTCGGGTGAGTCCATTTAATTTTGTTTCTTTTCTTCACCTTCTTCTTTTCAGATCCGTTTGAATGAGTTAATTATCCGAACAGACTTGTGGTTGCAGGAGGTGGTGGTTGACAGTTGGGGGGAGGGGTGTTGATGGTGATGGTGGTGTTTTTGAAGGCCGACGGCGGTGTTGATGGGGGGGGGGGGTGGTGTTGATGGTGAAAGGGAATGGTGAGTGGTGGGGTTGCAGGTATCATCATATCATAGAGATTGTATAAAGTGGTGAGTGGTAGGTGTGTTGGTTGGTGAAAAAAGAGGAGAAAGGGAGTGGTGAGTGGTAGGTGTGTTGGTGAGAAGTGGATGTCGGTGGTGTTGTTGTTCCGCAGGTGGGGTGGTTTGCTTGATTATGTGGGTTTGTTTGGTTTTACAGGTGACAGATTTAAAGTGGTCCAGATGGTTCTCCGTGGTGCCGATGGTGCCTGGTGGTGCCGATGGTGCCCCATGGCGCCGATGGTGCCCGAATTGGGGGTTGAGTTGTCTTCTTGATTCTGATGGGTATTTTTGATATGTTTTGGGGGTTTGAATTGGGTTCTTTGATTTCTGTTTTTGATTTGTATTCTTGTTTGTGTGGGTTTTGATCCATTGGATTGGGCGGCGATGATGAGAAAAAAAATCGTAGATTTTGATGACGATGGCGCGGCAAGGACGGCGGATGGTAGGTTTTTGAACCTGCAATCCCACTTAGCAGCCTCTGATTATCGGAAAATCTGAGCCAAAACTTCGTTTTTTTTTCAAGAATCCACTCGTTCTTTTGATTTTTGTTTGTTGGGTTTTTTTTTTTGACGGGTCGATGATGATAGCAAACTATCTGAGACACCCCCCGAGTGTGCGATTTTCTAGGTGCGTTCATTTTTGTGTAAAAACATTTTTGTAAAAAAAAAAGTTAAACCGTAAACTTTTAAACGTAAAAACGTAAAACGTAAAAAGTTTTACGTAAAACGTAAAAAGTTTTTCGTAAAACGTAAATCGTAAATTCTTTTTAGTAAAACGTAAAAAGTTTTACAAAAAACGTAAAAAACCGGCGCGTAAATCGTAAAAAAAAACGTTAACGTAAAAAACCGGCGAGTAAAACGTAAAAAAACGTTAACGTAAAAAACCGGCGTGTTAAACGTAAAAAACGGCGTTAAAAAAACGGCGCGTTAAAAAAACGACGCGTAAAAAACGGCGTTAAAAAACGGCGCGTAAAAAAACGGCGCGTTAAAAAAACGGCGTGTTAAAAAAACGACGCTTGAAAAAACCCGGCGTAAAAACGGCGCATCAAAAAAATCGTAAAACATAAAAAGTTTAACGTAAAACTTAAATTGTAAAAAGTATAAAAAATCTTTTTAAAAAAATCTGAATTTAAAAATGTTTTTAATAAAAAAAATTATGTTTTAAAAACAATAAACTAAAAAAGACAAAATAGAGTGATTTTAACTAAATACCCTTTTGGATTAAAATATAAAAGACATAATAAGACAAAAAATACTTAATATTATTTTTAAATACTTTTAATCTCATCCATCTATCTACTTGATCTAATGGCTAGAAAGTGGTTCTCGCGGTTCTTACAACTGGAGGTGGTTCTCATTTTAGCGGTCCCCTATAAATATATATATATATATATATATATATATAGGGGAAGGTTAAAATGAGAACCACCTCGAGTTGTAAGAACCCGCGAGAACCACCCCCGCGGGGAGGCGTTGACCACGATTTTTTTTTACAACTAGATGTGTATATTTTAACACCCTACGCAAAGTTTGGGTTTAAACGGCGCGCCCGAGGGTGTAGTTTTTTACGCCCAAAGTTTGGGTTTTTTTTATTTTTTTAACCAAACTTTGGGCGTAAAAAACTACCCCCTCGGGCGCGCCGTTTAAACCCAAACTTTACGTAGGTTGTTAAAATATACACATCGAGTTGTAAAAAAAAAATCGTGGTCAACGGCCCCCCGCGGGGGTGGTTCTCGCGGGTTCTTACAACTCGAGGTGGTTCTCATTTTAACTTATTCCTATATATATATATATATATATATATATATATATAGGGAGAAGTTCATGCGAGAACCACCTCTTATTGCGAGAACCGCAAGAACCAATGTGAACACAACCAAAAATGCCTAAAAATAGCTAAAAATCACACAATTTTTTTTTAAATATTTTTATATAAAAATCGCTACTTTTCGAAGCCCAAAAACAATAAAAAAAATATCTTTTTTTAAAAAACAAAAAAAAAATTTGGCCACTAAAAGTAGCGGTTTGAGCATAAAAAATATTAAAAAAAATTTTAGATTTTTTTTTAATATTTTTTTAGGTTTTTTGGGGGTTTAGTTTTTAGCATTTTAGCTTGGGGTGGGGGGGGGGGGGTTAGGTTTTTTGGGGGTTTTAGTTTTTAGCATTTAGCTTGGGGGGGGGGGGGGGGGTTAGGTTTTTTTTTTGGGGGGGGGGGGGTGGGTGGGGGTTAGGGTTTTTTTAGGTTTTTTTAGCTATTTTAGGTTGTGTTTACATTGGTTCTCGCGGTTCTCGCAATAAGGGTGGTTCTCGCATGAACTCCTCCCTATATATATATATATAGGATAGGGATCATGAGTGAACAACATCCTTGTTTGTGAACTGTGCGAACTAATCTGGACCATTGATTTCATTTTTAGTTGTTAAGGGTAGGATTGTAATTTTATAATAAATCAGATTTAAGTCATTAATTTAATATTTCAATTCAGTTACATATTTCGTTTTTTAATGCTTTCTCCAAAAATATCTTTTATAATTTAAGAAGATAATTATCAAGATATTATAGAAAATCACCAGACTTCTATGATCATTCTGGTCATATCTTTCTATAATCTTCAACAATATTCAATTTCAATTTAAATCACCAGATTTCGAAGAACATTATGCTCGTACCTTTTTTTCTATCTTCAACAATATTCATTTTCGATTTTTATGATCAAGAGCAATTAACCTTCTTATTTCACAAACCCAATATTTCATCATCCATCAAGAGCACTTATGTGAGCCAAATGAATGATATTGAAATAATACATACATACATACATAATATTATACAAACATACATACAAAGTAAAAGTACCTGTAAACTATATGATATTTAAGATATATAAAGTACCATAATGTGGGTCAAATCAAGAAAACAAACATACCATACCCAAACAAATTTATGTTTCCCAATTTCAAAACAGAACAAAATACCAAAACGTCCGAAAAAACCGATAATCCTGTAACGTCAACATACTAGAACAACATACCCTCAAATGTACATTATTGTCAACAACCATAAACGTACTAATTATAACCTACTTCACTCCCTTTCCGTATTTGACTACTTCATCTAGTATGCGCTTACAATGCTTGTTGACGTTTGAAGTTACCAACTTCACCGCATACTTCTTCCTCAAACGTGTCAAGCACGCCTTATTGGCGGTATGCGCAAGTGGGAAGCCACTATCCCACTTCTCAACTGTTATCCCAAACCACGTTTCCATATGACGCATGACAAACACCCCCGCAATCAACCGTGTTGTTGACCGTCTTCCATTCAAAGTCCAACCTATGTGGCAAAGCATTTTCAAAAATCACACACACATAAATATATAAACAATACACAAAACAACTTATGAGTAAACGAGAACATTTATGTAGCCGATTATGGTCCAATTTTTTTGTATAATTAGATACTCACACTAATAATCATTTTTTGGTATATCAAGAATACAACTTACGAACCACAAAAATGTTTCTTTATCTATTTGTCTTCATGTTAGCATGTGTAAAAGTGTTGCATCCTTGTAACGCTTCTCTTTTATGGCTTTCTGCACCAACAAGGTAGATCAGTACAAATATTGTGATTTTATATTTATTGCTCTTAGGCTTTCTGCACCAACAAGGTAGATCAGTACAAATATTGTGATTTTATATTTATTGCTCTTAACTTATAACATTTTAATCTCACTACCTACCGAATCCATCAATTTTAATTTCACTACCTACCGAATCCATCAATTTACACAGGTGTATACACAGTTTATACCTACAATCAATTTGCATACACATGTCAATGAATGTCTTAGATAAATAAAAAGACCAACACTGTATACACATGTGGACACCCAATTTACACAGGTGTATACACAGTTTATACCTACAATCAATTTTGAATACACATGTGAACATAAAATGTAGATAAACTTTGTATACACAGGTGTACAAAAAAACACAGCATTACATCGCGACACACATAATATGCCTAAAAAACAGAGTACACATGTGTACACCGACCTCAAACACGAAACTAAACCCTAACCCCCAATTTGTCTCGTCGGCACAAGCACACTCAACATCAACAGGATCCAAACAAATTTTTGCAAAAATTAAACTCTAATAAACTTGAATCGGAACCCTAATATACCAGTAGATCAAAACAACGAAAAAAAATACATATTTTGAATACAAGACCTAGATTGAAGATTCCGGCAACAAGGATGACAGCAAAACAGATAAACTCTGGGATGATATCAGCGTCCTCGGTGGCTTGATAAACTCTTCGTCGACGGCCCTATTCTTGTTCATCGCACTGCACTCGCTCTGCCTTCTTATTTTTGATAATGAAACTGAATGAAAGAGAAATTGAATGATAATGAATTTTTTTTGAAAGTGCACGAATATTGAGGGATTATGAAATAGGATTCCATAAATATTGAGGGATTATGTACAATAAAACCCTTTTCTATTTAATTAAATATATAAAATTAACCTCATATTTACCATCATGCCATTTTCCATAATTTTGATAATCTAACAAATGAAGGGCCAAGATCAGTTCATTTTGTTCACAAGTTAACCCTTGTTCACTCTAGAACCCTACCCTATATATATATATATATAAGTTAGATGGTGATATCCAACGACAATATTTTTTGGGACAATTGTTATGGGTAGAGTTCTGAGCCCATATCCTGACAATATATCTTGATTTTATGTTAGCTATCTATGATCAGGATACCGAACCAGGATAAAGTAACATCCTATGGTAGTATCTTGGTTATTACTAACGATTTACTTGTAGGCTGTGGCTGCAGGTTGTTAACATTCATAAAGACTAAGTCCCCTGAAGACTCGCTCAATTTTGTTGGAAGAAAGACGTTGAACCCGAGAGAAACGTTCTACAACGGCCGTTAAAGAATATTCAAAAGTATCCCAGAATAATAGGATAGTTTGTTTGTTTGTGCTTGTAACCATAAATAGGAGTGTCGGATCGTAGGAACACACTCACTTTCAAGCTCTCATACTCGCACACTCTCATTTCTAACTGCAAACATATTCTAACACTCACAACTCACAATCCTTGTAACACTTAGATTCGATCCGAGGATTATCCTGCAATTGTAACTTGGTTATTCAAGCAATAAGAAGAACAAGGCAACTAATGATTGTCGGCTCCCGATGTTTTGTGCCAACGATCTAGATTGATCATGGGCTTTCCTCATACATCTCGTGTCAACCTTTACTTTTACCGCTCATTGTTTGATTATTGATATAATTTGATATCCTCGAGCTATATCCGAAAACTGTTTTCACATACAATCAACTTAACATATTTTTTCAAACATCAATAGCACACTACCTCACAAACTAAATTTGATCACTTAATTGCTTTGGTAATTTTTGACCAAAACAATGATGATGATATATTTGAATAAAAAGTTGTTTTGGACAAAGGGTTTCAAATGAAAAGTTATTTCAAATAAAAGATTTATGAATTCAGATGATGACGATTTGATGTTTCTGAATAAGATGTTTCGTGAAACGATGACGAGGATATGGAATTTGATAAATTAAAAATGATGAATATTTTTTTTTCTTGATTTGACTGATGAGATGATGATGATGATGATGTATGATGATTATGAATCTTGGATAAATGCGAAGAGTTTCAAATGAAAAAATGATGTTGACTGATGATGATGTGATGTTATCCGAACCCTTTAACAACTCTTCAAGCAGATCAACAAGTAACATATAGTGATTTTTGATAAAATACTGATGAACTTGATGAAGAACGCGAAGAACACGATTAAGATATTCAACAAAAGTTCAAAATTTCTTGAATGTTTGATATAAAAAAGAGCCTAGAAACAAATTCTAATGGCTCTGATATGAATTGTAAGTCCTGAAAACCGGATCAAACAACGATATCAAATGATCACCAAGGATGGGCAGAATCCAAACTTGATGATAATCAAGAAATCACAAGAACACCGAATCACGTTCAAACTTTTCACACAATTCTATTACTATGAAATAGCAAAACCGTCTAGTACAAAGTACCTCTCTCTCTAGGAATCTAACAATGGAGGCTATGGAGGCTTAGAGGTATTCAAGGTATTCAAACCCTAGAATGACATAATCCTAGTATTTTTACCCTGGGTAAGCCCATTCCCCACATGGGCTCCCTTTGGGCTTGCCTGGTCCACATGGCCTTAGGCATGCCCAAATGACCTATTAAAGGTCCAAACCTAATACAAACTAACCCAATTTATCCCAGTTCACTACCATAGTCCGTTACGTATATTTGATACATCAGTCTCACAAAACTAGGGCCTAACAGGAAGTTTGCATATTTGATCATGTAGTTTCCTCGATGATTGATTTGAAACATGCGTGCGATTTGGATGATGGTGGGATTGTATATGTTTTGGTGAACCAATCGATATAGACATTCTCTCGACAAGTCCCTAACATCATGTATGGAGTAGAATCTCATATGAAATCCGCCAACGTGTCTTGTCAATAAATGCGTGGTCCTCACCATCAAACCCCCATTAGCATATCAGGTTACTAGGTTACTGGTAAATAGTCCAGATTTCACCGGTATGTTGCTGTGAATGTGGATTTGTGAGTCGGGGATGTCGTAGGTACGAGGTTGGAGGCTGTGGCAGAAGCCTACATGTCAATCATTTTTGAATTGGAGTCTGCTTCGCATCCCTTATCTACATTAAAAAACTAAAGAACATGTAAAGGAAAGAAGAACATGAAGGTGTTTGTGTGGTTCATAATAATAAACCTTTTTGTTGTGTGGTTTAATTCACACATATAGTTATGTTAAACACCATTAGGTAGGGTTAATGGATTTAAGAAAATCATAGAATTTCAAGATCACTGATTTAATTATTTTGTAGTTTCAATGGATCATTCGTTATGTGTGTGCATGGGGGTGGGGAGGATTTCGGGGGAACGAATAACATTCTAGGTAGTTTAAGTGTTGGAAGCACACGATAAACGAGAAAAAAAAAGAACAAGTGAAGAAAAAACTTTACAACATCATCTCAATAAAACTAAAGAAAGTTGATCGGCAACTAGCTTAATACCGGAAACACACCTATAAAATGTGATCCACCACCAATGATAGGAAATCAAACGCCCTTAAATTGTTGTTGGCCGCCCATTTAACAACGGTGGGCTGATGTTATTCTTCGGAAGCAAGTAACCATCACCACGTATGAACACCAATGGACCAAGCTTGCTTAAAATATTGGTGGCCCAATCATAGTTCATAATAAAACACTTAATAAATCGACGACGTTAACACCCACGACATGTGTGTAAGGCAAGTGGTGTAACTCCCCAATCGCGTAATACAACAACACGCGGCGGAAATATCAGGGAGTCACGTTACAAATTGCTCACAACACATGGTACTGGATTGTTTCATTATCTTAACATTGTTTTACAATACAAAGAATACATGTAATTGTCTTTTGTTTAAAAAAGTCTAAGGCCCTGATGCGATCCTATGTGTAGCATGCTTGAATAATCAAGACCTGAAACATATGTGAAAAAGACGTCAACAAAGAATGTTGGTGAATACATAGGTTTTGTTAGCCAAATTAATGGCAAATGGGTTCGTATTGCAATACTTTGACAACTACAAGAGTTGTCAATTGAAAATGGACTCTTTGAAACCAGTAATTGGCAAAAATGTTTAGTATTGCAATACATTATCTTGATTATAAAACTTGTGGCAAAAAAGTTTTGTATATGGTAATATGATTATTACTAGGTATTTTTTATGCCATTGAGAATTGTACTTGTTCTTTGTTCTCTTGTACTTTGTTTCGTTGCAACATTGAATTCGGTCAAGAACATGTAAGAGTGTTATTAGAAATCCAATCAAGGATTTGTAATAGTACTTTAGATATCCTTCTAAGAATCTAACATATTAAAAATAGGAAGATTCTATAAGGATTTGGATATTGAACATTTGTTTCAACTAAACACAAAAAAACCTAAAGTGATTTGGATAACGCTACAAGGGTAATACAATAAAAACACTTATATATAGGAAGTACTTGCAACATATCCACCATGTTCTTATAGTATTACACTCGTTTCGTTATCTAAATCACTACTAATCATATAAACACATATTCAACTTGTTCCATATGCATTAAAGTACATCATAAAATCCAATTGAGGACTTAAATTAGCACTTTAAACGTCCCACACGAATCTAACTATGAAGATAGATAGATGCTATAAGGATTTGGTTTGGTCTCACTGTATTGTCACATACGCATTAAAGTACACAAAGAATCCAATCAAGGACTTCAAATTAGCACTTTAAACATCCTACAATAATCTAACTATGAAGATAGATAGATGCTATAAGGATTTGGTTTGGCCTCATTGTCTTGTCACATACGCATTAAAGTACTCAAAGAATCCAATCAAGGACTTCAAATTAGCACTTTAAACATCCAACAAGAATCTAACTATGAAGATAGATAGATGCTATAAGGATTTGTTTTGGTCTCAATTGTCCAGTTTTGCTTTATAAGAATAATACATAAAATTGATTACATATTTGTGTCACCCCAAAACATTTGAAAAACGTAAAAGAGGGGACTGCGTACTCACAGGTTTGTGTATAGGTCTTGTTCAATCGAAAAGCAAAGGTCAATGTTCAAGTGTTTAAGTGTTAAAGTGGTTCCTTGTGTATCGGATAACTACGTGTTAGTGTATCGAAACTTGAAATGAGAGATCGGATAGAATGAGGTTTATAAACCAAACGAGAGTTGGACCTCATATAATATGGTTCGTAATACCATACATTCTGATTTGGAAGTGTTTCAAAGTGTTTTGACTTATTACGGCTTGCTAAAGTGGTTTGCGCCACTTTAACGGGTTGTAAGCGTAACTATGGGTTCGGATGGTTAAATACATCCTATGACGAGTCTAGTATGTCAAAACTAGTTTATATAAGTTGTATAATCAGTTTAGATGTCAAAACAATGTTCTTATATGTTCAAAACTATTTTATGCGCAAAAAAGTTATTTTCGACATTTTAAAGAATATATAATAGACTCGTCATTTTGTCATACCCTGACCGTCTTAAAACAACGAAACCGCGGCGGAAACGTCGGGGAGTGTTGCAACAGAATTATTGTTTCACAACCATGGATACAAAAGTTTCGTTTTATTGATTCATTACATAATTTACATAGTCTAAAAACAAAACAAACAAGTTAAACATAGTTTATCATCGTTATTAAGTCACTAAGGCCTCGTCCTGTCCTAAGTGAGCATGCATCCTAGCAATCAACATCATTCAATCAACACCTGAAACATATGTAAAAACAAAGTCAGCAAAGAAATGCTGGCTAGCACATAGGTTTTATGAGAGTATCGGATTCATGGCTCGTTTACATGTTGCAATACCTAATTAAAAACCTTGTTTTGAAAAGTGTATGGTTATAGTTTATAAAATCTCGTAGCCATGGTTCTTAACCCCAAGACATTTGTTTTAGTAAACCAAATTGTAAAAAATCTAGTAAAAACCCGTTAATAAAACTCGTAAGGTTTATATCTTCTAGAAAACATTGTTATGTGACATCGTTTTAACCTCGTTTACCCAAGTGAACTAAATAACGCCACGGTATGTAATATGATGAAAACACTTATATATAAGAAGTACCAACAGCATATCTACCATGTTTTCATCACATTACACCCGTCCTGTTATCTAAACACTAACCAAAAAACTAATCATTTATCGAACTCGTTTAACTTGTTCAAATCGTTTCAAAATCGTTTAACTCGTTTAAATCATTTCCAAATCGTTTAACTCGTTTAAATCATTCTCGTTTTAATTGTGAAACTACTTTTGGTCGTCTCGCTAATAACATCCAAACCTTCGCAACTCATCCATCTCGAAACTCGAATTAACAAACCACCAAAGGGTAAGTTAACAATCACAGATTCAGTCGTTACCCACATAACCCCCACACATAACCATGGGTGCAGTCTGATAATGGGATTTGTCAGATCCTATGGTACCATAACCTAATACTGGTCAGCTTGATCAATGTTATTGAATGTCATTCATAATGTAAATACGTCCAACAAGTTTATTCACATTATCGAAATCATTATTAGTTTTATATAAACCATATCAATCGTTTTTGAAACCATCGTTAAAACCTCAAAAACATTTAACACATATGAATCACCCCAAAACAATTGAAAACAGTAAAATAGGGGAACTATGTACTCACATCGAATTGCAAAGTATCCTCAATCCAAAGAATTCAACAAACTCAAGCAAAACACGAAAATCACGTAGCACCTAATAATCGGATTACTAGGTTAATAAATCGTCACCTAAATCGGAAGATCGGATAGAATGAGGTCTCGTAAACCAAATGAGTATTGGAACTCATATGATATGGTATAACATTGCCTATATTCTAAAACGGAACCTAACCTAAGTGCTTTCGACCCGTTATGACCCATTAAGGTGACTTACGCCACTTTAACGCGTCGTTCGCGCAAACGCGCGATCGAGATGCCTAACTAGTCCTATGACAAGTATTATATGCCTAAACATGCTTAAATATGTTGCATAATCAGTTAAGTGACAAAGGTTTAGGTTAGATATGCCTAATTACCAATTATGCATGAAAAGGGTATTTTAGTCATTTACCTAAGGCATATAAACTACCTATCATACAACTAATTAAACTAAGTGACCATAAGGTATAACCTCGGAAGGTTATTCCGTATACAACTATGGTCACTAAACATGCTTGGTCGGAACCTTAAGATCGACCAAACGGGTCGGGTTCGAAAGTCTAAGTGGTTTTTTAGACCGCTTGACTTACGACTCTATACATGCACTAAACTAAAAGTGACGAGTTAAACATGTTGAAACATGCTTAACCAAGTTAGAAAACAAGTTTTGATATCAAAACAAACGGTTTTGATACCCAAAAATAGTTTGGTTACAAAATACGCATGAATACGCATTTTGACCGAAACTATGACTCGTCACTACACCTAATTAACGTGGAAATCAGTAGGTATAGTCACAAGGGACTATAACCATCGTGATTACGCTCACGTTGCAAAGTTTAAACGGACTTTGTGTTGACCATAACCTGGTCAAAGCAGAAAGTTAAACATTGTTTGACTTCTGTGGATAAAAACGCAATAAAAGCATGAAAGAAACTTATAAAGGGTCCAAGCTAGGAAGTATTGATCTAAAGATTACTCAGGTATGAAGTATACACTCCAACTTAGAGTAAAATCAGATCAAAATGTGAGGAAAGAATGAAATGAGTTGGGTTATTATAGGAAACCCACAACTGTTAGGATCGTTCCTCGTAAAACGTGCTTCGATCTTGACCCTCCATGTGGGCACATGGTATTGTGATACAAGGGGCATACTAAAAACCATCAAATCTAGCCCAAGGTATCCCAAATTAGCTGTTAAAACCATCAAAATCAAGCTGGAATGGCCAGTTTCATTGTTTCTGATCTGAAGGTCTGTTGCAGGCTGCATAACATATGGGACTGGGCTTACGTGCCCTGCCTGGCATCTTTGCCAGAATTACAGTTTTAGCCCCTGAACTTGTAAAACTTTCATTTTGATGCATATTTGACAGGTTTAAGCCCCGTTTACCCCATTTCAAAGCTCTAAAATGATGTTAAAGTGTAGGGAACTTAAAATACGTTCAAAAACATCTCGGATGTCGGTTTGTTTGGTTGTACGGTTGCGTTATTTGGTTAATTACGACGGAAGTCGTAACGAACACAAAAACGATCCAAATTAAGCGACGAATGGAATTTTATCATGCCAATCACTAAAATAAAATATTTTAATGATTACATAAATTTTTGGATGTCCGGATATATTCAGAACGTAAGATATGCGCAAAAATGCAAACTTATGCACTTTTTGACGCTTTTAGTCCCTATTGATCAAATAAGTTTATTTTTGCGCACCAAACACCTCAAAGCCTATTTCTAAGCTATGTAAAGGATATTTAGGGCATGTTTAACTTATGATCAAGTTCCAGAATGTTCGTTACTATACAAATCGGTATAGTTTCACAGTTTCACACAAATAATCCCTACGATCGAACAAACTTGTTTTCAACACACCAAACCATTCAAAACTTATTTCTAAGTTATGTGAAGGTTATTTAAGGTATGTTAAGCCTATGTCACTATTATGGAGTGTTTGTTATGTTAAACTGACTGCGTTTACACATCAGTTTGTGTATAACCTTCCAGAACGCGATTTAAAGCTTGAAATCGGAATCGAATCAAATCGTAAAATCATCAAACACAAATATACACATAATAACACCAAAACACATAATAATAACACCAAAGCACATTGTTTTATTAATAATCAACATTGTTTTACATTGTACATCTATTACAGAACACAGTTGTCACAGTCCTCCCTACTTTAGGAAATTTCGTCCTGAAATTTTATTTAGAGGAAACTTGTGAAAATAAATGCGGATATTTCGCCTTCATCTGGTCCTCACGTTCCCAAGTAAACTCTGGGCCACGTTTGGACTCCCAGCGAACCTTGACCAATCGAATCCATTTGTTCTTCAACTGTTTGACTGCACGGTCCATTATTTCCACAGGTTTCTCGACAAAGTGCAACGTTCCATCAACTTGAATTTCGTCGAGTGGAATGTGAAGATCAGCATCAGCTAAACACTTTCACAAATTGGACACGTGAAAATTCGGATGAATATTTCCAAGCTCTGGAGGTAGCTCTAGTCGATAGGAAACCTTTCCAATTCTTTCAACAATCTTAAATGGTCCAACATATCGAGGTGCAAGTTTTCCTTTCTTTTCAAATCTCGCAACTCCCTTCCAAGGTGACACCTTGAGTAGGACACGGTCTCCGACTTGAAATTCTAATGGCTTGCGTTGCATATCCGCATAACTCTTTTGACGGCTTCTAGCTGTCACAAGATTATCGCGAATTTTCTTGATTTTATCTGTTGTTTCCAGAATGAGCTCAGGTCCAGTAAGCTGAGCTTCACCGATCTCATTCCAACAGACAGGTGAACGACATTTTCGACCGTAGAGAGCTTTGAATGGTGCCATATTAATGCTAGCATGATAACTATTGTTATATGAGAACTCGATCAATGGCATATGAGAATCCCAATTACCACCAAAGTCTATCACGCATGCTCTAAGCATATCCTCCAAAGTTTGAATCGTCCTCTCAGATTGTCCATCTGTTTGGGGATGATAAGCAGTGCTTAGATTTAGTTGGGTTCCCATAGCAGATTGCATGGTCTTCCAAAAATGAGATGAAAATCGAGCATCACGATCGGATATGATATCCAAAGGAACACCATGTCGCGATACAATCTCATCAACATAAATATTTGCAAGTTTATCAGCAGATAGATCCTCGCGAATCGGAATAAAATGAGCTGACTTCGTTAATCGATCGATGACAACCCAAATAGCATCGTGACCTTTAGATGTACGCGGCAGTTTAGTGATGAGACCCATCCTAATGTTCTCCCACTTCCAAACCGGTATCTCTGGTTGTACAAGCAAGCCAGAAGGTCGTTGATGTTCAGCCTTAACTTTGAGACAAGTTAGGCATTTCGATACATACTAGGCAACATCCTTCTTCATACCAGGCCACCGATACTGAGTACGAAGATCCTTGTACATTTTATCAGCACCAGGATGGATAGAATATCGAGACTTATGAGATTCGTCCATCACTAAAGTGCGAAGATCGTCTTGTTTCGGAATCCACAAACAATCCTTGAAATAAAGCAAACCATCGTCTTTCCTTTCGAGTTTAAGCTCAAGTTGAAGCGGTAGCTCATATTTCAATAAGCCTTTGATCACACAAGACCGTTGAGCTTGAAGAATACGAGATTGAATATCAGATATAGTTTGAACAGAATGAAGCTTGACTCGTTCCTTTCGACTAAGCGCATCGGCTACGACATTCGCCTTACCAGGATGGTAGCGAATCTCGCAATCGTAATCGTTTAAGAGTTCAACCCATCGTTGTTGCCTCATGTTCAGCTCCTTCTGATTAAGAATGTGCTGGAGACTTTTGTGGTCTGTGAAAACCACACACTTCGTTCCATAGAGGTAGTGTCTCCAGATTTTGAGAGCAAAAACCACAGCACCTAACTCAAGATCATGAGTCGTGTAGTTCTTCTCGTGAACTTTTAGCTATCTTGACGCATAAGCTATGACCTTACCTCCTTGCATGAAAACGCAACCAAGGCCTAGATTTGACGCGTAACAATAGACAACGAAATCATCGTTTCCATCGGGCAAAGACAAAACAGGAGCATCACAAAGCTTCTGTTTCAGCGTTTGGAATGCTTCTTCTTGTTTGGGTCCCCACTCAAAAGGCTTATTCTTCTGAGTTAAAGCAGTGAGTGGAACCGCGATCTTCAAGAAATTCGAAATAAATCGACGATAATATCCAGCGAGACCAAGAAAAGAAAGAATTTCTATTTGTGTCGTCGGTGTATTCCAATCCTTGATTGCTATAATTTTGCAAGGATCCACATGGATACCATGCTTGTTGACTATATGACCCAACAATTGAACTTCTTTAAGCCAAAATTCACACTTGTAGAATTTAGCAAAAAGTTGTTCCTTCTTCAGAAGTTCCAGTGTCAAACGAAGGTGTTGCTCGTGCTCGGCTCGAGACTTTGAATAAATGAAAATATCGTCGATGAACACAATGATGAACTTGTCTAAATAAGGTTTACAAACCCTATTCATTAAGTCCATGAAGATAGCTGGGGCATTTGTCAAACCAAAAGGCATGACAGTGAACTCGTAATGCCCATATCTTGTGCGGAAAGCAGTTTGGGAATATCTTCTTCGAGAACACGAAGTTGATGATACCCAGAACGTAGATCGATTTTGGAGAAACATGAAGCCCCTTGCAGCTGGTCGAAGAGATCATCAATTCGAGGTAGGGGATATCGATTCTTGATAGTAAGCTTATTCAGCTCATGATAATCGATGCACATTCGAAAAGACCCATCTTTCTTCTTCACAAATAGGACTGGAGCGCCCCAAGGTGAATAACTCGGTCGAATGAATCCTTTATTAGATAACTCTTGAAGCTGTTTTGATAACTCTTGCATCTCAGACGGTGCAAGACGATAAGGTGCTTTCGCAATTGGGTTGGCATTGGGTACAAGGTCAATATGAAACTCGACTTGATGAACTGGAGGCAAACCAGGCAGTTCATCAGGAAACACCTCTGGATAATCTCGAACAATCAGAACATCTTGAATACACTTGCTCTTGCCTTTCTCCTCGGTGACGTGTGCCAGAAAAACAACATATCCTTCTCGTAAATAACTTTTGGCTTTCGTACACGACATGAGTTTCAAACCACCTGATGGTTTCTCGCCACGAACCTCTAGGACTTTACCAGGCGAAAGAGGAATACGAACGATTTTGTCGAAACAAACCACCTCAGCATGAAATTTAGTCAACCAATCCATCCCTACGATAATGTCGAAATTCCCAAGTTGCATCGGTATGAGGTCAATAGGAAAAAGATGGTTATCAAGGTTCAACTAACAATCGCGGATAACAGAATCCTGTACGAGAGGTTTACCAGTAGCAACTTCGACAGATAAGGGTTTCCTAAGTTTAGTTCTAGGTATCGCAAGCAAAGGCTCAAATGACAATGAAACAAAACTTCTATCGGCACCAGAATCGAAAAGAATAGATGCAGGTTGATGGTTAACAAGAAACATACCATTGACAACCTCATTGTTAGCTCTCGCCTCGTTTGCATTCAGATTGTACGCTCGTCCACGGGCGGGATTTGCGTTTGCAACGGCATTCCGATTCACTAACCTCGGGCAGTTGTTGCGGAAATGACCCATTTCACCGCAATTGTAACACGAACCTTGTGGAAATCTAGCAGCATTCCCCTGAACCTGTGCTGGATTCTGAGCGGCTTGATTCTGACCCAAATTACAAATGTTGGCCAGATGCCCAAGTTTACCAGACGTAGTGCATTGCTTGCAAGCTTGTTGTGCAACATGATGACCGTTGCAGCGAGCACAGTGGGGGTGCGGTACCAGCATACACTTTCTTCGCAGGAGGTTGAGCTGGTGGGTTCTGAGGATTCTGAGCAGTGACGGCAAAGTTTTGGGAAGCCTTGCGCTTCCTCGACGTCTTGGAAGATTCTCCCTTCTTCTTACCCTTACCCTTGTCTTTAACAGAATCGGCCGACTTCTTCTTGTCACCCTTGCGGGTCAGTTAACCCTTTCTGACCTGGGACTCGGTCAGAGTAGCAGCCAATTCGATCGCTTGACAGACAGTAGTAGGATTACTGCCAGTCACAATGTCTTGCACAGAATCAGGCAAACCGTAGATATACCTCTCTATCGCCTTCTCCAACGGGGTAACCATCATAGGACACAACAAACTGAGCTCCTCATAACGATCCGTATACGCACTGTGTTCTCCCCCATCTTGTTTCAAATCATCGAATTATCGTTCCAAAGCTCAAATTTTGTGACGGGGACAGAACTCTCTCATCATGAGAGCTCGAAGCTCTTCTCAGGTTTGTGCCATCGCCACTTAGGCACCCCTATCACGCATCACACCGTTCCACCATGTAAGAGCACGCTTCTTGAACACGCTGGATGCAAATTCAACCTTACGCTCATTCGGACATTGCACATGTCTGAATGTGCTTTCCAAACTTTCAAACCATTGCAGGAGCGCAGTTGCTCCTTGAGACCCAGAAGACTTCAATGGTTTAGCAGAATTGAAATTCTTGAAATTACACTAAGTATTGTTGTAATTATTGTTGTTGTATAACTGATGGACCTGGGTTACTACATTCGGAAGCACTGCAGCAATTTGTTGAGAGACAAGGGTTGCGACTTCTTCGTTATTTAAAGGTTGTGCATCACGTCGAGGAGGCATTTTCTAAAAAGAACAAGGGAACATGAGAAACGAGTGAAGTCAACAATTGGAAAAACACAAGAGGTATGGAAAACTTCGACAAAACACAAGGGAGGCGATCATTCGTTTGTTACCTCGAACAAACAAAAGACACGCAGTGACTAACCAAAGTAAATGGGTCAATATAATGCATCGCCGAAGACATGCTCGCCTATAAGTGAAAACTCACCCCAAGAGTTCCCAGGTAAGAGTGATTGGTTCGATTATGTGGATTTGTATGAACACTTTAGCCTTAGACAGAAAACTCAGGGTACAGGCATTCACCCTTCCAGTTTGCACGTGTTCACATTATAAGATCCAAACTTGACGAGATTTTGAAAACTTAGAGGGTTCAAAACCTAGTAATCAATCATCCTAGAACAGATGATTAATTTTCGAAGCGGATTCGAAATTTGGGTTCTCATTGCGGTTATCACCTAAGGATAGGTGACAGTTTTGTTTTAAAAATCTAAACGCAAGAAAACTCGCGTTAGGGTCCTAGAAAGTTATCGTCTAGGTCAAAGCATTGCTAATAACCTAATTCCCTATAACCATTGGCTCTGATACCAACTCTTCTGTCACACCCCGACCGTGTTAAAACTACGAAACCGTGGCAGAAACATCGGGGAGTGTTGCAAAAGAATTATCGTTTCACAACCATGGACACAAAAGTTTCGTTTTATTGATTCATTACATAATTTACAAAGTCTTAAAACAAAACAAACAAGTTAAACATAGTCTATCATCGTTATTAAGTCACTAAGGCATTGTCCAGTCCTAAGTGAGCATGCATCCTAGCAATCAACATCATTCAATCACCACCTGAAACATATGTAAAAACAAAGTCAGCAAAGAAATGATGGCGAGCACATAGGTTTTATGAGAGTATCGGATTCATGGCTCGTTTACATGTTGCAATAGCTAATTAAAATCCTTGTTTTGAAAAGTGTATGGTATTGCAACCAAATTAACCAACTCAAATCAAGTTGGTTATAGTTTATAAAATCTTGTAGCCATGATTCTTAACCCCAAGACATTTGTTTTTGTAAACCAAATTGTAAAACATCTCGTAAAAACTCGTTAATAAAACTCGTAAGGTTTATATCTTCTAGAAAACATCGTTATGTGACATCGTTTTAACCTCGTTTACCCAAGTGAACTAAATAACGCCACGGTATGTAATATGATGAAAACACTTATATATAAGAAGTACCAGGGCGTATCTACCATGTTTTCATCACATTACACCCGCCCCGTTATCTAAACACTAACCAAAAAACTAATCGCTTATCCAACTCGTTTAACTTGTTCAAATCGTTTCAAAATCGTTTAACTCGTTTAAATCATTTCCAAATCGTTTAACTCGCTTAAATCATTCTCGTTTTAATTGTGACACTACTTTTGGTCGTCTCTCTAATAACATCCAAACCTTCGCAACTCGTCCATCTCGAAACTCGCATTAACAAACCACCAAAGGGTAAGTTAACAATCACATATTCAGTCGTTACCCACATAACCCCCACACATAACCATGGGTGCAGTCTGATAACGGGATTTGTCAGATCCTATGGTACCATAACCTAATACTGGTCGGCTTGATCAATGTTAATGAATGTCATTCGTTATGTAAATACATCCAACAAGTTTATTCGTATTATCGAAATCGTTATTACTTTTATATAAACCATATCAATCGTTTTTGAAACCATCGTTAAAACCTCAAAAACATTTAACACATATGAATCACCCCAAAACAATTGAAAACAGTAAAATAGGGGAACTATGTACTCACATCGAATTGCAAAGTATCCTCAATCCAAAGAATTCAACAAACTCAAGCAAAACACGAAAATCACGTAGCACCTAATAATCGGATTACTAGGTTAATAAATCGTCACCTAAATCGGAAGATCGGATAGAATGAGGTCTCGTAAACCAAATGAGTATTGGAACTCATATGATATGGTATAACATTGCCTATATTCTAAAACGGAACCTAACCTAAGTGCTTTCGACCCGTTATGACCCATTAAGGTGACTTACACCACTTTAACGCGTCGTTCGCGCAAACGCGCGATCGAGATGCCTAACTAGTCCTATGACAAGTATTATATGCCTAAACATGCTTAAATATGTTGCATAATCAGTTAAGTGACAAAGGTATAGGTTACATATGCTTAATTACCAATTATGCATGAAAAGGGTATTTTGGTCATTTACCTAAGGCATATAAACTACCTATCATACAACTAATTAAACTAGGTGACCATAAGGTATAACCTCGAAAGGTTATTCCCTATACAACTATGGTCACTAAACATGCTTGGTCAGAACCTAAAGATCGACCAAACGGGTCGGGTTCGAAAGTCTAAGCGTTTTTTAGACCGCTTGACTTACGACTCTATACAAGCACTAAACTAAAAGTCACGAGTTAAACATGTTGAAACATGCTTAACTAAGTTAGAAAACAAGTTTTGATATCAAAACGAATGGTTTTGATACCTAAGAATAGTTTGGATACAAAATACGCATGAATACGCATTTTGACCGAAACTATGACTCATCACTACACCTAATTAACGTGGAAATCAGTAGGTATAGTCACAAGGGACTATAACCATCATGATTACGCTCACGTTGCAAAGTTCAAACGAACTTTGTGTTGACCATAACCTGGTCAAAGCAGAAAGTCAAACACTGTTTGACTTTCGTGCTTAAAAACGCAATAAAAGCATGAAAGAAACTTACAAAGGGTCCAAACTAGGAAGTTTTGATCTAAAGATTACTCAGGTATGAAGTATATACTCCAACTTAGAGTAAAATCAGATCAAAGTGTGAGGAAAGAATGAAATGAGTTGGGTTTTCATAAGAAACCCACAACCGTTAGGATCGTTCCTTGCAAAAAGTGCTTTGATCTTGACCCTCCATGTGGGCACATGGTATTGTGATACAAGGGGCATACTAAAAACCATCAAATCTAGCCCAAGGTATCCCAAATCAGCTGTTAAAACCATCAAAATCAAGCTGGAATGGCCAAGTTCATTGTTTCTGATCTGAAGGTCTGTCGCGGGCTGCGTAACATATGGGCCTGGGCTTACGCGCCCCGCCTGGCATCTTTTCCAGAATTATAGTTTTAGCCCCTGAACTTGTAAAACTTGCATTTTGATGCATATTTGACACGTTTAAGCCCCGTTAACCCCATTTCAAAGCTCTAAAATGATGTTAAAGTATAGGGAACTTAAAATATGTTCAAAAACATCTCGAATGTCAATTCGTTTGGTCGTAATGTTGCGTTATTCGGTTAATTACGACGGAAGTCGTAACGAACGCAAAAACGATCCAAATTAAGCGACGAATGGAATTTTATCATGCCAATCACTAAAATAAAATATTTTAATGATTACATAAATTTTTGGATGTCCGGATATATTCAGAACGTAAGATATGCGCGAAAATGCAAACTTATGCACTTTTTAACGCTTTTAGTCCCCATTGATCAAATAAGTTTATTTTTGCGCACCAAACATCTCAAAGCCTATTTCTAAGCTATGTAAAGGATATTTAGGGCATGTTTAACTTATGATCAAGTTCCGAAATGTTTGTTACTATACAAATCGGTATAGTTTCACAGTTTGACACAAATAGTCCCTACGATCGAACAAACTTGTTTTCAGCACACCAAACCATTCAAAACTTATTTCAAAGTTATGTGAAGGTTATTTAATGTATTTTAAGCCTATGTCACTATTCTGGAGTGTTTGTCACGTTAAAATGACTGCGTTTACGCACCAGTTTGTGTATAACCTTCTAGAAAGCGATTTAAAGCTTGAAATCGGAATCGAATCAAATCGTAAAATCATCAAACACAATATACACATAATAACACCAAAACACATAATAATAACACCAAAGCACATTGTTTTATTAATAATAAACATTGTTTTCATTGTACATAGATTACATAACACATTTGTCACACATTTGACTAACCAAACGATATGACCATATGGTATAACCTCAGTAGGTTATTCCCTATAAGAATGTGGTCATAATAAAGGGCTTGGTTAGATCCTAATGTTGAGCAAACGGGTCAGATTCGAAAGTCAAAGCGGTGGTCAAACCGCTCGACTTTTGACTAAGAATATAAGCGCCAAACTAGAAATGACAAGTTAGACATGTTGGAACATGTCTAATAATGTTATAAAACTAATTTGGTGTCAAAACCTTAAGTTTTACTACCCAAAAAAACTTTCGTCATAAAATGCATTTTTATGCATTTTGACTTTTAATTTGTAAAACTTTGACTCGTCATTTCGCCTAGGAAACGTGGTAATTAGAAGGTGCAATCGAAGGGGATTAATACCTTCGTGTTTACGATGATGTTTCAAAGTTCAATTTGAACTTTGACTTGACCAAAATGGTCAGAACCGAAAGTCCAATAGAAAGTCAAACTGTTTGACTTTTGGCTCAAAATGGCCAAAATAATGAAAAGAGACTAAGGAAGAACACTTACTTGTGTTCTAGGAATGCTTAGAACTCAGTAGGAGGCTTCCATATAATGGAAACAAGCTCCAATAGTAGAATTAGAGAGAAAGGATGAAATGAGCAAGTTGAAAGTATGAACAAGGGTGGCTATTTATGTAACAACCCACTTTTGGAAAGTTAAAGTCAAAGTCAAGATTGAAGTCAAAGGAAGAAAAGATTGCTAATTGCGATCTGTTACTCCTTGCTTAATTACTGATTTGACTTCTTTAACTTGTAATCGAATTCTATTTTAAATCGCTTTAGTTGTATTATGTGGAGTACTTGTTAATAATCGAGGTTTAATCGCTAATCGACTTATCGCATCGCTATCGCTATCGCAACTCGAATTATGTGTTCTGGATATTGTTTTACATGTGTGTGCTATATGTGTTACTTATGCATGTTATATTTATGTTGAGGTTGTTAATCGCAATTCTATCGTATCGCAATCAAATCATAAACGCTAAACGCGAGTTATTTATAGTGATTGTATGTTAGATATAGTAGTTAAGTTATTTGTGTAACTATTGGGTAATACTATCACATCACTCACTCGAATCGCATCGCAACGCTCAACACGCGAATCGAAACGACAAAACTCAGCGCACCAGACACCTTGATCGAATGGCCAACCGATCGAGTGGCCATCCGATCGGATTGCCATCCGATCGGTGACCTACTCGACGCTTATGCCCCTTCCATTTTGGGAACCCTATAAATACCCTCCTGTCACATCATTTGTGATGTGACAGCTCTCCCACTCGACCAGCCGCACTCCAGCATTCTTTCTCTCGATTTCTCGCGATTCTTGTAAGTTTTCAACCTAAATCTTGTACTTCTATGATCTACACGCACTCCATCATCTTTTTCACCTTTGAATCTTAACTTTTAACCGTGAAATCACCGGATTTGAGGTGTTCTAGGGTGATTTCGTCATGGAGTTCTTATGAACTTCAAGGTTTGGCTTCAATCCACCAAGAACAACTTAGATCTGAAGGATTTCCACAAGATTAACCAAAGTTTTCGCATAAATCTGTACATATTCATGGTTAAAAGGATTGAAAGATGGTTTTCTAACTTTCTTTCAACTCTTTTACACTCAATGCACTCAAAACCGATAGAATCAGAGCTCGTTCCGACCACCTACTCTTTCTTGGTGATCTGTTGGTCCTAGATCTGAATTCTATCCAAGGGACAACTGATTTCGGGGTAAATATGAACCACCATCTTGAACAGTTAACTGATCGGACTAGGGTGATTCCTGTTCGATCGGATCACTTGGGTCAAGATGGGGTTCCTGTTGTTTAGCACGTTGTCAAACCGTCTCGAACAAACCGCAAACTTTCAGAATAAACAAGTCCAAAACGATCAGATACGCGGGACGGATTGCCGGCCGATCGGATTGCCATCCGATCGAATCGCAATCCGATCGGATTGCACTTATGGTTTAACACTTAAACGATTTTCAACATGTTCAATGCATAAGTTAGTTCCAACGGATTACCATCCGATCGGATTGCTATCCGATCGAGTGACCGTCCTGCTGTGAACTTGTTTTCAAAATGCTATAACGAAAACTTCAAAAGACAAGCCATCATACACAAACACATCCTTACCAAACGAATGTCAATCCAATCGAATGGCCATCCGATCAGATGACCATCCGAACGGATTGACAACCGATCGAATAGCCATCCGATCGGATTGCCGTACGCCACTTGGTCACTTTCACCGTTTTACGCACCGCTCTTCGCTTATGCTATTGTAAA
Source organism: Helianthus tuberosus (assembly GCA_030545235.1). Classification (NCBI taxonomy): domain Eukaryota; kingdom Viridiplantae; phylum Streptophyta; class Magnoliopsida; order Asterales; family Asteraceae; genus Helianthus; species Helianthus tuberosus. Next base: position 259,131 of record JARYGA010057994.1, read on the forward strand.
CTGTTCAAGCTGATCATTCTAGCACTCCCTTCAATCCATTTCCATCTTTGTGAGTATACTCGATCCCTTTTTGCTTTGAGCACTTTTGGGTGTTACATACGTTACTTATTCTAAATCACATCGAACACACAACGCAAACACTATTTATACGCTGACCATTACTACGTGTTATACGTGACTCGATGAATGCCTATTTGTTATGTTTACACATTGATTGTTGTCTACTTGCCTTAGCAACGATAGTACTATAGTTTGGACTCAGCACCTGTTCACTCAGGGGTTGTTAAGGACAATACTTCACATGTTCGTAGTGGCAAACATGTGATGCGCACTCGCTACTCGCAGTCAAATCGCAGTCATTGGTATTGATAGGATCTTTGTTGATAACTTACATGCTTCACATTATACGTTGTACATGTTGGTTATGCGTAAACGCTTTCGAACTCTACTATACTATCAAACTTGTATGCTCACCTTTACACTATGTGTATTGACCTCTATTTTAACATTTGTGACAGGTGTTTGAATGCTTAGGATGTTGTGCTCTTGCTTTTGTGGAATCAAGTAGGAGAGTCTAGAAATAAACAAACAATTTAAATCTGAGTTGTCGGAACAACATTTAATTTGTCTTTGAGAATTACTTGTCTATAATAACTATGCTACTTATTATGTCATGGTATGGGACGTGATGCTTAACTAATTGGTAATCGTAGTTGTTATGGAACTCATGGACAATCTGTTTCGCTCAGTGCCATGCCCCGATGTTTCCGTCATCGGTTGGGGTGTGAAAGATTGGTATCAGAGCCATAACTATAGGGAATTAGGCAAGACTCGACCTAGTCCGGGTCGATGTCTTAGAAACGACCTAGTCTATAGTCTAAGTACCAACAGACTGACTTATGCATACCCAGTATGGGTTTGGTACAAGCTTGTATGCTATTTCTCGCTCGAACTCGATGTACACTACCCTCTTGCGCGAACATCGCATACTACAGTTCCGCGCAAGACCGTCCTTTCCTAAGGCTGGACACACACACAAACGAATGATCTGGTTAAGATTAGGTGTGAAAATCGCAAACTCTTGACCAGATCGCTCGTTCGATTCGCTATTTTACTATCAACACAAGGATTTGCGTGGAATCAGGAGTGAGATCCGTACTTCGACGCAAATTTTTCCCTCTACTTCATCAAAACAGGGAACATAGTCGTTAAGTTAGGGGTGAAACCCGAATCTTGAAGACTTATTCCGCTCCTTATTGTAGTTTTGCAAACTCTCACCAAAAGTCTCGACGGACTCCAACGACTTGAGTCACACTGTAACTGGAAGGATGAGTGCCGATCGCCCGGATTGAGGCGAGAGCACAGTCCAGAAGGCCAAAATGTCCACTTACAGTCCTTGTGAATAGTCAAACCACTTTGGTTAGTCAATGTCTAAACAGCCGCATACAATCTATTTTCGCTTTTATGTGTTTCAATTCTAGATTTCGCCGCTGCTGACTCTAAGATTTTATCAATTTATGGGGATTTTATGTGGTTTTATGTGTTATGTGTTCCAATTTTTGGTGATTTACTCGCTTCTCGCTATTCGCTTTACTCGCACTGTACTTCTACACGCTTGTGTTACTCGCAACCGCTACTCACTAATCGCAATCGTTATACTTAATCGCTATACGGTGCTGTGAAGGATAGGTGAATACGTGCAAAATATGTGCTTAGGATAACTTATGTGCTTGTGTGCTCATGTGCTTATGTGATTACGTGCTTATGTGATTCTGTGGTTACGTGCTTACTTGAATTTTGTGAATGACTGTGTTCCTGAGCTTTATGGTGAATCGCTAGACTATACTAGGATTAATCAAAATTGAGTTTGAGTCCTGTGATGATGTCTGTTGCAGACAATGTCGTCATTCGGGCCGCAACACTCCTGCACTGTTAGTCGCAACCATGCTGACAAGAGAATCGCCTCTCTCGTCGCTAAGCAAATAGCGAAAGTCATCCCACAAATTGTCAGTGAACTGAACGAGAACGCTAGCAAGTCCTCGAACGAGTCCAGGACCGATACTCCTAGAGCCGATTTTAGCTTCAAGCAGTTCAAAGCCTGCGGACCAAAAGAGTTTACCGGCGAAGATGGTCCTACGGCATTGTTTCAATGGTTTGACTCTATCGAAGTCACCCTGCGTCAGAGTGGCTGTCCAGAAAACCTGCGTACCGTCAATGCTACCGTCGTCTTCCAATCCCGCGCTCTTGATTGGTGGACGGCCGAGAGGAACAAACGAGGAAACGATGCAGCTTTCGGATTGTCTTGGGACGAGTTGAAGAACATAATGATGTAAGAGTTCTGTCCTCCCCATGAACTCCAAAAGCTCGAGGATGAATTCTGGCACATAAAGCAGGATGGTGGAGATAACGCTGGTTTGACTGCTCGCTTCAAGCAGTTGAGTATCATCTGCCCTGGTCAAGTTACAACCCCCGACATTACAATCAAGAAGTATATCCGTGCTCTGCCTGATTGTGTCGCAGATTTTGTTCAAGCTGCAAAGACGATAACAATCGAGGAAACCTACATGCTCGCCGCTGAGATCAATGATAAGCGAGTCAGGGCTGGTTATTTGGACAAAGCTTCCAAGAATCTGCATCAAGCCACAACTGCTACACCCGCTGAAACAACAGCAGTTCCAGCAACAAGAACTGTGAAGTTACTACTGTCCCACTTCAAACAGTACCAACCCAACCGTAACCTCAACACCGCCAAGTAGCGGCACCCGTGGCCAATGCACAGCCAGCAAAGCGTGCATACACTGGACCACACCCGCTCTGCCCTACTTGTACCTATCATCACCCAGTTGGTATCGCATGTCAGTTCTGTGTTCACTGCAACATGTAAAGCCACTTCACCGCAAACTGCCGTACAGGTCCACGTCAAACTCCATCTCCAGCTCAAGGTCAATCTCCCGCACCACAAGCTATTCTCCCTCCTCCTCTAGGCCATCAAGCAGCTCCTGCCCCCGCAACTAATGCTCGAGCTTGCTTTGCATGTGGTGATCCCAACCACTTTGCAAACATGTGCCCCAACAGGGCAGTGAAACAAGAGCCCCAGCAACAGCAGCAACTGCAAGCAGCTCGTGGGCGCGTCTTCAACATCAATGCCCGCCAGGCTCAGGCAGACAACAACGTGGTTAATGGTACGTTTCTCGTAAATGGTATATATGCCTCGTGTCTGTTTGATACTGGAGCCGATAACTGTTTTGTGTCGTTTGAATTCGAAAAGCTCCTAAATCGTAAGCGCGCCCATCTCCCCTCGACGTTCGAAGTTGAAGTTGCCACTGGAAGAACTGTCACCGTCAGTTCTGTCCTTCATGACTGTACCCTCAATCTTAACTCTTGGACCCAGTATGGCCTAAACAACTTTTTTTCACGTAATATGGCAAGTGATTTCAGTAGATGTGAAAAAGATGTGCGGAAATGGAAATCAGACTTTCAGAAACAAGACCTACAGAATTATCAAGTTTATATCACTTTAAAACAAAATAGTTTACAAGGTGATTGTAAGATTATTATCTAATACAAATGAATCTTGAATTCTATGGGTGAGAGGGCAATGGAGTTTGTGTAGTGTATATGAATGCTAGGCTTCAAACTCAATTGTCTTCTGCTGGTTGGGCCTTCTATTTATAGAAGGCTGGGTACATGAATAAACAATAGTTTATTCAGGCAATAAGTCCTGCAAAAAGTAGCCATTTGATATATTCATTGAATCCAATAGTCAAGTTGCCTTTGTAATCATGATATCCAATAATGTCAATTTGCTTCGGTTATTGTGGCAGGATAGAGCTGATTTTTAGACAAGTGGGGCATTCATTAGAATTCCTGATAAACCACTTCATCAGAAATTCTGGTGAACAAATCATCAGAAAATCTGATGATCAGAACATCAGAAACTGATGATATTTCATCAGAAATATCATTAGATCCATCAAAAATGACCTTCTCTGATAATCCAATTCAGCTCTTGATCAACTTGTGATTCTTTGAAGTAGATGCTGTGCATTTTGGTTGTCCTATCTGATTTTCTTCTTCTTGTTGTGATCTTCAGGACTGTTGTCTCTTCATAGATCCAGTTGATTGTGATTTTCTTCAATACTTACAAATAAAGTTTCCTAACAGTTTCCCCCTAAGTATTGTAAGAAAAAGAACTACTTCATGAACAGAAATTTTACAAACAGTGGAAACATAACAGTTGCAAATCTAAACCAGTTACTGATGTTTTTGAAAAACAAATTACATAAAAGATGAAAATTCAAAACAAGTTACTGATGTTTTTCAAGTTCTTCAATTCAGCTTCACTTTCTTGTGCACATCTCCTTTCTTTAACTGCTTCTTGTAAGAGATATACTTGTTGCAGATGACAAACATGTCTTTGTACCATGTTCTTGCTTGGATCCATTCTTCAATCATTTGCTCAATTTCTTTCATGTGACCTTCCAAGTTCTTTCCTGTCTTCTGAAGGTATTCTTTTCTTTTGTTCATACCTTTCATGATAAACCTCAGAGTTTGATTTGAGTACTTGCAGATATCAACACTTCTAAACAGAGCTTTGTTATTATTAATATCTCTGAAGATGACACCATAGTTGTGACTGTTAGTTTTACTTGTTAATTCAATGATGTCTCCAAATCTTGCATTTTCCAATATCTCTGAGGGGACTCTTGTTTTGGGTGGTATGACATACACCTTTTTGTTGTGTACATGCTCATAGTTGATGCATAGATCAAAGTCTGAAAAATCCATTCTTTCAAACAGCAATATTCCAGCCTTTGATATGCCATTTAATGCCCTTCTGACTTCTTGGGTATTTTTCTTTTCCTTTTCATAGAGATCCTTCATAAACAGAATGTCTAAAGGATGCAATTTGTCAGCTATCTCTTCGACAGTCACCTTTTGTTCTTCCCCATTTTCTCTCAGAAGTGTGTACCTGTTTTGCACACGAGTTCCTCCAACATCATCGGTTGCAACTTTCACTTCATCCACTTTTAAAACTCTTTTTACTGGATTCTCATTCTTGGAGTAAATGCTACCTGAACCTCTTTTTATCCTTTCATCTCTTAAAGCCAGTCTGAAAGGAGATAGTGGTCTTGTTGGTACATCTTCTTTTGTTAAATAATACTTCACCAGATTGTACTCAGGGAATATCATTGCATCCCTGGCAATCTCTCTAACCAAGATAGACTTAGTTTCAGAGATTTTTCTTTTAACAATGTTTGGTTTTCTTGAATCTCCTTCTTGTTCCCATTCATTCATTGATTGCAGATTCATGAGTTTACTCATTGCAGAGTCATTGGACATTGTTGGTTTTGGGACATTTTCAGAAGTTAAAAGTTTCAAATTTTTAACAACTTGAGGTTTTGAAGTTGCTAACCTTTTCAGCATTTCATCTCTTAGGACACTTGGAGGTGGACCCATCAGTATGGTTCCAGCTTTGATGCTTGGTGTAGCTGATGATTGCTGTTGGGTTGACTTTGGAGCTTCTTGGTGTGAGCTTTCAGCAAGAATTTCTTTCATGAGTTCTTTGGGATCCACTTTGGCCAATCTTGCAATGTTGAATTGCATCTTCTCCATCAGTTGTTGCACCTCTCTTACCTGTTTTGAGTAGCTGGTCATGTTTTTCTAAACTTTGGTGAATTCAGTTTGAGCTTTCATCTAACTTCCAGCCCATTCTTTTGACAGCTTCTCAAGGGCATCTATGATACTGTTATTGCTTGCCCTTAGTATGGTAACTTCCTCCAAAACTCTGTTTGCACTGCTTGACTGCCTTGATACCACTGTATTTGCAACTTGTGCCTTGATCTTTTCTATATCTGTGAGAATCATCTGGATTTCTGATGCAGAGATGTTGGATTCTGGTGCCTTTTCTTTCATCTTTTGAAGAGACTTTAGTGCTTCAGTGTTTTCTTCAGTTTGTTTCTTTATTACCTCCATTGATTCTGACAAAGTCTTCATATCAGCCTCTTGACCTTGTATTTCTGACAGCAACATATCAAGTTTTTCTTCTACTGGATTTCTTTTGCAGGCTTTGTAAACATTTTCCAGCACAGTTTCCAGATTTTCTTGGTTCATGGGTGTTTCATGGATATTTGGAACAACAGATGTTCCTGCTAACATTCAAGCTGCAAACACATTTGCTGCTGTTTGAAAATGATAGGGTCGCTTTTGGCTTTACCAGATTTTGGTGCAACCTTAAGTGTACCAGAATCGTCTCCACCAGTGGTGAGAAACACATTCTCATCCTGGATTTCCTTATGTCCTTGAATCATATCATTATATGATTCTATATAAGTTTTTGAGGTAAACAAATTACCTTTAGCCAGATTTCCTAGATCAGTTCCCTGATCTCTATCTGTTGGGATCTCATCCTCTTCCTCATTTTCTGATTCAGAGTTGAGATTAATGGAACTAGTAACCTCTTCATCAACATCAATCTTTTTATGTTCTAACTTTTAAGAAACATTAATTGAACTTTCTGATTTTGTTTCTTTTGAGTGAGTATCAACTAACACAGTTTTTGAAAGAGATGTACCAGCAATCTGAGATTCATCATGATGTATAATTTCAGTGGCTTCTATTGCAGTACCATCAAAGTGAGTTTCTTCATAGTGTTGTTCTTCAGCATCTTCATGAATTTCTCCAGCAATGTGTGATTCTACATAATGTTCATGTACTTCCTCTTGATGAATATTAAATTCATGATGAATTCATCCTTCATGAATCTGTTGACTTTCAGCATGTTTTGTCTTGTTTTCTGGTGAATTAGCTATCTCCGGAGTTCTTTCTCCTCTTGCAGCCTCTATTTCTGATGACTGGGACTTATCAACTTCTTCCTCTTCTGGTGATGAACAATAGTTAAATACTTCTTTGCTGGGTTCTTCTGTTGGAGAATCTGATTTGGTCAGAAGCTCTTCATGTTGTATTCTATATTGTGAGTCTGGTGCAATGAGGCATAACATGCTTTCAGGTAACTCAGGGATATCTTTGTCAGATTCCCATCCATGATTGGAACTCCAGGCCTTCATGGTATTTGAACTCCAAATATCTTCCAAAATTGGAATTTCTATGTTCCTTGCAGCAAATGTTTCAGAAATAAAAATAGAGATTAACCTTGGATATGGTAGATGTGAGGTTATTCTTCCATTTCTGGTGATGATTGACCTTTTAAGTAGGTTGAAATTTTCTGACCCATAATCAATTTTGAACCCAGTTATGAGTCCATACATGATTGTCAGAATAGCTTGACTGATTTGATCAGTTCCGCCTATCTTTGAGGTGAGACATTTGTTTATCACTTCCATCATCACTTGCCAGATGGCTAGCATTTCATTTCTTCTAATTGCTCCAATTTTGTTGATATCCTTTTTCTTGTAACCAAGCTCAATGATTAAGCTTATTAATTCTTCTCTGCTTGGTGCTTCAATGTAACTATCAAGAATAGGCAGTTCAAGCCATTCTCTTACTCTTGCAGGTGTTAAAGTTACAAAAACATTTCCCCATACATGAGCAGAGACCTGATTTTCTTCAACTTCATTAAAAGTGTGAACAAATTGCTGTAGTATCCTTTCTGGTACCTCTCTTCCTTTTGTTAGTGCTCCTGAGATTGGACATTTTGTGAGATATACTACCAGAAGTTGACATCTTACATCATACTCCGAATGCTCTGTATTCATCAGCAGATTGTTTTCCTTCATTGGTAGAAATTCTGCTTCTTCAACAAAAGGTACTTCATGTTGAACAATTGGGATGTTGAGGTTTACTTCTGCCATTGTTGATCTTTGTGAATTAGGGTTTGGAATTTAGGGATTTTTGGATTTTGAGTGAGGAACAGGGGATGCTCTGGTTTGAAGTTCTTTGTGAAGAAGGTGAGTGATTTTCGAATTTCTGCTAAGTGTGAGTTTATATGGTGAGGTTTTTAGCAGAGAATTGTGGGTTTATGGAGTTGAGGGGAAATGGAACGTGCCACATAATGGCGATTTAAACGATCATTAATTGTCTTTATTACCGTTAGATCGTGTGACTTGAGTTTAGGTTCAGAATGTAACCGTTGGATCGTGGGTATCAAGATATTTAATGATGATTGAACATGTAATCGTGCTTATGCCCCTTCAACTTGTCCCTTCAAATTTGTAGTTTCTTCAATCATTTCTTCACAAAGATGTTAACCTGAATTTTGATTAGTGAAAGCTATCGGTTATATGACATCTTTGTGGGCCCCATTTTGCAAAGAGGTCAAATTAGCTTTCTTCATCCTCTTTCCCTTTTCAGTCAAAGTTCCTTTCTGATGATGTCATCAGAAAATCAGCATTAATTCTGTTAGGAGTATATTTTCTCTTTTGTTTTGACTTCTGTTATCCTTCCAGATATGGTCAACATAAGTCAACTTTCTTCAACAGAATTTCTCAATTGAAATTCCCCCTAGATTTGTGACCCTCTTCAACATATTTTTGAAGTATCTCTTTTAGTTGATTTAGAGGTGTATCATCAATCTTTTTTTTTTTTTGAGATGAGAGGGAATAAGATAAGATCAGAAGACCCACATTTGTTTTTCTGGTGCCATCCAGGTCTCTAGGCTTTTTCTGATATTTTCTAAAACATTTTATCATTTTGAAGTTTTTACTAGAAAAAAAATTTTAGATTCATTTTTAAATTACCAGATTTTGTCTCCTGTCATCAGAAACTTAGAGTTTTGTGTAAATTTTTTTTTATTTCTGATGACCATGTTTATCATTTTCTTTACCCATTTCCCAAACAATAAGCCATAAGCCAGACAACAAAGTTATATAAGAAGCACACAATATAAACATATAAACATGCAAAGTATCTACATAAACATGATTCAAACAAAGAAAAAAAAAACTAATGAATATCTATGCCTTCTCCGTTTTCCATCTCAAGGAGCAACAACAGGTCAGTTATCAACCCAGAGTTCTGGTTGGTGGGTACGAGCATGCTGAGACTCATGTTTTCTTGAAGTCTCATATCTGCTCTTGGATAACTTGCAGGAATACCTACAAAGTCTAGCTGGCTCGTGATTATCTTCGTCAAAAAACGAGGATAAATCAAGAACGGCTTGCCAACCCACATGTTACTTGCAAAATCTCTCGTTAAATAATAAGGGAAGTTGTAAGGTGTTTTCAGTACAAGTGCTCGTATAGGCTCCATCAATCTAAGAGATACTTCATGATGATTGATGACCTTCTTTGAAAAGCATGCACCCATCTGTGTGACCAGATATTGCCATGGCTTGATAAAGCCATGTTTGTTGATTGCTCGTTGTGGGGTTTCCGTATGGTAACCCATTTGCGTCAAGACTTCATCCTTTTGAGCCCTTGAGAACATCAAGACATTATTATCATCATCGAGTTGAAGAGACGTCCTGATGGTGGCTTCATTTAACAGAATTTTTTGATTTAGCACCACACTCTCGATGGCCATCTATTCTCTGTTCTCATACTCAGATAATTTTGCATTTTTCCAGAAGATTTGAAGAATCTCTAGATGAACAGTTATATGAGCAGTGAGGGCAAGGTTCAAGTTACTTCCCATTAGCATTTTAAGCACAACTTGACATCCTTCCCATTGCGGACCTTCCAGATTGGTCCTTAGTCTGAGATTGTGATATGGATGCAAAGTAAGTGGGAAGCATTCAACTTTGATGGTAGACATTGTGAGTGAGAAAGTATGAGGTGAAGAAGAAGATGAAGATTTTAATTTTAGAGTTTTGTGTGAGGATGACCGTTTCAACTCAAAGTAGTGATTATTTATAGTAAACTTAATATTTTCCATAAATGGTATCTACCTACTTATAGATTTTCTTCACCGCAATCTCTGTTATTTAATTGATTATCAGACGACAGAAGGTATAACAGAGATAAGCTTCTTCTCCACTTCTCCTGCATTAAATGATTTAGGCGGCCATTTTCTGGTAATGTATCATGATTGCCTACCAATATGTCACTTCAATCTCCTTAATACTTTATGGGGTGTAATTAATGAAGGAGAGAGAAAGTTTCATATTAACGAGTTCCCAGAAATTTTCTGTTAAACGACGTTACCAGCACTAAGATTTTTTTTTATTATACATTTTTTTTTAAATTTGAAAGAAAAAAAATGCCAATGTACAATTTATGAATATGCTGTCAAGAGATATGAATAAGGATGATGACATGTAGGAATTTGTTTTGATGATCAATGATGATATTGATTATCCAACATATTTTTCTGATGATTCACCAGAATTTCTTATGATTTATCAGGTGTTCTGATGTTGTATCAGATTTTCTGATGATTACATCAGATTTTCTGATAACTTATCAGATTTTCTGGTGATTTATCAGATATATGATTTTTCTTTGATTATCACTAAAACAGTTTATCAAGCATTTATTCCAGGTGATAGGGTTATCTGAGAGATTTTTATCACAGAACTGACCATAACTTAGCAGATTATACTTTAAGCCTTCAACATAGGCTACTTTCTCTATGATCATACCTTATGCATACATATCCCATGATCCTCCCTTTTACTCCATTTCCAAAATTTACCATTCTACCCAGCTTTGGAACAAAGTTGCTGAGTAAGCTCCTGTCCCCAGTCATATGCTTGGAACTTCCTGAATCGCAGTACCAGATCTGCTGCACATGATGGTCCTGAAATGGAATGATTAGAGGGTTTTTGGTACCCAGGCATCCTTGGGCACTTTTTCTGATGGGATTCTAATCAAAATATTTTTTCTTGTTGGCTTTTCATCAGAAATTCTGTTATATGCTGAGCCATAAACAGATTTTTATTTTTTCTTTTGGAGATGTAGTTGAACAAGCTTCAGTATGTCAACACACGTACAAGATTTATCAGAATTTTCTGATATTTTTTCTTGTGATGGAATGAGTGGATAATTTTGAAAAGATGAGTGAACTGCTTCTAGAGTCTTTAAAGATTCTTGACTGCATTCATTATGTTTGCTTTGAAGTTTAGTTTTTCAAAAGAGTATTCAGAACAGGTTGACTTGCAAGATTCAGAATCAGATTCTGATGAAAATTTATCAGAAATCTGATGAGTTGCTTTTACAAAGACAGTGGGTTTATTTCCTCTTGATTTTATATATCCTAAACCCCCTCCTTTGTTCTTTGTTGTGGACTCAATGAAATTTATAAATTCCTTAGCTTGTTGAAAACCTCTTACATTAATTTCTTTATCATTGATTTTCTTGTAAAGATCTTTTCTTTCATTTTCATAGAACTCAATTTTAGCTCTGTGATCTAAACTTTCTTCTATGAGTAATTGGTTTTCAAGAATGATTTTATCCATACTCCTTTGCAACTCATCAGATTTTCCAATATCTGATTGATGTTTTTCTTGCAGATTTAGAAAATCTGACATGAGCTTGTTTAGCTTGTGTTCAAGATCAAGATTGTCTAAATTTACCTTTTGTTCTGAAGTTTCTGGTAGACCTTCAGAAAGTGCCATGAGGCAGAAATTTGCCAATTCTTCTTCTTCATCATCAGAAGAATCATTAGATAACCATGTATATGTTCCTGCAATTAAGCTGACTTGTTGTTGCTTCTTTGCTTCTTCTAGCTTTTTCTCATAATAAGCAACATCTTTGAGCTTCTTGGTCTTGCATTCTGATGCATAGCGACCTCTCTGCTTGCACTTGTAACACACAACTCCAGCCTTCCCTTTATCCTTAGATCTAACCTCCTCTTTAGATCTTCCATCCATCCTCCCTCTGTCACTTCTCTGGTATCTCTAGCCTCCTCCCCTCAACCTCTGCTCAAATGTTTTGGTGAGCAGTGCTGTTGCTTCAGCAAAAGCTGAAAAATCTGATGAAGTATCAGAAATTTCAAAAATTTGGCTGTTTGATGGTTGTGGATCATTGGTAGGTGTTGATCTTTGTGAGTTTGAGATAAGAGCTAAAGATCCTCCTCTTTGAATGGTTTCTTCAAATATTTCTTCCTCTATGGGAATCAAGATGCTGTATAAGTCATGGAGACTCATGTTTCCTAGTTCTAAGGTTGAGGACAAAGTCATGGTTAGACTTCTCCATTCTCTAGGAAGGGCATCAAGAAATTTTATGTTTCTTTCATCATTTGACTTTGTTATTCCAAATTTCATTAGCTCGTTTAAAAGTTTTGTGAATCTTAGATATGTATCATTTAATCTTTCATTTGGTAAACTTTTAAACCTCTCATATGATGAGACATTGTTTGTTTTTTTGTTTCTTCTCATCATTTCTCCTCCTTCACAAAGATTTTCCAACTGATCCCATATTTCCTTGGCTGATGCACATGCATCAACTTGTGAAAGTATGTCATTGGGGATGGCCATTATTAAAAGTGACTTTGCCCTATCATCCCCAGCCACCTTTTCCTTGTCTTCCTAACTCCAAAGTATTTCACTTTTGGGAGCTCGGGAGGCAGGGATAGCAGGTGATTGGTTAGTTGCTGGAATAGTTGGTATTTCAGTCATTGGTATATGTGGACCCCTTTCAATGGATTGAAACAGAGCTCGGTCATGACCATTAAGGAAATTGACCATCCTGATTTTCCATTGGGGGTATTCCTCTCTGACCAGAGTCGGAGGTTTAGACATAGAACCAATGTTAAAAGCATTATTCCAGGATTAAAAGCTGGCCATATTTAGAGAAAAGAAGATGAGCGATTGATCATTTAAAAATAGTTTATTCAATCTGCTCTGATACCAATTGTTGGACCCAGTATGGCCTAAACAACTTCTTTTCACGTAATATGGCAAGTGATTTCAGTAGATGTGAAAAAGATGTGCGGAAATGGAAATCAGACTTTCAGAAACAAGACCTATAGAATTATCAAGTTTATATCACTTTGAAACAAAATAGTTTACAAGGTGATTGTAAGATTATTATCTAATACAAATGAATCTTGAATTCTGTGGGTGAGAGGGCAATGGAGTTTGCGTAGTGTATATGAATTCTAGGCTTCAAACTCAATTGTCTTCTGCTGGTTGAGCCTTCTATTTATAGAAGGCTGGGTACATGAATAAACAATAGTTTATTCATGCAATAAGTCCTGCAAAAAGTGGGGTATTCGTCAAAATTTTTGAAATTGTTTGCTTCGATAAAATGATTTGTTTATTCAGCAACTCGGTAGCTTTGATGTCATAGTAGGTATGGATTTCCTTCGGGAAAATCATGTTGAAATTGTTTGCTTCGATAAAATGATTTGTTTCTCCCTTGCAAATGGTGATCAATTGTGTGTTTATGGCGAAGTCGCTCCGAAGAAGTTACAACTCATGTCATGTGTCCAAGCTAGCAAGTATCTCGGCAAGGAATACCAAGCTTTCTTGGCACACATCGTAGTATCGAAGGAAAAGGAAGTTAAGATAATAGACAAGGTGCCTGTCGTTCATGATTTTCCTAATGTATTTCCCAATAATCTTCCAAGATTACCTCCCACTTGGGATATTGATTTCTGAATCGACCTAATTCCTGGAACAAATCTTGTTGCTAAAGTGCCTTATCGTCTCGCTCCTACTGAAATGCGTGAACTCTCGAGTCAGCTCCAGGAACTACTTGATAAAGGCTTTATTCGCCCTAGCACCTCTCCTTGGGGCGCGCCTGTCCTTTTCGTCAAAAAGAAGGATGGATCGTTCCGGATGTGCATCGACTATAGGGAGTTGAATAAGCTTACCATTAAGAACCGATATCCCTTGCCTCGAATCGATGATTTGTTTGATCAGTTACAAGGTGCTACGTGTTTTTCGAAGATCGATCTACGCTCAGGCTACCACCAACTACGAATCCAGGAAGAAGATATACCCAAAACCGCCTTTGGAACCCGCTATGGTCATTACGAGTTCGTTGTCATGCCTTTTGGTTTGACCAACGCTCCCGCAGTCTTCATGGACCTAATGAATCGCGTGTGCAAACCCTTTCTTGATCGCTTTGTCATCGTATTCATCGATGATATCCTGATCTATTCCAAGTCAAAAACTGAACACTCGCAACAACTACGTTTGGTTCTTGAGTTACTCTAGGGAAACCGTCTTTATGCCAAGTTCTCCAAGTGTGAATTCTGGCTGGAGGAGGTCCAATTCTTGGGTCACATTGTCAATAGTCAAGGTATTCATGTCGATCCTGCGAAGATTGAAGCAATTTAGAGCTGGGTTACACCCAAGAACCCGTCGAAAGTCTGTTCTTTCCTCAGACTGGCAGGCTATTACCGCCGATTTATCGAAGGATTCTCTACGATTGCTGTACCGCTTACCTCTCTTACGTACAAGGACAAACCTTTTGTTTGGGGAACTAAACAAGAGGAATCTTTTCAAACTCTCAAGACTATGCTTTGCAATGCTCCCTTGCTCTCACTTCCCAACGGAAACGACAATTTCGTAGTCTACTACGATGCCTCTAACCTCGGTCTTGGTTGTGTTCTCATGAAAATGACAAGGTTATCGCGTACGCCTCTCGACAGCTCAAGATCCACGAGAAGAACTATACCACACACGACCTCGAGCTTGGCACAGTTGTTTTTGTGTTAAAGATTTGGCGACACTACCTTTACGGTACTAAGTGTACGATCTTCACCGATCATAGGAGCCTACAACACATCTTTGACCAGAAAGAACTGAATATGCGTCAACGCCGGTGGGTAGAACTCCTCAACGATTACGACTGTGAGATCCGTTACCACCCAGGCAAAGCAAACGTCGTCGCCGATGCTCTTAGTCAACGAAGCTATCTGCATAGCGCTCATAACATCCAAGCCCAGCATAACCTCGAAACCCTGATATGCGACGCTCAACATGCTTGTTTTACCGAACGAACTTTGAAGAAGGAAAGAATTCTCAATGATGGCGCCTAACTGGAGAATAAATCGAATGGTATCTTCTATTTCTTAGACCAAATTTGGATTCCCAAGCGTACCAATTTGCGACAACTTCTGATGGACGAAGCCCACAAATCTCGATATTCTATTCACCCCGGTGCCAAAAAGATGTACCAGGACATGCGCTACAAGTACTGGTGGCTGGGCATGAAGAAGGATATCGCTCTCTACGTTTCGAAGTGCTTGACTTGTTCCAAGGTCAAGGCCGAACAGCAAAGACCCTCTGGCTTGCTCGTACAACCCGAGATCCCTGTGTGGAAATGGGAGAGCATAGCTATGGACTTCATAACAAAACTTACGCGCACGCCATCAGGTCACGACAGCATCTGGGTTGTCATTGACCGTTTGACCAAATCCGCTCACTTTTTACCGATACGGGAAGACTATAAGGTAGAACGATTAGCCGAAATCTACACCAACGAGGTCATTTGTCAACACGGGATGCCTCGTGACATCATCTCTGACCGCGATGGTCGGTTTACCTTGCACCTTTGGGAAACGTTTCAATCTAAGTACCGCTTTCCATACCCAAACCGATGGTCAGACTGAGAGAACGATTCGTACTCTTGAAGACATGCTTCGCTCGTGTGTCATAGACTTCGGTGGTAATTGGGACACGCACTTACCTTTAGTTAAATTCTCGTACAATAAGAGTTATCACTCTAGCATCCAAATGGCACCATTTGAGGCATTATACGGAAGGAAATGTCAATCGCCTATTGTATGGCATGAGATCAGAGACGCACGAATTACCGGTCCTGAGCTGTTGCAAGAAACGACTGACAAAATCCTCCTAATTCGAGACAATCTGCTGAAAGCTCGAAGCCGACAGAAAAGTTACGCTGATAGACGTCGCAAGACCCTTGAATTTGACGTTGGCGATCACGTACTCCTAAAGGTTGCACCTTGGAAGGGGGTGATCAGATTCGGCAAGAAAGGAAAGCTCGCGCCTCGATATGTTGGACCCTTTAAGATTCTGAAAAGGATTGGCAAAGTGGCCTACAGACTCAAACTACCAAAGGAACTGAGTAATGTCCACCCAACTTTCCACGTTTCGAACCTCAGAAAGTGTCTAGCCGAACAGGAATTACATGTCCCTCTCGAGGATTTACAAGTGGACGAAACATTACACTTCGTGGAAAAGCCTGTCGAGATCATGGGACCAGAGACCAAGGTACTCAGACGCTCACGCATTCCCATTATGAAAGTTCGCTGGGAAGGCAAACGCGGCGCCGAGTTTACCTGGGAACTCGAAAGTGACATGAAGGCGAAGTACCCGCAACTATTCCTTACGCCTACTTCTTAAATTTCGGGACGAAATTTCCTAAAGTAGGGGAGGCTGTAACAACCCACTTTTGGAAAATCAAAGTCAAAGTCAAGATTGAAGTCAAAGGAAGAAAAGATTACTATTTGCGATCTGTCACTCCTTGCTTAATTACTGATTTGACTTCTTTGACTTGTAATCGAATTTTATTTTAAATCGCTTTAGTTGTATTATGTGGAGTACTTGTTAATAATCGAGGTTTAACCGCATATTAATTGCTAATCGACTTATCGCATCGCTATCGCAATCGCAACTCGAATTATGTGTTCTGGATATTGTTTTACATGTGTGTGCTATATGTGTTATTGTGCATGTTATATTTATGTTGAGGTGATTAATCACAATCGCAATCGCAACTCTATCGCATCGCAATCAAATCGCAAACGCTAAATGCGAGTTATTTATAGTGATTGTATGTTAGATATAGTAGTTAAGTTATTTGTGTAACTATTGGGTAATACTATCGCATCGCTCACTCGAATCGCATCGCAACGCTTAACACGCGAATCGAATCGAAATGACAAAACTCAGCATGCCGGACACCTTGATCGATTGGCCAACCAATCGAGTGGCCATCTGATCGGTGACCTACTCGACACTTATGCCCCTTCCATTTTGGGAAACCCTATAAATACCCTCCTGTCACATCATTTGTGATGTGACAGCTCTCCCATTCGACCAGCCACACTCTAGCCTTCTTTCTCTCGATTTCTTGCGATTCTTGTAAGTTTTCAACCTAAATCTTGTACTTCTATGATCTACACGCACTCCTTCATCTTTTTCACCTTTGAATCTTAACTTTTAACCATGAAATCACTGGATTTGAGGTGTTCTAGGGTGATGTCATCATGGAGTTCTTATGAACTTCAAGGTTTGGCTTCAATCCATCAAGAACAACATAGATCTGAAGGATTTCCACAAGATTAAACAAAGTTTTTGCATAAATCTGCACATATTCATGATTAAAAGGATTGAAAGGTGGTTTTCTAACTTTCTTTCAACTCTTTTACACTCAATGCACTCAAAACCGATAGAATCAGAGCTCGTTCCGACCACCTACTCTTTCTTGGTGATATGTTGGTCCTAGATCTGAATTCTATCTAAGGGACAACTGATTTCGGGTTAAACATGAACCACCGTCTCGAACAGTTAACTGATTGGACTAGGGTAATTCCTGTTCGATCGGATCACTTGGGTCAAGATGGGGTTCCTGTTGTTTAGCACGTTGTCAAACCGTCTCGAACTAACCGCAAACTTTCAGAGTAAAGAAGTCCAAAACGATCAGATACGCGGGACGGATTGTCGTTCGATCGGATTGCCATCCGATCGAACCGCAATCTGATCGGATTGCACTTATGGTTTAACACTTAAACGATTTTCAACGTGTTCAATGCATAAGTTAGTTCGAACGGATTGCCATCCGATCAGATTGCTATCCGATCGAGTGACCGTCCTGCTGTGAACTTGTTCTCAACTAAGAAGCCTCGCCAATCGGATCGCCATCCGATCGAACTGCCGTTCGATCGACCGATCTGAAGGGTAGAAATACTTCTCTATTTTCAAAATGCTACGATGAAAACTTCAAAAGACAAGCCATCATACACAAACACATCCTTACCAAACGAATGTTAATCCAATCGAATGGCCATCCGATCGGATGACCATCCGAACGAATTGACATCCGATCGAATGACCATCCTATCGGATTGCCATCCGATCGGATTGCCGTACGACACTTGGTCACTTTCACCGTTTTACGCACCGCTCTTCGCTTATGCTATCGTTAACTGCTCAAGCTGATCATTCTAGCGCTCACTTCAATCCATTTCCATTGTTGTGAGTGTACTTGATCCCGTTTTTCTTTGAGCACGTTTGGGTGTTACATACGTTACTTATTCTAAATCACATCGAACACACAACGCAAACACTATTTATACGCTGACCATTACTGCATGTTATACGTGACTCGATGAATGCCTATTTGTTATGTTTACACATTGATTGTTGTCTACCTGCCTTAGCAACGATAGTACTATAGTTTGGACTCAGCACATGTTCACTCAGAGGTTGTTAAGGACAATACTTCACGTGTTCGTAGTGGTGAACATGTGATGAGCACTCGCTACTCGCAGTTAAATCGCAGTCATTGGTATTGATAGGATCTTTGTCGATAACTTACATGCTTCACACTATACGTTGTACATGCTGGTTATGCGTAAACGCTTTCAAACTCTACTATACTATCAAACTTGTATGCTCACCTTTACACTATGTGTATTGACCTCTATTTTAACTTATGTGACGGGTGTTTGAATGCTTAGGATGCTGTGCTCTTGCTTTTTTGGAATCAAGTCGGAGAGTCTAGAAACAAACAAACAATTTAAATCTGAGTTGTTGGAACAACATTCAATTTGTCTTTGAGAATTACTTGTCTGTAATAACTATGCTACTTATTATGTCATGGTATGGGACGTGATGCTTAAATAATTGGTAATCGTAGTTGTTATGGAACTCATGGACAATCTGTTTCGCTCAGTGTCATGCCCCGATGTTTCCGTCATCGGTTGGGGTGTGACAATTTATACTTAAGGAGGTGAAAGGAGATTATGCCAAGTGTTAGGATGTGTTCTAGGATCATAACAAGTGTTTAGTGAGGTGTTGCAACATGAGGAAATATGACAAAATCGTGCTAGGTGTCAAGAATTGAAGCAACTTGGCTGAACTTGAACAAGCAAAAAATCTGTCTGTAAGGCTTGGGCTGGGGTAGATTTTTGAAGTTTGGCAGAAATGGCCCCTGGACTTGTATAAATGTGTTTTTTGTCATTCCTAACCCATCAAAACTTATGTCGAAGTTATTTAAAGGGTATTTAGGGTATGCGTAGCTTATGTCCTTGTCCTGGTGTGTACATTATGTTAAACTGATTACGTTTAAGTATCGGTCAACGAATTACTTCCAAAAGAAAAAAGTTTTTGAAAGTTCAAATTTTTGCACAAGGGTTACAGTCTCCCCTACTTTAGGGAATTTCATCCCAAAATTCATTCGCAGGAGACCGTAGAGTATGTTTGGAATGATTGAAAGATACGCAAAGCTTTAGATTCAAAAGATGCGGAGCACCATTTGGTGTTGGGAATTTTGGGGATTCAAGTGTGAGTAGTGATATCCAAAGTATCTCAAGGTATTCAAACCTTTAGAACTTATGAATCTGAAGGGTATTGTCAAGTGTATAAAATTTGTTTTGTATGGCATTATGTTATACAAAGCTCTTAGTGTAAATCTGCAAACAATTGGTGTACATTCAAGCTTGGCCATACATACTCAGTTTCTATCGTCCCACGAGGTACATCCCATGTACCATGAGCATCTCATGCATAGGAGACGTGTCATCATACCTATGGCATCATGGTCGTCACCTTTAACACATAATATACTCCCGGTCAGCTCGATTAGAGTTAATGAATATCTTTAATATTGTACTCCATAAACATAAAAATAAACACATAATCACATAAGGGTCCAAGATAACATAAAATCTTCAAGTGATCCAAATAATGTTCTGATGGATAACACAATAGGAACACTTATATATAGGAAGTACCAGCGGCATATCCACCATGTTCTTATTGCACATACTCGTCCCATTACCTAATCACTCTAGATTTTATGCCACCATACTTAACAAGGCTTACTATGATTTCCATGCATTGAACCTCATAATTATGTGTGCACCCATAACTATTCGATTCGTCGCATGGTTGACATAGCTCATTTTGTTAAGTGGGGAAACAAATAGTAAGGTCGAAGTACATCTAAATCAAATAATACAACATCTATTTAACCAAATTGTGTCTCATACTCGCAATAATGGCACTGCCTGTTTCACATTCAGCAAAATTAGTAGTAGGTATTCCACACCAGTACAAATGATAATATGTGCTTCATACTGACCAAAATTGGTAGTATGCATTACATACTTAGCATGGATTGTCATACGTGTTTTGCATAGAAATAAGCTCATAGTATTTGTAGAGATTGTGTTGTAGAGTTTGTGTGAACGCACCAGTGTGCGATCACAATATGCTAAACTACGAGATTTAGATCATAATAGTAAAGAACAGAATCCACAAAATTGGTATGTAGTTGTATATTACACATACGTGTAATCATATTGGAATTTGTAACTGGAATACGAATAATAAGAATGAAGAAAACTTCTTGAAATTTATATTGTCATTACAAATATAATTGAGAGATGTTCATTTTTTTGGATGATAAACAGAAAATGTAAAGGTTCAAACGATCACAAGTGCTTGATCATCAGCTTGAGCCTCATTAACATTGAAAACTCGTCCATGAGCTAAGTCAGCATTAGAAAACTTAGGGCAGTTTCGTTTGAAGTGATTTGGATCACCGCAATTGAAACATCCTCCAGCTGGGTAGTGAGGGCGAGTTTGAGTAGGGGCTGCTTGGTTTTGGATGCGATAAGTCACAGCTAGATGGCCTAGAAGACCACATATTGTACACTGGCGGCATGGAGAATTAGCTTGGTGATAATAGTTGCAGCGGTTGCACAAAGGTTGTTTTCCATGATAAAATCCCATAACGGGTACTGAATTCAGTGGAATTGGTGCAACAATTGTAAAATTCTTTGAAGCTTTACGCTTCTTTTAATTTTTGGAGGGTTCGGCTTTTGTTTCCTTTGGTTTCTCTTTAGTAGTTTCAGTGGTTTATTTCTTGTCCCCCTTTCGAAAAAGTTTCCCCTTTCTAACTTGGGAGTTGGTTAAGGTAGCGGCTAGTTCGATAGCCTCCCTAACTGTAGCTGGTTTACTGCCAGTGACAATGTCTTGGACTGGATCAGGTAGGCTATCAATATATTTCTCAATGGCCTGATCCAAAGGTTTGACCATAGTAGGACAGAGCAGGCTCAACTCTTCAAGCCGGTCAGTGTAGGCACGGTTTTCACCACTATCTTGTTTGAGGTAATAAAATTCGGTTTCAAGTGCCTTCATTTCGCTTTGTGGACAAAATTCTTTCATTATCAGATTCCTAAATTCTTCCCATGTTTGTGCCATTGCTACGTCTGCACCTCTATCTGTCGTGACTCCATTCCACCAAGTGAGTGCTCCCTTTTGGAAAATACTCGAGGCGAACTATACCTTGCGTTCACTAGAAAACTGAACATAGCGGAATGTGATCTCGATACTCTCAAACCATTGTAGGAGTTTAGTAGCTCCTTCAGACCCATTAAACTTAAGTGGTTTAGTCGAGTTGAACTGTTTGTAGTTGCAAGGAGTGGGAACATTATTGTTGTTGTTGTTATTGTAGGCTTGATTAAGTTGGGTCACAAGGTTTGGGAGTACAACAACTATATGCTGAGCGATCATTGCCACCATTTCTGCGTCCCGAGTAGCGTCACAACGAGGAGGCATCTTTTGAAGAAATAGTTACTAGTGAAAATAAATAAGTGAGATCCATAGAAAAGTCATAAAATTTAAAATGAAATACCATAGTGAAATGAAATTTCTGACTTAGTATTTGTTCAAAAATCTTGTTTTTGGAATTATGAATAATAGTGTTGTAAGTTTTGGTTTTTGAAATAAGAAATGTTTTGAAAGATAAAATTTTTGAAATATTTTTGGATGAGAGAATACAAACCAATTAATGGTTTGTGTTATAAATTCTTTACCTTTTAAAAAACTTTATTTCTAAGATAAAAATATTTTTAGTTGAATTTTTAAAATAAGGAAATTATGTAAAAAAAATTTAAAAATTCTCATCCAAATGATAATTTTTTTTGTAATTATGAACGACAAAAGGTAGTATTTGGAAATGAAATAGGATTACAAAGTGTAATGAGATGAAATGAAATTTGTTCCGAAGGTTTTGAATAAAAGGATATTACCAAAGATAATATGATGGAGTAGTGTCACAAGAATCGTAATGTTTTGAAAATGTTCGACTGATCAAGGTAGATGGGTTTTTATAATGTTTTTAAGAAGACATGCTTTAGCCTATAAGTGGACACTCACCCCAAGAGTTCCCAGGTAAGAGTGACTGTTCCGGTAATATGGATTTATACAAACAATCTAGCCTTAGACAGAAAAATCGGGGTACAGGCGTCCACCATTCCAGATTGCATGTGTTCACATTATTAAAACCCAAGATTTCAATGAAACTTTTGAGAAAACATTTTGAGAAACATCTTAAGGCATAAAGCCTAAGGGTTTAAGATAAATCATCCAAGGTTAGA
This sequence comes from Helianthus tuberosus, assembly GCA_030545235.1. NCBI lineage: Eukaryota > Viridiplantae > Streptophyta > Magnoliopsida > Asterales > Asteraceae > Helianthus > Helianthus tuberosus. The sequence continues at coordinate 281,613 of JARYGA010057994.1, forward strand.
TGATTTGTAAATCATAGAGTAGTTTTGGCAAGAAATAGGATGAGGATGGAGATTAGGATAGAGATCCTAAGACTGCTCATGTTTAGGTCCTTAGGAAGGCTATAGACTAGGCTAAAAGCATTCTAATAACCTAACTCTCTATAACCGGTTCTCTGATACCAATCTGTAACACCCCAATCGCGTAATACAACAACACGCGATAGAAACATCAGGGAGTCACGTTACAAATTGCTCACAACACATGGTACTAGATTGTTTCATTATGTTAAAATTGTATTACAATACAAAGAATACATGTTATTGTCTTTTGTTTAAAGAAGTCTGAGGCTTAGATGCGATCCTATGTGTAGCATGCTTGAATAATCAAAACCTAAAACATATGTGAAAAAGACGTCAACAAAGAATACTGGTGAATACATAGGTTTTGTTAGCCAAATTAATGGCAAAAGGTTTGGTATCGCAATACTTTGACAAGTACGAGAGTTGTCAGTTGAAAATGGACTCTTTGAAACCAATATATGGCAAAAAGGTTTAGTATTGCAATAAATTATCTTGATTATGAAACTTGTAGCAAAAGAGTTTTGTATATGGCAATATGATTATTACCAGCTAATTTTTATGCCATTGAAAATTGTACTTGTTCTTTGTTCTCTTGTACTTTGTTTCATTACAACATTGAACCCGGTCAAGAACTTGTAGGAGTATTATTAGAAATTCAATCAAGGATTTATAATAGTACTTTGGATATCCTTCTAAGAATCTACAATATTAAAAATAGGAAGATTCTACAAGGATTTGGATATTGAACATTTGTTTCAACTAAACACAAAAAATCCTAAAATGATTTGGATAACGCTACAAGGGTAATACTATAAGAACACTTATATATAGGAAGTACCAGTGGCGTATCCACCATGTTCTTATGGTATTACACTCGTTTCGTTATCTAAATCACTACTAATCACATAAACACATAATCATCAACTTATTCCATACGCATTAAAGTACATCATAAAATCCAATTGAGGACTTAAATTAGCACTTTAAACATCCCACAAGAATCTAACTATGAAGATAGATAGATGCTATAAGGATTTGGTTTGGTCTCATTGTTTTGTCACATACGCATTAAAATACTCAAAGAATCCAATCAAGGACTTCAAATTAGCACTTTACACATCCTACAAGAATCTAACTATGAAGAAGATAGATGCTATAAGGATTTGGTTTGGTCTCATTGTCTTGTCGCATACGCATTAAAGTACACAAAGAATCCAATCAAGGACTTCAAATTAGCACTTTAAACATCCCACAAGAATCTAACCATGAAGATATATAGATGCTATAAGGATTTGGTTTGGTCTCAATTGCCGTGTCTTGCTTTATAAGAATAAAACAAGAAAATCACTTACTAAACACATATATACCATACATTTGAGAAAAAATGAGGGGACTATGTACTCACTAGTTTGCGTATAGGTCTTGTTCAATCGAAAAGCAAAGCTCAATGTTCAAGTGTTGAAGTGGTTCTAGTGTCTTAGATAACTACGTGTTAGTGTATCGAAACTTGAAACGGGAGATCAGATAGAATGAGGTTTATAAACCAAACAAGAGCTGGATCTCGTATAATATGGTTCATATACCATACATTATGATTTGGAAGTGCTTCAAAGTGTTTTGACTTGTTACGGCTTGCTAAAGTGGTTTACGCCACTTTAACGGGTCATAAGTGACTATGGATTCAGATGGTTAAATACGTCCTATGACGAGTCTAATATGTCAAAACTAATTTATATAAGTTGTATAATTAGTTTAGATGTCAAAACAATGTTCTTACATGTTCAAAATTATTTTATGCGCAAAAGGGTATTTTTGGCATTTCTAAAGAATATATAACAGACTCGTCATTTGACTAACCAAACGATATTTTGTGAGAATATATTATGTTAACATTGTTTTACAGTACATGTAATTGTTTCGTTATGTTAACATTGTTTTACAATACAAATTCTTATAAAATTATCTTTTATTTAACGGTACATGATTATCCTTTATTAACTAGTTCGCTAGAATAGTAAATTTGCTATTTTAGTCATAGTTTTCGTACCGGTTTTGTTATCTGATAGTTACCGAATGAGTTGTCTTGCTTAAACGGTACATGATTGTATAGGGATTTTTGTGTTGTTTTCAATACCCCATATATGATTTATGATAAATAACATTTATTTTTGGATTTCTGACATTGCTGAATCGTTCTACGGAATGTTGTACACCTCTGCAGATTTGCCGAACTTGTCTGCGGACAAGACAATTAAGTGTTTATATAATTTTTCAGGAAAGTATTATTTAATAGTTATTCATAACTAATGTTTTTATGAATAATTTGATGTGGATATGTTTCCGTATCTTTTTTTTTTGCCATTTCGGGTTGTACTGCGAGTAGCCTGGCATGAATAGTGTGTTCGCATTTATGCCGCCAATCTAGGACATAGTTTTGTACTGTTTCGAATTGTGGAGAATTTATTATCATACTACATTATGATATAGTACATTCCTAGACTATGAGACTAAAATAAAAATTTAGTCTTAAGTGGGAAAAATATATTAATTTAAATATTGATAAAGTTGTACGAAATTACTGGATATTTTGCCATTTGTCACAGTTTTGTCGTTCGGTCGCTACTTAGCATGGTTTTATGTTACCCGCCCCGGAATGCGGGGACTTAAGACTAGTTATATATCAATTGATAACATATCTTTGCTACAGTATCTGGGTGTTTTTGTAATTTCAGTTTCATACTATAGAATATTTGTGCAATATTCTTGTCATTCTAGATTATTTACTTTCCTCATTAACCTCCAAGAATTACGCCTCTCTTCTGTTTATGTAGATGATTTTTTATCTTTGATGTGCAAGAAAACAATCAATAAAACCAAAACCCATAGCGGTTTTGTTATGGTATCAGATCGGTCTTTGTAAAGATCCTCCAATCAAAACCAAATCTCAGTCATGGCCGGCGATAGTGATAAGTCGATAGGTAAAGCCAAAGAAGGATGCATCGATCACGATTCTCCATACAACCTCCATCCTTCCGATTATCCAAGACAGATGCACGTAAATGACGTGCTTACGGACGGCAACTATGCAGATTGGTCTCAGGAGATGTTGAATTTTCGGTTTGCCAAAAATAAAGTTGGCTTCATCAATGGCTCGATCAAGAAACCGGAAGACGATTCATCCAGCTACATGCCATAGATGAGTTGTGATGCTGTGATCAAGTTATGGTTGCATACGAAAATGGAAAAGGAGATCAGAATCAGCGTAAAATACGCCATAACGGCTCATGAAATCTGGGTCGATCTGAAGGAGTGGTACCGGAAGTTAAGCACACCTAGGGCATGTTAGTTGAAGCGATCGCTGATGACTAGTGAGCAAGAAGGAACATATGTTTCAGCCTACTACACAAAACTTCATGGAATCTGGGGTGAAATCCAGTCTGTCCCACTTGTCCCGAGGTGTGACTACAATGGTTGCACCTGTGAAATCCAGTTCGTCCTACCCATCCCGAGGTGTGACTGCAATGGTTGCACCTGTTAAATAGGAAAAAGGCTTCAAGAATTAAGAGACAAAGAAAGGCTTTATGAGTTTTTGCTTGGTTTGGATGCGGAGTTCGGGACGATTAGGACACAAATTCTTGCCATGAATCCAATACCCTCCCTTGGGAATGCATACCACCTTATGGCTGAGGATGAGCAGCAGCAAGCCATCTTAGGAACCCAGAGGCCCTCCGCTGATTCTGTCGCCTTCCAAGCATATGTTCCGGCCAAACGCGATCAAAATCAGTACCAAAATCGCACAAAACAAAAGGATGTGCAACAGAGCAGCAGTAAACCGGTCGAACACTGCACCTTTTGTTGAAAGGATAGGCACAACAAGGAGGTGTGTTTTAAACGCATAGGCTACCCAGAGTGGTGGTCGGGAAAAGGTAAACAAGACAAGCAGAAGCTGTCCGTCGCATGTGTTGAAGGTGAGAAAAGTCATATTGCCAGATTAAGCGACTCTCAATATCAACAAATTATGAAGCTTTTCGGGAATAAAGATGGTAAGAACATGGGCGAAAACGAACCCAAAGCAAACTTCACATGTAACTTTGGTAAACAGGATGAATGGATAGTCGACTAGGGTGCTACAGAGCACATTATTCATAATGATTCTTTGCTTAAAAATAATAGAAAAAAAGATTTTGAGCCCCTTGTCACAATACCGAATGGTGAGGCGCTATCTGTTGAAGGAAGAGGGGATTGTGCTCTTCCAAGTGGGGCAATAATTAAAGAAGTTCTTCATGTCCCAAAATTTAAATGCAATTTATTCCCTTTTAGTAGATTATCTAAAGAACTTCAATGTACTATTACATTTTTTCCCGATTTTTTGTACCATGCAGGAATTACGTTTGAGGATATTGATTGGAGCAGGTAATTGCAAGGATGGTCTCTACAAGATGGGGATGTTGGAAGGCAAGCGGCATGCTTTGATGACTACCTAAAGTACTTGGCACAAGAGATTAGGCCACCCATCGAATTCTGAATTATGTCATTTGGATTTTATCAAAAACACTTCTTTAGATTCTAAGGATTTTGTGATTCCTGTGTTAATGCAAAATTTACAAGATTACCATTTCCAACTAGTGTCACTAAGACAAATGCTTGTTTTGAATTGATACATTGTGATATATGGGGGAATATTGCACACCTTCTTGTACACGAGTAAGCTACTTTTTAACAATAGTTGATGGTTTTTGCCATTCTGTATGGGTTTTCCTTCTCAAACACAAAGATCAGGAAAGTATTTTCCTCATTGACTTTTACAAAATGGTTAAAGTTCAATTTGAGAAGGACATCAAAAGAATAAGGTGTGACAATGGTGGGGAATTTGTTTCAAACAAAATGCTTGATTTTTATGCTAAGGAATGGATCATGTTAGAAACCTCCTGTCCACATACACCCCAACAAAATAGTGTGGTCGAACGAAAACATCGACACTTGTTAGAGACAGCACACGCCTTAAAGTTTGAAGCAATTATTCCCACAAAATTCTGGGGAGAGTGTGTCTTAACGGCGACACATGTTATAAATCGTTTACCATCTGAAATCATTGAGAATAAAACACCCTATGAAATTTTACACAACCCAAAACCCGGCTATGATCATATGAGGATTTTTGGTTGTCTAGTCTACTATAGGAGTGTTGAGACCAAAGGAGATAAGTTTGAAGTGAGGGGGAGACCTGGTGTTTTCATTTGGTATCCTCCTGGAACCAAAGGATACAAAGTCTATGATCTTCAACACGGTAAAATGGTAACTTCTAGAGACGTCAAATTTCTATAAAATGTTTTTCCTTTTGCTAGAAACCTTGCTGAAGAAGAAGAGATCTTTATTTCACCTCAAAAGCGGGATGAAAAAAATGATATTCATGATACTGGGGTTGAACAAACCCGACCCAATGACGAACTTGATGAATTCCCCTCTTCGGTCCAAGCTGAAACAGAAACACCCGAAATCCACGATGATCCTAAACCCTCTAGGCCAAATGAAGAACCAAGTGGGCCTGCTACACCAGGCCTAACCGAATCCGGTCAATCTCAGCTCAATAACACCCATGTGACCATCCATGATCAAGATGAAATGGGGTTTGATACCATTAATGAAACACATGGGCCTACAATTGAAAATGCCAGACCAGTAAGAAGCAGATCATGACTCGCAAGACTTGATGGATTCAAAGTCAACCTACCCCCATCGTTAGACCATACGCAATCATCGCACCATCAAGACTCCTCTACGGTACATCCTTTAGCACATTTTATTTCTTATGATAATTTTACTAACACTCATAAAGCTTTCCTGGTGGCCATTACCACAAATAATGAGCCTAAACACTTCAAGAAAGCTGTGAAGGATGCCAGGTGGGTAGAAAGCTATTGTAGAAAATGAGACTTGGTCTTTGGAAGAGTTACCAGAAGGGAAGCGAGTAATTGATTCAAAATTGGTCTACAAGATCAAGTATAAGCCAAATGGAGATGTAAAACGATACAAGGTACGTCTTGTGGCTAAAGGCTTCACACAAATGGAAGGGGTTGGTTTCTATGAAACCTTTGCACCCATTGCGAAATTAGTTACAGTTCAGACTCTTTTGACGGTGGTACTAAAAGTGTGGTTGGTACACTCATCAACTTGATGTAAACAATGCTTTCTTGCATGGAGACTTAAATGAAGACGTTTACATGAAGATTCCTGTCACACCCCGACCACGTATAACATACAAAACGTGGCGGAAACGTCGGGGAGTGTTGTAACAGAATTAATTGTTTCAAATCCATGGCAATTGAAATTTTGTTTTATTAATCAAACATGAAAGTTTACATTATTTTAAATAAGAACCAAAGAGTACATAACATAAATTAACTAGTTCTTGTCTCGTTTTAATTCACTAAGGCACAGGTCCGCCTAAGTATGTCTTGATAAGTCCTATGCATCATCTCCTGAAAACACATGTGAAAATAGGTACGTCAGCATAAAAATGCCTGTGAGATACATAGGTTTTGGGAAAACAGAATTCATGACTTATGTTTGAGAAAATGTTTAGTCATGAACCTTGTAATTTGCTTTGTCTTGTAAATCATTTGAAAAACGATAAGATCAGATGATATGTATAAATAAGAGAATAATGTATGGTTAAATGAATAACCATGTAAAATGAGTTTGTATAAGATCAGTTGTTTGTAAATCAATGTCTTGTGAAAAGTATGTGATTTGTATAAAATGTTATATGTCTCAAATTGAAATGATTCAAATAACGCTACGATATGTAATACCATACAAACACTTATATATAGGAAGTACCAGCGGTGTATCCACCATGCTTGTATCATATTACACACGCCTCATTTCTTTAATCACTTACTCAAACCAAACCACCAAGATGTAATGTTTAACAATTGTAGAAATGTTTATGTGTGGTCAATTTTGGTTCTCACGGTTCAACAGTTACAAACGGTTCATATAATCAAATGGTTACAACGGTTCACATAGTCAAATAGTTACAACGGTTCAAAATGTAATATAATGTGTTCATATGCCGGATGGGCATATGCAACAAGATGTAATGTAAAACAATGTACGAAGTATGCACACAATGGACATACATAGCATGAAATGAAATGTAAAACAATGTACTAAGTATGCACACAATGGACATACATAGCATGAAATGTAATGTAAAACAATGTACTAAGTATGCACACAATGGACATACATAGCATAACATGTAATGTAAAGTGATGTAACAAGTATGCACACAATGGGCATACATAGCATAAAATGTATTGTAAAGTGATGTACTAAGTATGCACACAATGGACATACATAGCATAAAATGTATTGTAAAGTGATGTACTAAGTATGCACACAATGGGCATACATAGCATAAAATGTATTGAAATCATGTACTATAAATGTACTAATAAACATAGCAAGTATATGATGTGAAAACAGGAAAGCATGAAAGTAACAAGTAGGCACATGTGTTTCACCCCAAAACAGTTTGGAAAACAGTAAAAGAGGGGTCTATGTACTCACTTGAGATTGCTCAGAAGTCCTAAGATAACCACCAAGCAATGCTAGAGATCACGGAATCAAACGGCACCTAATATAGGTAACTATGTTAATAAACCGGACCTATATCGGAGGATCGGATAGAATGAGGGCTCGTAAACCAAATGAGTATGGGAACTCATGTAGTATGGTTTAACAAAGCCTACATACTAAATGAAACCTAACCTAAGTGCTTACGACCCATCACGACCCGTTTAGGTAGCTTATGCTATTTTAACGCGTCGTTCGCGTGAAACGCGTTCGGACCGCTTAACTAGTCCTATGATAAGTAAGATATGCCTTAACATGTCTAATATTGTTACGAAATCAGTTTAGATACCAAAAGTTATGTTACATATGCTTAAAATGAATTTTGGCGTAAAAAGGGCATTTTGGTAATTTACCTAAGGCATATAAACTACCTATCATATAACTACTTAAATGAAGCGACAATAAGGTATAACCTCGGAAGGTTATTCCCTATATACTATGGTCACATAATGTGCTTGGTCGGATCCAAATGATCGACCAAACGGGTCGGGATCGAAAGTATAAGCGATTGTTTAGATCGCTTACCTTACGACCCTATATAAGCACTAAACTAAAAGTGACGAGCTAAGCATGTTAAAACATGCTTAACTAAGTTAGAAAACAAGTTTGGTATCAAAACAAACGGTTTTGATACCCATAAGTAGTTTGGTTACAAAATACGCAAGAATACGTATTCTGGCCGAAACTACGACTCGTCACTGAGCCTAGATAACGTGGTAATCAGTAGGTATAGTCACTAGGGACTATAACCATCGTGATTACGCTCACGTTATGAAGTCCAAACGAACTTCGCATTGACCATAAACTGGTCAATGCAGAAAGTCAAACAAAGTTTGACTTTCGGACTCGAAAAGCAATAAAAGAACGAAGGAATACTTACAAAGGGTCCCCGAATGCTAATCTTGATCCAAGTAGCTCAGGTATGAAACAATGGTTTCAACTTAGAGCTTCTAAGATCAGATTCTTGTGTGTTTTGCAATGGGGGTGGATGGGTATTTATAGTATTCTTCGAACCGTTAAGATCGTTTCTTGAATAACGTGATCGAATCTCATCCGCACACTTGTTGGAATGTTGTGGTGACTCAAAATGGCCTCTCATGAACTGAAAGGGCAAGTGTGGGTGAGTGGTTGGGAGCTTAACAGCTGTAATCTGCTGTTAAATTGATCTTATCTGATCTGGGAGTCTGACGTGGGCCGTGTAAGAGGACTCACTAATCTTACGCGGGCCGCCTGGCCTGACTGGTCAGAAACAAACTTTCGTAAATGACAGTTTCAGTCCCTGTTATGTGTTTAAGCCATTTTCAACACGTTTAAGGCCCGTTAAGCCAACTTTAAGGCCCTAAAATGATGCCTAAACATTGTGGACATGAAACATGCTCAAAAATATGTCGGATGTCAGTTCGTTTGGTCGTACTATCGCGATGTTCGCTTAATTACGACGGAATGCGCATAAGCGCGAAAAACGATCCAAATTGCGCGACGAATGGATTTTTGACAAGCCAAACACTAAAGCATAATATTATAATGCTTACATAAATTTTTGGATGTCCTGATGTAGTCAAAACGTAAGTTATGCGCGAAAGTGCAAACTTGTGCACTTTTTGACGCTTTTAGTCCCTGAATGACCCAAAAGTTTATTTTAGCACACCGAACCCCTCAAAGCCTATTTCTAAGCTATGTAAATGATATTTAGGGTGTGTTTAACTTATGGTCATGTTCCGGAATGTCTGTTACAGTTCAAATTGGCATACTTTCGCAGTTTGTCACTTTTAGTCCCTGTAGGCGAATTAACTTGTTTTTGCCATACCAAAGCCTTCAAAACTTATTTCTAAGTTATTTAAGGTATGTTAAGCCTATTTCACTATTCCGGAGTGTTCGTTGTATTAAACTGGTTATATTTACGCATCAGTGCGCGTATAACTTTCCAGAAAGCGATTTAGAGCTTGAAATCGAACAAGAATTGATATGTGCAAAAGATACACATATTTTTACAAATCCCAAGTATGAAATACAATATTTCATTGGCTTGGTATTTGTTTAATGGTAGCAGTGACCCAGGTGTCACAGTTCCCCAAGGCTTTGGGAAACAAGACTGTTGATCCCAGTTGGACTCAAAAACTTTCTTTTCTCGTAATATGGTTAGTGATTTCAACAAATGTGAAAATAGTGTGCGGAAATAGAAATCAGAATTTCAAGAAACAAGAACTACAGAATTTTCAAGTTTATATCACTTTAAAACAAAATGGTTTACAAGGTGATTGTAAGATTATTATCTATTACAAACGAATACTTGTGTAATTCTGAGGTGAAAGGACAATGGAGTTTTTGTTGTATGTGTTGAATGCTTGGCTTAACTCATCGTCCTATGGTGAAGAGCTTTCTATTTATAGAAAGCCTAGGGGCATGAATAAACATTTGTTTATTCATGCATTTGTCCTGCAAAAAGTAGCTTCTTAACATATTCATTGAATCCAATTATCAAGTTGCTTCGGTTATCATGAGATCCAATAATGTCAAGTTGCTTTGGTTATTGTGGCAGGATAGAACTCGTTCAGCTAAGTGATGTTTATCAGAATTTCTGATAACCACTTCATCAGAAATTCTGATGAACAAATCATCAGAAAGTCCGATGATCAGATTTACCAGAAACTGATGATATTTCATTAGAAATATCATCAGATTCATTAGAATGGTCTTTTCTGATAATCTTCTCTTGTTCTTGATCAGCTTCTGGTTCTTTGATGAAGATGTATTGTTCTTTTCAAGCATCCTATCTTGTTTCTTCTTGTTGTTTGATCTTTAGGACTTTATCTTCTTTTTTAGATCAGACTGAAATAAGTTTTTCTTCAATACTTACATAAAAAGTTTCCAAACAGTTTCCCCCTAAGTATTGTAAGAAAAACAACTACTTATGTCAAACATAAACAAATTTCAACCAAACTTTAAACAAAATTTTAACAACCAAAGTAACGAAAATTTAAACAAGTTCAAAAAACAAAATCAATGTTTCCCAAACAGATTATAAATGCAAGAATTTACCAGTTTATCTTCAGACCACTTTTGAAAGTGTCTCCTGTCTTCAACTTCTTCTTGTAATTAATTTTCTTGTGAGTTGCTCTGTATAGTTCTTTGTACCATCCTATGGATTCCTTCCATTCTTCAATAATATCTTCAATTTTCTTTTTCAACTGTTCATTCTCCTTTCCTTTCTTTTTGAGCTGGTCTTGTTTCTGATTCATGCAGTCCTTGATAAAATTCAGGGTCTGGTTTGAATACCTGTTAATTTCATTGATTCTAAACAAAGCTCTTTCATCATTAGCATCTTTGAATACTAATGATATTTCAGGTGTTTCAAAGATAGCTCATGTTCTTGCTTTGGATATGATTTTAGCTGGAATGGTGTTATTGGGAGAAGATGTGTGTACTTTCCTACTGTACTCAAAATTGATGCACAAGTCAAAGTCTGCCAGTGCAGCTCTGTGATATATTTTTCTTCCTGCTTCCTGGATGTTGTGAAGGGCTCTTCTAATGTGCATTGTGTTCCCCTTTTGTTGATCAATGATCTGTTTCATTTTTACTATTTTCAATGGATGAACTTGATAAGCCAAATCTGCATCAGTAACAGTTGTTGTTCTCCCATCTTTTCAAACCAATGTATACTTGTTCTGCTCAAAAGTTCCCATGATTTTACCTTGATGACTTTCAGTGCTTATTTTTTCAATACCAACTACTGGATTTGTAACGAGATTATACATGAGTTCCAAACTTCTCTGTTGTCTTACTTGAATGATTCTTGAGCTTATTGGTAAGAGGGGCCTTTCATGTTTATCCTCCTTATCATTCCAGTACTAGTGTTTCAGGTGTTCTTCAGGGTACATCATTGTGTCTTGATCAGGTTCCAAGAGTGTGTACTCTTTTGGCTTCCCATCTGGACCTTCTCTGATCACTGTTTTTCGTCTTTTTGAAGATGTCACTTCATCCTCCCTTTTTCTTTTCTCAGCTGCATTCATTTGTCTTCTGAATTCTGTTTCATCAGTAACGGCTATGGAAGAGGATTCAACTGAAATTGGTGGTTGTATCAGCATTTTTAATCTTTCTGGTTTTGGCACATTTGGTGGGGGACCCATGGGTTTTGGTACATTTGGTGGAGGGCCCATGGGTTGTTTTTGCTTTTGTGGTGTTGAAGCTTCTTGTTGTTTGTGTTGTTCTTGATGAAAATTTTCTGGTTCTTTTACTGATGTATCTTGTGGAATTTGAGCTTTCAGTTCATGCATATCAATATTTTCCTGTCTGGCAACATTAAACTGCAACCTCTTTACTAACCATTGAACATTTGAAAGAGTTTGAGCATTTGTTTCTTCTTGTTTCTGCATTTTTTGAAACTCCAGCTTGTCTTGATTTTTCTGTGTAGACCATTCCACCATCATCTTTTCAAGAGCCTCTGCCATGCTGTTGCTATTGGCTCTTAGGACTTGAATTTCTTCTAGAACCATCCCAGTACTTGAACTTTCTCTTACACTTGCAACTTCTGCCATTTTTGCCTTGATTTCTTGAAGCTCTTTGACAACTTTCTCAAAGTCTGATGACTTCTCTCTTCTTTCTGATGACTATTGAAGTTTGCTTAGGGCTGCAGCGTTGACTTCTGTTAGTGTCTTCACCGTTTCAACAGTTTCTGATAAAGCTTTAATATCAGATCTTTGATTTCTGATCTCTTCCAGTAGCAGATCAAGCTTTTCTTCTGTTGCTGTCTTTCTAGTGCAGACATTTGTGATGTCATCAAGCTCTTTGTGAAGTTGTTCTGTTAACATAGTTTGTTGTTGGGTAACAGGAGGAACAACAGATGTTCCACCTTTAACACAAGCAGAAGACACACTTGCTACTGTTTTAAGGTTAGCAGGTTGGTAATAATCCCAATCCTCCATACCCTTACCAGAATATTGAAACTTATTTAAATCTGGGTTTTCCTCATTTCCTTGAACCTTTCCAGGTTCTCCATGAGATGTGCGGAAACTCTTTCTTTTCTCATCCAAGTTTCCTTGATCAGTGAACTGATCTCCACCTGTTGCCACCTCATTCTCCTCCTCATTTTCTGATTCAGTGAATAGGTCTTTGGATTCATTCACACCTTGTTTTTCAGAAACAAGCACTCTATGTTCTATAATATAGTTGCCCTGAATAGATTCATCAGAATCACTATCAGAATTTTGAACAACATTAAATTTAGAGTGTTGTGCACCTGTTTCTCCCATGTGTGAAGTTTCTGCATGATGTTGTTCTGCCAATGGACTCAGTTGTACTTCTTCATTACCTTGTTTAGGTTCTGATTGATCCTCCTTCTCTGTTTGTGGTGCACTTGATTCTTGGGCATAATGCTCCATTGGGGACACACTGTCATAAAATGCTGCATTTTTTGGTCTTCTATTCAACATCTTTAAGTATTCTGCCCTGTAGGGTGAATCCTCTGGTATCAGAATCATCATACTTTCTGATAGGGCAGGCACATCAAAATATGATTTCTAGAAGCCCAGTGCAAACCATGGTCTCATCACCGCAGCACTCCACATGTTTTCTGATATAGGAATTTCCATGTTCCTTTCTTAAAACGCATCAGAAATCAGGATTGACAAAAATATGGGAAAGGGTAGATGTGAATCTATTCTCCCATTATTCGTCAATATTGATCTCCTTATCAGATTAAAGATTTCTGTTCCAAAATCAATGTTCATCCCTATGATGAGACTGAACATGATTGTCAGAACATTCCTGTTAATCTGGTCTGTTCCCCCAATTTTTGATGATATGCATTTGTTTATGATCTCCATCAACACTTGCCAGAAGGCAGGTAATTTGTTTCTTTTAAAGTCACCAATTTTTTAGATCTTTGCCTCGTATCCTATCACAGCATCAAGCTGTGTAAACATGCCATCTTTTGTTGGTGCTGGATCATAATTGTGGCTTATAGGTAACTCCTGGCATTCCCTTATTTTCTTCGGTGTAATTACAATGAAGATGTCTCCCCACATGTGTGTTGTAAGCTCATACGTACTTGTAAGTTTGAGGGTCTTCACCAGTTATTGTATGATCTTTACAGGTACTTCTCTTGTCTTGGTTAGGGCTTGAGCAATTGGGCATTTTGTCAGAAATTCAATTAGAATTTGACTCTTCATATCATAATCTCCAATGTTGGTGTTCATCACTTCATTGTTGCTTTTTAAGGGTATGAATTCTTCTTCTCTGATGAATTGAACGACATGTTCAATTGGTGGTGTATTGATGTTGATTGCGGCCATGGTATTTTGAGTTTTGCTTCGAAAGGATTTTTAGGGTTCTTGATTTTGAGAGAGGAAGATGAAGGTGGTTTACTCTACCATTTGCAAGATGTATATATATAGTGTTTTTTGAGACAGAGATCGTGGAGTATTTATCGTGGGTGGTTAGTATTTAAGGTGGTTTATGATACCTTTAATGATGTTTTAATCTGTTGATAAAACAACCGTCGACAAAACCTTTGGTATATCTCCGAGAATTTTGACAAAAATAAACGGAGATTTCAAAAGTTTTTAGGGGATAAATACTAACATCCAAGTTGCACTTTTTCTTCCTGTGGGACCCTTTTTGTCATAAGGGGTCCAATAGAATGTTTTTTTTAAACTGACATTCTTTCCCCAATAAGGCGTTGTTGTGATGTATATCATAAAATCCTTGAATTTGTCTTTTGAGTGTTGGATTTTCTTTATACTTCATCAGAATTCACTGGATTCAAGTTTTGGAAATTGATTCAGATTTTTTTTTTTTTTTTTTTTTTTTTTTGAGATGAGAGGGAATGAGTGGAGTTTTGAAGATATTACTTACATAGCATTTCTGAACCTCAAATCTTTGCTCTAATCTTTAAGGAGTGTTGTTGTGAAAGGATTTTTAAAAGATTTCACATCACTTTAACATCATTTTTGTTTCCTTCTTTTGAAGATAGACTATCCAGAATTTTTTTTTTAATTTTGACAGAAACTTTTATGAATCTTTTTCCACTTTGTCACAAGTTTTCTTGTCATTGTTTTAAATCTGGTTTAAAGCAATTGTATCTGATAATTTCTTTTCTGTTAAGTTATCAGAATTTCTGGTTATTTTAAAGATTTCTGATGATTTACCAGATTTTCTGGTGAATCATCAGATTTTCTGATAAGTTTATCAGATTTTCAGATTCTTACTAGATTTCTTTACATTTCATCAGATTTTTCATGATTTTATCAAACATGCCCTTTACTTTCCCCCTAGATCTGTCATGGTTTTTTTCTTTAAAACAAAGCAAATATATACTATTTTAACAAAGAAAAACTTACAATAAACAAAAAAAAAACTAATCATTATAAACAAGGGTAGCATACATCCACAGATAGGTTTCGTGACCGGTGTGATTTTGTAATTGGAACTAAGGAGGGAACATTCAAATCTTCTTGTAGAACAACCTGGGCCCTTGGGTACAAGTTTATTACTCCTCCGAAGTCCAGCTGGCTTGTAATCACCTTGGTCACAAAACAAGGATAGATCAGAAAAGGTTGACGAGTGTGCATGTTTGCCTCCAAATCTCTCATGAGAAACTTGGAGAAGTTACACGGTTTTTCTTGTACAACTGCATGTACCACTTCCATCATCCTACAGGACAGCTCATTGAAGTGTCCAATCTTCTTTGAGAAGCAAACACTGAGCTGTGTTACCAGATACTTATATGGTGGTATAAAACCAGATCCGTTGATCTGCCTCGAAAGGTTGGGTGTATGATAACCCATTTCCGTCAAGGTTTCTTCAAGCTTTTCCCTTGGGAAGAAGGTGGTGTCTATGTCATCATTCAGCTGGAGGGCAACTCTAAGAGTTTCCTCCTTTAGGATGATGACCCTATTCATCACCTTGCTTCTTATCCACATACTAGTGCCTTTGTAGATGGTTTCTGCATTCCACCAGAACTCTTGGAGTATTGAGGGATATATCGTGACGTGTGTTGATATAGCATGGCCCAAAGGACTTAACTTTAACATATTGTACATGTAACGGCAGTTTCGCCATGTAGGACCTTCAAATTTAGATCTTAGTCTTAGGTTGTGAGTGGTGTGAAGGGTGAGAGGGAAGTGCTCAGTTCTGATTTATTTTGCCATTGAGATATTGAGAGTGAGATTTTCTGGAAAAATTTCTGAAGTGGTGGTAGTTGTGGTGAAGAAAATCTTTAGGAGTTTGTTAATTTATATAGATGAAAGTGATAGTTAATACCATAAATGGTATTAACAACTCAAGATTTCCTTATCCTTTTCTTACTCTTCATTTAATGAAAAATCTTTGGTCAGGAGTGTGTGACAGAGTTTAAGCCCCCGTTTGTGAGAAGCTTTGGTATTGCATTTAATAACTAGGCGGCTACTTTTCATAGCGCCTAATCATTTTTATGCCCACGTGTGTTGATATACTCCTTTGAAAGACGACGTTGCATGCTTTGGAAGTAGAAGAGAAATGAATTTTGCAGAAAATATTGCCTGTGACGGTTGATTTTCCCTATGGTGGCTTTGAATTTTATTAATATAAATGCAAGTGGCCTTTCCTCCTTTTTGTTTTTTTTTAATTTATGCAAAACAACAAAAAAAATTCAAAAACAGATTATGTACAGTTACATGTTTATACAAGTATGAGATATGAATAAAGAATGTGAAATTCATCAAATTTTCTGATAATCAGTGGTGTTTTTGATGATTCATCAGATTTTCTGATGATTCATCAGATTTTCTGATGATTCATCATATTTTCTTGTAAATTATCAGATATTTTGATAATTTATCAGATTTTCTGATGTTTCACCAGATTGATGACTATCTTTATCAGAAATCTATTGTTTCATTTTGGGATCATCAGAATTTTTGTTTACACACTGATTATCTCCTTTGGATCCATTTGTTTGGTTTTCAGTTTGTGATATTTTGTTTTCTGAAATTTCCTCATCTTTTATGTTAACCATGCCAAGTTTGCTGATTAGAAAATTGTGTCTCTTTTCATCAAGAGGTTTTGTGAAAATGTCAGCAATTTGGTTTTCTGTTGGAAAAAAGTACATCTCTATGTTAGCTTTCTCAACATGATCCTTTATGAAGTGATATCTGACATCTATGTTCTTGGTTCGAGAGTGGTGTACTAGATTTTCTGTAATTGCAATTGCACTCTTTGAATGGGTATCTTTGTCAGTTTTACTCCATAGTCCTTCAGCTGAGTTTGCATCCATAGCATTTGTGAACAGCAACTTGTTGCTGCTACATATTCAGATTCAGCTGTTGATGTTGCAACACAGTTTTGTTTCTTACTTGCCCAACACACCAACTTTTCTCCCAAGATTTGACATCCACCAGATGTGCTCTTTCTGTCTATCTTGCATCGTGCATAATCTGCATCTGTGTATGCAATTAGTTCAAGATTTGTATCTTTAGGATACCAGAGGCTAAGTTCTGATGTGCCCTTTAGATATTTAAAAACCTTTTTTTACTACTTTTAGGTGAGATTCTTTAGGATTACATTGATATCTTGCCAGAAAACATGTAGCAAACATAATATCTGGTGTGCTTGCAGTTAAGTATAACAATGATCCTATCATCCCCCTATAGGTTTTAATATCCACACATGTTCCTTCTTTATCAAAATCAAGTTTATTCCCTGTTGCCATGGGAGTTTTTAGATTGAGCAATTTTCAAGTGAGTATTTGTTCAAAATTGTTTTTACATACGTAGATTGACCCAGAAATATTCCATCATTTATTTGTTTGACTTGTAAACCTAAGAAGAAATTTAACTCACCCATCATGCTCATCTCAAAGTGGCTGGTCATTAATTTTTGAAACTTTTTACAAAATTTTTCATTTGTTGATCCAAATATAATGTTATCAACATAAATTTAGACTAACTAAGTATGACCCTTGTGTGTTTTAAGAAAAGGAGTTGTATCAATGGTACCTTTTGTGAAGCCAGAATTGAGTAAGAAGTTTGAAAGAGTTTCATACCATGCTCTAGGAGCTTGCTTCAAACCATACAAGGCTTTGTTTAATTTGTAAACATGGTTTTCAAATTTAGGATCAACAAAGCCTTCTGGTTGATGCACATATACTTCTTCCTCAATCTTACCATTTAGGAATGCAGATTTCACATCCATTTGATATGCCTTGAAGTCTTTGGATGCATAATAAGCAAGAAAGATTCTTACTTTTTCTAATCTGGCCACTGGTGTAAAGGTTTCATCATAGTTTATACCTTCTTGTTGACAATAACCTTTGACCACTAACCTTGCCTTATTCTTTGTTATTATGCCATTTTCATCTGATTTGTTTCTGAATACCCATTCTGATCCTTTGACAGATTTATCATTTGGCTTTGGCACTAGATCCCATACCTTACTCTTTTCAAACTGATCAAG
The DNA here is from genome assembly GCA_030545235.1 of Helianthus tuberosus. Classification (NCBI taxonomy): domain Eukaryota; kingdom Viridiplantae; phylum Streptophyta; class Magnoliopsida; order Asterales; family Asteraceae; genus Helianthus; species Helianthus tuberosus. The sequence continues at coordinate 299,742 of JARYGA010057994.1, forward strand.
CTTTTCTAGCATTGCTTGGATCCAGTCTGAGTCATTTAGAGCTTCTTTGACAGATTTAGGTTCTATCTTGCTTAAGAACCCAGCAAAAGCACACTCATGTGCTGTAGTAGATCTTGTTCTTACACCATCTTCTGGATTACCAATGATGTTAGATTGAACATGTCCTTTTATCCATCTTAACTTGTTGTGAAAAGTTGTTGGTTCTGATGGATTTGAAGTTTCCCCCTGAACATTTTCCTCATTTGTATGGAATGTATCAGAATTTTGATTATGAGATGTATTTGCATTGTTCTGATTCAAGGTTTCTGATACATTTTCCATCTATCCAACAGGGTTAACACATGACTTTTCCATAGATTTTTCTGTGAGATTTTGATCATGTCCTAGAAATTCTTTCTATTAATGTTTCAAAAAGATGTTCAAGTTTTTCTTGTTTATCAGAAATGTTTATTTCCTTCATATATTCATCAGAAACTTATGTTTCTGATGAATCATCAAAAGATACATATAAACTCTCTCTGATTGTCCTTTTGTTTAAGATAAAAATCCTATATGCTTTTGAGGACACTGAATAACCAAGAAAAATACATTTCTCAGCTTTTCTGTCAAATTTTTCAAGACATTCAAAATCATTGAACATAAAACACCTACAACGAAATGTGTGCAAAAATTTTACACTTGGTATTCTTCCATTTATAATGTTGTAGGGTGTTTTATGTTGTCCCTTATTGATTATGGACCTGTTTTGGGTAAAACACGCATTTGCTATTGCCTCTGCCAAAAAACGAGTGGGCAACTTTGCATGAGCAAGCATTGTTCTGGCTGCTTCTACCAAGGTTATGTTTCTCCTTTCCACTACTCCATTTTGTTGTGGTGATCTTGGAGCAGAAAAGTCATGAGAGATTCCTTTGCTTACAAGGATGCTCTCAATTTTTTAGTTCTTAAATTCTGTTCCATTATCTGTTCTGATCTTTCTGACTGACAATTTTAAAAGATTTTCAATTTTTCTGATAAAATTTATGATCAGATCTGGAGTCTCACTCTTCTTCCTTAAAAACTCTACCCATGTGTATTTGAAAAAGTCATCTATAATGACAAGTATGTACTTCTTTCCAGAAAAGCTTTCAGTGCTTATGGGTCCACAAAGATCCATATGCAAAAGTTCTAAATTTTGTGTTATTGATGATTCAGAAATTGTTTTGTGTAAGCTTCTTTTAGATTTACCCATTTCACAAGCTTCACACATTTTATCCTTCTTTGAGGATATGAAAGGTAATCCTTTTACCAGTCCTTTGTTTACTAATTTGCTTAAATTTTTAAAGTTCAAGTGGGCTAATCTTTTGTGCCACAGCCAACTACTACCTTTGTTAATGTTTGAGAACAAACACAATTTTGGATGTTCATTTTCCTCTTTAAAATCAAAATAGTAGATAGACTGTCTTATTCTTTTTCCACTTAAATAGATCTTATTATCATCCAGACCATTTAGCAAACATTTTTCTGGTAAGAAGGTTACCAGAAAACCTTTGTCACAAAATTGACCACAACTTAGCAGATTGTACTTTAAGCCTTCCACATAGGCTACTTTTTCGATGGTCAATGATCCATACTTTATACATCCATATCCCAATATCCTCCTTTTTACTCCATTTCTAAAGTTAACCATTTTACCCAGTTTTGAAACAAAATTACTGAGCAAGCTCCTATCTCCAGTCATGTGCTTGGAGCATCCAGAATCACAGTACCAGATCTGCTGCATATGATGGTCCTGAAATGGTAAAGTTAGAAGGTTTTTGGTACCCAAACTTGCTTAGGTACTTTTTCTGATGAAGTTTTAAGCAGATTATCTTCTTTTGATGAACTTTCATCAGAATATTTGTTACATACTGAGCCATGAACAGATTTTTCAATTTTTGTTTAGAGATGGTATTGAACCAGCTTCAGAATGTCAACACACATACAAGTTTCTTTATCAGAATTTTCTGATTTCTCTTCTTGTGATGGAATTTTTGGATAATTTTGAAATTTTGAGTGAACCATTTCTGGAGTTAAAAACTTTTGTTTGGATTCACTCCTCTTTGCTTTTAAGTTGATTTTTGAGATTTCAAAAGAGTTCTCAGAACTTATTGATCTGCATGATTTTGAATCAGATTCTGATGTAAATTTATCAGAAATCTGATGTGTTGCCTTTACAAAGGTGGTTGGTTTAATTACATTTGTTTTTACATACCCTAAACCTTCACCTCTGTTCTTGGATGTCGTTTCAATAAAGTTAATGAATTTCTTTGCTTGCTGAAAACCCGTTACATTTATTTCTTTGTCATGAATTTTCTTGTATAAATCATTCCTTTCTTTTTCATAAAATTCAATTTTTGCTTTGTGGTCAAAGCTCTCTTCAATCAGTAACTGGTTTTCAATTATAACTTTATTCAGGGTTCTTTGCAACTCATCAGATTTTTTACTTTCTGATTTCTGTTTTTCTTGCAGCTTTAGAAAATCTGACATAAGTTTGTTTAATTTATGTTCAAGATCAAGATTTTCTAAATTTACCTTTTGTTCTGATGTTTTAGGTTGTTCACCAAAAAGTGCCATGAGACAGAAAGCTTTCCTGACGGCCATTACTGAAAATAATAAGCCTAAACACTTCAAGAAAGCTGTGAAGGATGCCAGGTGGGTAGAAGCCATAAAACGTGAGATCCAAGCTATTGTAGAAAATGAGACTTGGTCTTTGGAAGAGTTACCAGAAGGTAAGTGAGCAATTGATTCAAAATTGGTCTACAAGATCAAGTATAAGCTAAATGGAGACGTAAAACGATACAAGGCACGTCTTGTGGCTAAAGGCTTCACACAAATGGAAGGGGTTGATTTCTAGGAAACCTTTGCACCAGTTTTGAAATTAGTTACGGTTCAGACTCTTTTGTCGGTGGTACTAAAAGTGTGGTTGGTACACTCATCAACTTGATGTAAACAACGCTTTCTTACATGGCGACTTAAATGAAGAGGTTTACATGAAGATTCCCCAAGGCTTTGGGAAACAAGACTGTTGATCCCAGTTGGACTCAAAAACTTTCTTTTTTCGTAATATGGAAAGTGATTTCAACAAATGTGAAAATAGTGTTCTGAAATAGAAATCAGACTTTCAAGAAACAAGAACTACAAAATTTTCAAGTTTATATCACTTTGAAACAAAATGGTTTACAAGGTGATTGTAAGATTATTATCTATTTCAAACGAATACTTGTGTAATTCTGAGGGGAAAGGACAATGGAGTTTTTGTTGTATGTATTGAATGCTTGGCTTAACTCATCGTCCTTTGCTGAAGAGATTTCTATTTGTAGAAAGCCTTGGGGCATGAATAAACATTCGTTTATTCATGCACTTGTCCTGCAAAAAATAGCTTCTTAACATATTCATTGAATCCAATTATCAAGTTGCTTTGGTTATCATGAGATCCAATAATGTCAAGTTGCTTCGGTTATTGTGGCATGATAGAACTCGTTCAGACAAGTGGTGTTTATCAGAATTTCTGATAACCACTTCATCAGAAATTCTGATGAAAAAATCATCAGAAAGTCCGATGATCAGATTTACCAGAAACTGATGATATTTCATCAGAAATATCATCAGATTCATCAGAATGGACTTTTTTGATAATCTTCTCTTGTTCTTGATCAGCTTCTGGTTCTTTGATGAAGACGTGTTGTTCTTTTCAAGCGTCCTATCTTGATCAGCTTCAGGACTTTATCTTCTTCTTCAGATCAGGCTGAAATAAGTTTTTCTTCAATACTTACATAAAAAGTTTCCTAACAAAGACGATAATAGGTTATGTAAACTCAAGAAATCCTTATACGGTCTTAAACAAGCTTAAGAAACTAGTACCACAAGTTCACTCGTTCATTGTTTGAAATCGGCTTCAAGCAAACCCCCGCCGATCATTCTCTCTTTATTTTCAAAGAAGACAACATTTTTGTTGCCGCGCTCATTTATTTTGATGATGTATTTCTCGTGGGAAATGACTCGAGAAAAATACAAGCGACCAAGGATTTTTTGGATAAGCGGTTTAGTAGTAAGGATCTTGGACCCTTAAAATATTTTCTAGGCATTGAGGTTGCTAAAACCATGGAAGGCATGGTCTTAAGTCAACGAAAATACACATTGGACATCCTTGAAGATGTTGGCATGACAGGCTATAGCCCGAGTTCTTTCCCTGTGGAGCAAAATTTGAAACTACATATATGTGACAAGGAACCTCAGGTGGATGCTAATCAATGTCGTAGATTGATTGGAAGACTCCTTTATTTACAAGCTACGAGACCTGATATAGCATATGGGGTCAACATTTTGAATCAATTCGTTAGTGATCCTAGACAAACTCATATGGAGGCTGCCACTCGTGTCTTGCGTTATTTAAATTGGTCTTCGGGACAAGGTATTCTCATTCCTAAAGAAGGTGGAACCAACCTCTTAACATATTGTGATTCTGATTGGCTAGAATGTCCTATCACTAGAGGGTCCAGAACTGGTTACCTGCTTCTTCTTGGAGGAGCTCCTGTTTCTTGGCGGACAAAAAAGCAGTCTGTTGTTTCCAAGTCCTCCGCAAAAGTCGGATATCGAGCCATGTCCAATGCTGTTAGTGAACTCTTATGGATGAGGTGGCTTTTATGTGAGCTTGACAGACTCCTTTTGGCCCGATTCAATTGTTTTGTGACAATCAAGCTGCTCGTCACATAGCAAATAACCCGATCTTTCATGAATGAAGCAAACACGTTGAGATGGATTGCTACTTTGTGAGAGAAAGAGTTGACTCTATGGAGATATGCCCTATGCCAATTGCCACTAAAGACCAAATTATTGACATTCTGACGAAGGCTTTGGGAGCCAACACTCTTCGTTTTCGGCTGTGCAAGTTGGGTGTTCGAGATCTTCACACTCCAACTGGGGGGGGGGGGTTATAGAATATTTGTGAAATATACTTGTCATTCTAGATTAAATACTTTCCTCATTTACCTCCTAGAATTATGCCTCCCGTCTGTTTATATACAGGCTTTCTTTTTCTTTGATGTATCAGAAAACAATCAATAAATCCAAATCCAAAACCAAAACCAAAACCAAAATCAAAACCCATAACGATTTTGGTAAAACTTGTAGGAGTTTGTGAGGGTGACGTATGGTGTTTGGACTACATGGATAAAATATCTCCAAAACGCCATGCTACCATTAAATATGACGCAAGCTTAACATTTTATGGTGGTGTCGCTAGTTCCTTATGTGAGTGAGACGCTATCGACCATGCTTTACATTTAACTTTTTTTTCCTAGACTATCTCGCATATATTTATACTTAAAATAGAGTATTTTATTATATCGTAAGTTATACGAGCACCGATGTCATGACAAACCGATCAAATTTCGACTGAACATCGACACCGATATCGTTACTATCAGAACGTTACTGGTATCCTTTTGGCATATCACAACTTTATTTTTAAGGTTTCTCTTTTGGTTACTATAGCAAGTGTCGGCACCGTAACAAAGCGAATCAATACCGACCAAGTTCGCGCTGCGTAGCGCGAGGGAATCCAATGACGAACCGAACCAATTCTGACCGAATATTGGTACCGATATCCATGGCCGGCCCTGAAGGTGGGCGGGGAGGACAACCTGCCAGGGCCCGATATTTCGAAAGGCACGTTATTTTTTAAAAACTCTGATACGTATATGTAAAAATAAATAAAGTAATAGGGTATACCCATAAAAACACAAACATAAGCCCACTTACAAAACTATTTTTATGGTTTAGATTGGTTATTAGCTTATTGGCATTGGGTTTTGTAACAACCCGAACTTTCGTGCGTTGTTACCACTCGATATACTCGTTACGCCTAGCACCAGAGATTCGGATCACAATGTAACCATATCGTATATATCGCTATTCGAAGGATAATCGCATATTTTCGAAATACAATATCACCATACTACACTATTATCACACTAACACTCACGGAGGTATAGAGTGAGGACCTATTCTACCCTCCTCAGTGGCCGGGATGTGTCGAACGTAAACAATAAACGCTAACAAGGACTCTCGGGTGAGTGCTGTAGCTCCAGTCGTCATGACGATGATGACAATACGAGTAAACGGTACCCCGTCAGTCTTTGTGGCACTACACGAAATAATGTTCACGATGACATCAAGAAAGGACCTATACTACCCCCATTGATGGCCGTGAAACGTCGCTAATAATCGCATACTTGAATCGAAGACCGATTGTTAATTATCGAAACCTTGGATTGGATACGTAAATACGACCCCTAGTGATATATTATGTATGTATAATAACAATATAATGATAATATAAATTAATTATGGAAAGTACGTACTTCGAAAACTATCAAAACGATCGAAAACGGAGAAGTCCAACGCGTTGGGATAACCATCCGAACGGATAGCCATCCGGACGGATGGGCCATCCGGACGGATGGGCCATCCGGACGGATGGGCCATCCGGACGGATGGGCAATCCAGGCCAGAACTCCCTTCTTCTCCACTGTTGCCTATAAATACCATGTCACACCACTTGAACAGTGATGTGACAGCTCCCACTCAACCAAACACGCTCCAGGTCCGGATGGCCCATCCGGACGGATGGGCCATCCGGACGGATGGGCAATCCAGGCCAGAACTCCCTTCTTCTCCACTGTTGCCTATAAATACCATGTCACACCACTTGAACAGTGATGTGACAGCTCCCACTCAACCAAACACGCTCCAGGACCCTTTCTCTCGATTCCCTCGCGATTCCGGTAAGATTTCAACCTAAAACTTGTACTTCTACAATCTACACTCGATTCTACATCATTCTATCTTTCAAAACTCAATTTCTAACCGAGAAATCTGCGGATTTGAGGCGTTTTTGAGGTGATGTCACCAAGAGTTCTTATGAACTTCAAGTTGTGGCCTCATTCCACTACAAACGGCTCAGATCTGGGGGATTTCCACGTGTTTTGATGACAAATCTCACCTAAATCTATGTATGCAACCAAGGACGGTGCGATTTCGAGTTAATCACGAGAAACCGTCAAGAACGGCCATTTCTGACGGAGCGGGGTGATTCCCGGCCGTTAGAACGCGTCGGAACTGATGAACTTTCAAGTGCTAGTGCGAAATTACACTACCCTAGTAAAAACGAGCGTATTCCTTCCGTCAAACACTCTGAAACAATGTTCAGAATGTGAAACACATGCCATCCGGACGGATGACATGTCCGCACGGATAACATGTAATCCGCACGGATAACATGTCATCCGGACGGATACATGTCATCCGGACGGATACATGTTAATCCGCACGGATAACCTGTCGACAGCACGAGTCACCCTGTTCGAACGGATGACAATCCGTACGAGTCACCCTTGTTCGAACGGATGATAATCCGCATAAGTCAACACTTGTTCGAACGAATAACACATCATCTGGACGAAACCCATGCAATCCGCACGGATCACGCATCATCCGGACGAATCACATATAATCCGCACGGATCACATGTAATCCGCACGGATGAGCACCATCTGACCAGATGACTGGCTTTTCAATGCTATTCTCGCTTAATCGTGCAACGTTTATTATATCCTTCAATGATTAACGCAGACGTACTCGCAACCGATCCAATCAAGTTGTGTTCCCGCTAAATACGCACTGTGAGTATACTTGAACCCCCTTTTTAATCGAATTTTGGGTGTAACATACGTTTCTAGCAAAATCGAACTTATCAAACGAATTATTCAAGCAATCGAATTATCACTTGCGAATAACTGTTATGCATAGATATACGTGATGCTAGTTGCATATGTGCTAGGGCTTATACTCGCAACGTCCCACCACGACTAGTATAGTACTATTGCACCCGACGGGGTCTAGTTATGCCATCGTACATTCGAGCATCGAGGACCTAGTTGGTAGTATCAGTTTTGTGAGTATATATGTCGTGTGTTATGTTCTTGCATAAGGAAATTCGCTACACTTTTATCTATTATGCTATACTTATCAAACCTGTATACTCGCCAATACTTTTGTATTGACAAATATTTTAACGTATGTTGCAGGTTAGATCGCAGACTATATCAAATCAAGCTAGGAAGTCTAGAAACTCAACTAAAATCTAGGTTGTCGGATTTGTATTGTTCGAGAGGACAAGAAATCTGTGATAACTTATGTGATTGTATTATTTGTTAGTATGGGATAACGAACGTAATAAATATTATCGCAATATAGTTGTTACGGATTCTCTTGAGCAATCTGATTCGCCTAGTGCCGCGCCCCGATGATTTCTGCCATCGGTTGGGGTGTGACAGATTGGTATCAGAGCCATAACTATAGGAAATTAGGCCAGACTCGACCTAGTCCGGGTCGACGTCTTAGAAATTGACCTAGTCTATAGTCTAAGTACCAACAGGCCGACTCATACAAACCCGGTGGGGTTTGTAGTGGGCTTACTTGATACTCTCGATCGAAATTGCTAAAAGCTACAACTTTGTGTGAACACCGCATCCTACAACTTCACGCGAAGAAGCCTTTCCTAAGGCTGAAATACTACTTAGCCTTTCCTAAGGCCGACACAATACACACGTTTTCGAAAATACTCGCATAACGAAACCGAGCGATCCAGTCGAGATCAGGCGTGAAAACCAAGAACTCTCGATAGGATTGCTCACTCAGCGCATTTTTCTAGCACGAGAACCTCTCATCGAGTTAGGAGTGACATCCACATCTCGACGAATGCCTCCATTTCGAAATCTAGTGGAACTCACGAATTTATTCGAAGAGCATAACCACAATTAGGAACGAAATTGTTAAGACAGGGGTGAAACCCGTACCTTAATAAGTCGTTCCACTCTCTATAAACTGGTTTTCAAAAGCTCTCACCAAGGACTCGACTATTATGATAACACGAGCCACCCGAGGCCTAGGAACACGAAAGCCATGAGCTGCATCCCAGTGGAAGCATGTAGTCTTCTAAGTCAACGCGCGTGCACGAGCTTGTTAGATATAGTTGGGTTACCTTGGATAGTCGACGCCTAAACACCCAAGGCACTCTATCGTATGAACAACCAATTTTACACTGGCTGGAACTTATTTACATCTTGAAACTTTACGCTTTGTCGATCTCTCGATTTAACGATTTTCACTCCCTACTTTATAAACACACGATTCTCACAGCCATCGCAATCTAAAACGAAACCCGAATGTTCGCAACAAAACTAAAGCATAATCTATCGTCTTCGCTATCGTTTTCTCACCTCAACGCGTCCTCGCATATTCTAAATCGACCTGTATGTGTATGAATACAAATTACATCTATATAAATCTATATATATATATATATACATATAAACAAACAAGTCATTGTGAGAGAACTTAGGAATTTCGTGTTTCCTATATGGCTCCTATGTGATTCGTATTACTACTATACTATCGCACCAAGTTTTGAACGCGCTCAATCGCATCGCAAAAAAAAAAAAAAAAAAAAAACTCAAAATCATTATGATCGAATCTCATTCCAAGTCTCTTCCTGTCTAGATGCCTTCCGACAACTGTACCTCGAGACGAGTAGCTAGGCGGAGAGCCAAACGAAGTGTCAATATGAGGATTGCATCACTTGTGACTAAGGAAGTGAGTAAGCTTATTCCTCGTATTGCCGCTCAAGTGCACTCTTTCAGCAACTCTCGAGCCTCAGAAGACTCCAAGACGGAAGCGCCGCAATCTGCTTTTCTCTACAAACACTTCAAAGCCTGTGAACCAAAGGAGTTCACGGGTGAAGGAGGTGCGACTCAATTACTCCAGTGGTTCGATTCTATCGAAGTTACCCTTTGTCAAAGCGGGTGTCCCGATAGTTTCCGTACTACTTGCGCTACCGGAGTGCTTCAATCACGAGCACTCGACTGGTGGACCGCCGAACGTAACAAACGTGGGATCTCCGCAGCTTACGCTCTCTCTTGGAATGAGCTGAAAGAGCTCATGAAGAAAGAGTACTGTCCCCCTCACGAAATCCAGAAGCTAGAAAACGAGTTTTGGGAAATCAAGCAAGCAAAAGGTGACAATGCTGGCTACACCGCAAGGTTTAAACAGCTTAGCATAATCTGCCCAGGCCAGGTCAACACTTCGGAAATGGCCATCGCGAAGTACATACGTGGCTTGCCTGAGTGTGTGGGTGATTTTGTCGAAGCCGCAAGGCCTGCTACCATCGAAGAAGCCTATCGCTTAGCCGCAGAAATCAACAACAAACGACTCGTGGAAGGGTTTTTCTCTCATCAAGCAATCACCAGTAATCCTTCAGGCGAACATGTTGACGAATCTTCTGATGAATCTACTGACGAATCTTCTGACAAATCTGCTGGCGATTCTTCTAATGGATCAGCTAACGATTCTCCTGACGAATCTGCTAACGATTCTTCGGACAGATCTGCTGCCGATTCTTCTGACAAATCTGCCGATGGATCTTCCGACAAATCAGCCAAAGACTCTGCAAGTGAGTCTTCAGACGAATCCTCCAACGATGACACTTCTTCGCAAGACACCGACAAACCCAGTCGCAAGCGAAAGACTTCAAGCCCGAGCTCATCAACAACCGAACTGCTGCAACCGGAACCTTTTAGAACAGTTCCGATGTTTCCAAAACGAGCTTACACTGGAACTCATCCCCAATGTTACTCATGCACTTATCATCATCCAGTTGGGGCTGACTGTCGCTATTGCAATAACTGCAACCGTTACGGTCACTTCACCCGCAACTGCCGCATCGAACCGTGAACTTGAGTACCACAACAACAGCTCCAGCAAAAGTCTTCAGCATCAGACATCTAGCAAGCGTAGGATAAAGTTGTAATGATACGATTCTCGATGTTAATTTCTAAGTTTTGAACCTACTCTCTTATTCGAAGTTACCACTATGTGTAACAACAACTCTCGTTTTCGTTTCCTCCATCCCACTTTAGTCGCCGCTTTTAGACTAAATTCACACACATGCTATATACTATATACTATATCACGAAATAATGTGTTTTACCCTCACTACACTCTTAGGACGGGGTACGATAAACGTGCAAGGAACGATTAATCACGGGTGCACACGGGATTATTTGGGTCAGTGCACGGAGATCGTAGTGAATCCTAAGGTGCCATAGCGTGTTGACAAAAGGTGACACCAAATCACGGGATGAAAGTAGTAGGGGTCAAGCAAGGTGTGCTTTATCATACTACCAAGGTTCCGTGAAGAAAGTGCCACGTGGAGTTGAACGTTATTAGACCTATATACTATCGTGATTATTTTCAACACACTACACTTAATCGCAAGGCGTAACAACAGAAATTGCATCGTCACAAGACTTGTCGTAAGTCTGCAAACGCAATGCAATCGCCTCATCGATGGACTCTGGAGAGTCTACCTCGTAGGACAATTGCATCAACGCAAGACTAGTCGTAAGTCTATAGCGATCAATCTCATCAAGCACATTAACGCTCACGATATTATCGGGTGAGGACCTATTCTACCCTCCTCGATAACTGTGATGCGTCGCAACGTAACGTTAAGCTTAATCGAAACAAACCGACTAGTTGAAATCGCTTACCTTGTGTATCTCGCAATCTCTATCGCTTATTATCTGAAACTATATCGCCTGCTGTGTATCAATCTATCGCTATACTGTTAGCTGTGATATTCGTGTTAAGTTAGCACGCATGACCTCGCTTCACGAGATGAAGCTCACTTGGTTAAGGCAGGGTGTTTTAGTCATATCAGCGTCCTTTCGTGGAAAAAGGGCCATGTGGGGTCTAATGTTAGTCAAACTCTGTGGTGTTAATCAATCAAAATCGACCCGCATACCTTCATCGCATGCACGCAACAACTGCCGCTTATCGTAATTCGATTATCATCACCATCATTGCTAGTGTTGTGTTTGTATTATTCGTTTAATCACCTAATCGCTGATCGCCTATCATGTATAATCTATCGCTTATCGTTCGCTTGGTGTTCATTGCAGTCTGTATGGTATTAAGTACACATGACACCGCTTCACGAGGCAAAGCTAACCTGGTTAAGCATGGTGTTTCGCCATGTTAGCAAACTCCCGTGGAAACGTGCCACGTGGGTGTAATGTGGAATCTAATCGAAAACGCGTTATTCGCTTCTCGCTTATCAACTCGCTGGATTAATCTATTCGATCCTATCTTATGCTCGGACCGACTTTCTATCGATTGGGCCGAGTAAACGCAATTCTATCCGAGTCATATCGGCACACCTGACACTGCTTCACGAAACGGATGTAATATGGGCAAAGCATGGTGGATACGCCGCTGGTACTTCCTATATATAAGTGGGGCTTGATGCTAAATCATCCTTTTCAAAAGGTTAAAACTGATTTTTATAAAAATTTTATTAAAACCATGGAACAAGTGAAATTCCTCACAATGTGGAGGTAACATCGAATCAGCTTAACTCCATGTTCAAAGGGAGCTTCATGAGTCCAATTTTTCCTTAAAACCTTTTTCAAGATCAAAAACAAGACTTTCTTGAGATGTTGGTTCAACAACGAGTTCAGCTGGAACCCATGTATAGGAGAGTTTTCGTAACCCTTGTTTTCATCTTCGAATTCCTTAAAATGTTAGAAACTTAAACTTCCTTGCAACATCGGTTAACATCGACTCTGTTGACCTCACGTTAAAAGGAAAATTTTCAAAGATTTTCATCCTAAATTCTTTTTTTTTTTTAATATCTAAAACGAACGCTTCTTGTAACGTTGGTTAACGATCGACTCAGTTAACTCTACGTCATGAGAAACCTTTCAAATTACAATCGCATCGAACTAACGAATTCTACACGAGACAAGGTACTTTGGAATGCCAACTCGTGGGATTAATACTTTTGTCTTACGTCGCCTCCTCGATATCGCAGTCGATCTCTCTTATTCAAAACGTTCTCGCTGTCAACTTACGATCAAATCACTCGCTGTATCGCTATCCATACAAGATCAACCCTTAGAAGTCTACCTATTGGATTAATTTCGGGACGAAATTTCCTAAAGTAGGGGAGACTGTAACAACCCGCACTTTCGTTCGTTGTTACCACTCGATATACTCATTACGCCTAGCACCAGAGATTCGGATCATAATGTAACCATATCGTATATATCGCTATTCGAAGGATAATCGCATATTTTTGAAATACAATATCACCATACTACACTATTATCACACTAACACTAACGGAGGCATAGAGTGAGGACCTATTCTACCCTCCTCAGTGGCCGGGATGTGTCGAACGTAAACAATAAACGCTAACAAGGACTCTCGGGTGAGTGCTGTAGCTCCAGTCGTCATGACGATGATGACAATACGAGTAAACGGTACCCCGTCAGTCTTTGTGGCACTACATGAAATAATGTTCACAATGACATCAAGAAAGGACCTATACTACCCCCATTGATGGCCGTGAAACGTCGCTAATAATCGCATGCTCGAATCGAAGACCGATTGTTAATTATCGAAACCTTGGATTGGATACGTAAATACGACCCCTAGTGATATATTATGTATGTATAATAACAATATAATGATAAAATAAATTAATTATGGAAAGTACGTACTTCGAAAACTATCAAAACGATCGAAAACGGAGAAGTCCAACGCGTTGGGATAACCATCCGGACGGATAGCCATCCGGACGGATGGGCCATCCGGACGGATGGGCAATCCGGGCCAGAACTCCCTTCTTCTCCACTGTTGCCTATAAATACCATGTCACACCACTTGAACAGTGATGTGACAACTCCCACTCAACCAAACACGCTCCAGGACCCTTTCTCTCGATTCCCTCGCGATTCCGGTAAGATTATAACCTAAAACTTGTACTTCTACAATCTACACTCGATTCTACATCATTCTATCTTTCAAAACTCAATTTCTAACCGAGAAATCTGCGGATTTGAGGCGTTTTTGAGGTGATGTCACCAAGAGTTCTTATGAACTTCAAGTTGTGGCCTCATTCCACTACAAACGGCTTAGATCTGGGGGATTTCCACGTGTTTTGATGACAAATCTCACCTAAATCTATGTATGCAACCAAGGACGGTGCGATTTCGAGTTAATCACGAGAAACCGTCAAGAACGGCCATTTCTGACGGAGCGGGGTGATTCCCGGCCGTCAAGAACTGATGAACTTTCAAGTGCTAGTGCGAAATTACACTACCCTAGTAAAAACGAGCGTATTCCTTCCGTCAAACACTCTGAAACAATGTTCAGAATGTGAAACACATGCCATCCGGACGGATGACATGTCCGCACGGATCACATGTCCGTACGGATGACATGTCCGCATGGATAACATGTAATCCGCACGGATAACATGTCATCCGGACGGATACATGTTAATCCGTACGGATAACCTGTCGACAGCACGAGTCACCCTATTCGAACGGATGACAATCCGTACGAGTCACCCTTGTTCGAACGGATGACAATCCGCATAAGTCAACACTTGTTCGAACGAATAACACATCATCCGGACGAAACCCATGCAATCCGCACGGATCACATGCAATCCGCACGGATCACGTGTAATCCGCCCGGATCACGCATCATCCGGATGAATCACATATAATCCGCACGGATCACATGTAATCCGCACGGATGAGCACCATCTGACCAGATGACTGGCTTTTCAATGCTATTCTCGCTTAATCGTGCAACGTTTATTATATCCTTCAATGATTAACGCAGACGTACTCGCAACCGATCCAATCAAGTTGTGTTCCCGCTAAATACGCACTGTGAGTATACTTGAACCCCCTTTTTAATCGAATTTTGGGTGTAACATACGTTTCTAGCAAAATCGAACTTATCAAACGAATTATTCAAGCAATCGAATTATCACTTGCGAATAACTGTTATGCATAGATATACGTGATGCTAGTTGCATATGTGCTAGGGCTTATACTCGCGACGTCCCACCACGACTAGTATAGTACTATTGCACCCGATGGGGTCTAGTTATGCCATCGTACATTCGAGCATCGAGGACCTAGTTGGTAGTATCAGTTTTGTGAGTATATATGTCGTGTGTTACGTTCTTGCATAAGGAAATTCGCTACACTTTTATCTATTATGCTATACTTATCAAACCTGTATACTCGCCAATACTTTTGTATTGACAAATATTTTAACGTATGTTGCAGGTTAGACCGCAGACTATATCAAATCAAGCTAGGAAGTCTAGAAACTCAACTAAAATCTAGGTTGTCGGATTTGTATTGTTCGAGAGGACAAGAAATCTGTGATAACTTATGTGATTGTATTATTTGTTAGTATGGGATAACGAACGTAATAAATATTATAACAATATAGTTGTTATGGAGTCTCTTGAGCAATCTGATTCGCCTAGTGCCGCGCCCCGATGATTTCCGCCATCGGTTGGGGTGTGACAGATTGGTATCAGAGCCATAACTATAGGGAATTAGGCCAGACTCGACCTAGTCCGGGTCGACGTCTTAGAAATTGACCTAGTCTATAGTCTAAGTACCAACAGGCCGACTCATACAAACCCGGTGGGGTTTGTATTGGGCTTACTTGATACTCTCGATCGAAATTGCTAAAAGCTACAACTTTGTGTGAACACCGCATCCTACAACTTCACGCGAAGAAGCCTTTCCTAAGGCTGAAATACTACTTAGCCTTTCCTAAGGCCGACACAATACACACGTTTTCGAAAATACTCGCATAACGAAACCGAGCGATCCAGTCGAGATCAGGCGTGAAAACCAAGAACTCTTGATAGGATTGCTCACTCAGCGCATTTTTCTAGCACGAGAACCTCTCATCGAGTTAGGAGTGACATCCACATCTCGACGAAAGCCTCCATTTCGAAATCTAGTGGAACTCACGAATTTATTCGAAGAGCATAACCACAATTAGGAACGAAACTGTTAAGACAGGGGTGAAACCCGTACCTTAATAAGTCGTTCCACTCTCTATAAACTGGTTTTCAAAAGCTCTCACCAAGGACTCGACTACTATGATAACACGAGCCACGCGAGGCCTAGGAACACGAAAGCCATGAGCTGCATCCCAGTGGAAGCATGTAGTCTTCTAAGTCAACGCGCGTGCACGGGCTTGTTAGATATAGTTGGGTTACCTTGGGTAGTCGACGCCTAAACACCCAAGGCACTCTATCGTATGAACAACCAATTTTACACTGGCTGGAACTTATTTACATCTTGAAACTTTACGCTTTGTCGATCTCTCGATTTAACGATTTTCACTCCCTACTTTATAAACACACGATTCGCACAGCCATCGCAATCTAAAACGAAACCCGAATGTTCGCAACAAAGCTAAAGCATAATCTATCGTCTTCGCTATCGTTTTCTCACCTCAACGCGTCCTCGCATATTCTAAATCGACCTGTATGTGTATGAATACAAATTACATCTATATAATCTATATATATATATATACATATAAACAAACAAGTCATTGTGAGAGAACTTAGGAATTTCGTGTTTCCTATATGGCTCCTATGTGATTCGTATTACTACTATACTATCGCACCAAGTTTTGAACGCGCTCAATCGCATCGCAAAAAAAAAAAACTCAAAATCATTATGATCGAATCTCATTCCAAGTCTCTTCCTGTCTAGATGCCTTCCGACAACTGTACCTCGAGACGAGTAGCTAGGCGGAGAGCCAAACGAAGTGTCAATATGAGGATTGCATCACTTGTGACTAAGGAAGTGAGTAAGCTTATTCCTCGTATTGCCGCTCAAGTGCACACTTTCAGCAACTCTCGAGCCTCAGAAGACTCCAAGACGGAAGCGCCGCAATCTGCTTTTCTCTACAAACACTTCAAAGCCTGTGAACCAAAGGAGTTCACGGGTAAAGGAGGTGCGACTCAATTACTCCAGTGGTTCGATTCTATCGAAGTTACCCTTTGTCAAAGCGGGTGTCCCGATAGTTTCCGTACTACTTGCGCTACCGGAGTGCTTCAATCACGAGCACTCGACTGGTGGACCGCCGAACGTAACAAACGTGGGATCTCCGTAGCTTACGCTCTCTCTTGGAATGAGCTGAAAGAGCTCATGAAGAAAGAGTATTGTCCCCCTCACGAAATCCAGAAGCTAGAAAACGAGTTTTGGGAAATCAAGCAAGCAAAAGGTGACAATGCTGGCTACACCGCAAGGTTTAAACAGCTTAGCATAATCTGCCCAGGCCAGGTCAACACTTCAGAAAAGGCCATCGCGAAGTACATACGTGGCTTGCCTGAGTGTGTGGGTGATTTTTTCGAAGCCGCAAGGCCTGCTACCATCGAAGAAGCCTATCGCTTAGCCGCAGAAATCAACAACAAACGACTCGTGGAAGGGTTTTTCTCCAAAAATCCTGTCAAGCAAGCTCATCAAGCAATCACCAGTAATCCTTCAGGCGAACATGTTGACGAATCTTCTGATGAATCTACTGACGAATCTTCTGAAAAATCTGCTGGCGATTCTTCTAATGGATCAGCTAACGATTCTCCTGACGAATCTGCTAACGATTCTTCGGACAGATCTGCTGCCGATTCTTCTGACAAATCTGCCGATGGATCTTCCGACAAATCAGCCAAAGACTCTGCAAGTGAGTCTTCAGACGAATCCTCCAACGACGACACTTCTTCGCAAGACACCGACAAACCCAGCCGCAAGCGAAAGACTTCAAGCCCGAGCTCATCAACAACCGAACTGCTGCAACCGGAACCTCTTCGAACAGTTCCGATGTTTCCAAAACGAGCTTACACTAGAACTCATCCCCAGTGTTACTCATGCACTTATCATCATCCAGTTGGGGCTGACTGTCGCTATTGCAATAACTGCAACCGTTACGGTCACTTCACCCGCAACTGCCGCATCGAACCGTGAACTTGAGTACCACAACAACAGCTCCAGCAAAAGTCTTCAGCATCAGACATCTAGCAAGCGTAGGATAAAGTTGTAATGATACGATTCTCGACGTTAATTTCTAAGTTTTGAACCTACTCTCTTATTTGAAGTTACCACTATGTGTAACAACAACTCTCGTTTTCGTTTCCTCCATCCCACTTTAGTCGCCGCTTTTAGACTAAATTCACACACATGCTATATACTATATACTATATCACGAAATAATGTGTTTTACCCTCACTACACTCTTAGGACGGGGTACGATAAACGTGCAAGGAACGATTAATCACGGGTGCACACGGGATTATTTGGGTCAGTGCACGGAGATCGTAGTGAATCCTAAGGTGCCATAGCGTGTTGACAAAAGGTGACACCAAATCACGGGATGAAAGTAGTAGGGGTCAAGCAAGGTGTGCTTTATCATACTACCAAGGTTCCGTGAAGAAAGTGCCACGTGGAGTTGAACGTTATTAGACCTATATACTATCGTGATTATTTTCAACACACTACACTTAATCGCAAGGCGTAACAACAGAAATTGCATCGTCACAAGACTTGTCGTAAGTCTGCAAACGCAATGCAATCTCCTCATCGATGGACTCTGGAGAGTCTACCTCGCAGGACAATTGCATCAACGCAAGACTAGTCGTAAGTCTATAGCGATCAATCTCATCAAGCACATTAACGCTCACGATATTATCGGGTGAGGACCTATTCTACCATCCTCGATAACCGTGATGCGTCGCAACGTAACGTTAAGCTTATTTAAAACAAACCCGACTAGTTGAAATCGCTTACCATGTGTATCTCGCAATCTCTGTCGCTTATTATGTGAAACTATATCGCCTGCTGTGTATCAATCTATCGCTATACCGTTAGCTGTGATATTCGTGTTAAGTTAGCACGCATGACCTCGCTTCACGAGATGAAGCTCATATGGTTAAGGCAGGGTGTTTTAGTCATATCAGCGACCTTTCGTGGAAAAAGGGCCATGTGGGGTCTAATGTTAGTCAAACTCTGTGGTGTTAATCAATCAAAATCGAACCGCATACCTTCATCGCTTGCATGCAACAACTGTCGCTTATCATAATTCGATTATCATCACCATCATTGCTAGTGTTGTGTTTGTATTATTCGTTTAATCACCTAATCGCTGATCGCCTATCATGTATAATCTATCGCTTATCGCTCGCTTGGTGTTCATTGCAGTCTGTATGGTATTAAGTACACATGACACCGCTTCACGAGGCAAAGCTAACCTGGTTAAGCATGGTGTTTCGCCATGTTAGCAAACTCCCGTGGAAACGTGCCATGTGGGTGTAATGTGGAATCTAATCGAAAACGCGTTATTCGCTTCTCGCTTATCAACTCGCTGGATTAATCTATTCGATCCTATCTTATGCTCGGACCGACTTTCTATCTATTGGGCCGAGTAAACGCAATTCTATCCGAGTCATATCAGCACACCTGACACTGCCTCACGAAACGGAAGTAATATGGGCAAAGCATGGTGGATACGCCGCTGGTACTTCCTATATATAAGTGTTTTAAACATATTAACGAACTTCCGTGGGAAGGTGCCAAGTGGGGCTTGATGCTAAATCATCCTTTTCAAAAGGTTAAAACTGATTTTTATAAAACTTTTATTAAAACCATGGAACAAGTGAAATTCCTCACAATGTGGAGGTAACATCGAATCAGCTTAACTCCATGTTCAAAGGGAGCTTCATGAGTCCAATTTTTCCTTAAAACCTTTTTCAAGATCAAAAACAAGACTTTCTTGAGATGTTGGTTCAACAACGAGTTCAGCTGGAACCCATGTCATAGGAGAGTTTTCGTAACCCTTTTTTTCATCTTCGAATTCCTTAAAATGTTAGAAACTTAAACTTCCTTGCAACATCAGTTAACATCGACTCTGTTGACCTCACGTTAAAAGGAAAATTTTCAATGATTTTCATCCTAAATTCTTTTTTTTTTAATATCTAAAACGAACGCTTCTTGTAACGTTGGTTAACGATCGACTCAGTTAACTCTACGTCATGAGAAACCTTTCAAATTACAATCGCATCGAACTAACGAATTCTACACGAGACAAGGTACTTTGGAATGCCAACTCGTGGGATTAATACTTCTGTCTTACGTCGCCTCCTCGATATCGCAGTCGATCTCTCTTATTCAAAACGTTCACGCTGTCAACTTACGATCAAATCACTCGCTGTATCGCTATCCATACAAGATCAACCCTTAGAAGTCTACCTATTGGATTAATTTCGGGACGAAATTTCCTAAAGTAGGGGAGACTGTAACAACCCGCACTTTCGTGCGTTGTTACCACTCGATATACTCGTTACGTCTAGCACCAGAGATTCGGATCATAATGTAACCATATCGTATATATCGCTATTCGAAGGATAATCGCATATTTTTGAAATACAATATCACCATACTACACTATTATCACACTAACACTCACGGAGGCATAGAGTGAGGACCTATTCTACCCTCCTCAGTGGCCAGGATGTGTCGAACGTAAACAATAAACGCTAACAAGGACTCTCGGGTGAGTGCTGTAGCTCCAGTCGTCATGACGATGATGACAATACGAGTAAAGGGTACCCCATCAGACTTTGTGGCACTACACGAAATAATGTTCACGATGACATCAAGAAAGGACCTATACTACCCCCATTGATGGCCGTGAAACGTCGCTAATAATCGCATACTCGAATCGAAGACCGATTGTTAATTTTCGAAACCTTGGATTGGATATGTAAATACGACCCCTAGTGATATACTATGTATGTATAATAACAATATAATGATAATATAAATTAATTATGGAAAGTACGTACTTCGAAAACTATCAAAACGATCGAAAACGGAGAAGTCCAACGCGTTGGGATAACCATCCGGATGGATCGGCAATCCGGGCCAGAACTCCCTTCTTCTCCACTGTTGCCTATAAATACCATGTCACACCACTTGAACAGTGATGTGACAGCTCCCACTCAACCAAACACGCTCCAGGACCCTTTCTCTCGATTCCCTCGCGATTCCGGTAAGATTTCAACCTAAAACTTGTACTTCTACAATCTACACTCGATTCTACATCATTCTATCTTTCAAAACTCAATTTCTAACCGAGAAATCTGCGGATTTGAGGCGTTTTTGAGGTGATGTTACCAAGAGTTCTTATGAACTTCAAGTTGTGGCCTCATTCCACTATAAACGGCTCAGATCTGGGGGATTTCCACGTGTTTTGATGACAAATCTCACCTAAATCTATGTATGCAACCAAGGACGGTGCGATTTCGAGTTAATCACGAGAAACCGTCAAGAACGGCCATTTCTGACGGAGCTGGGTGATTCCCGGCCGTTAGAACGCGTCGGAACTGATGAACTTTCAAGTGCTAGTGCGAAATTACACTACCCTAGTAAAAACGAGCGTATTCCTTCCGTCAAACACTCTGAAACAATGTTCAGAATGTGAAACACATGCCATCCGGACGGATGACATGTCCGCACGGATCACATGTCCGTACGGATGACATGTCCTCACGGATAACATGTAATCCGCACGGATAACATGTCATCCGGACGGATACATGTCATCCGGACGGATACATGTTAATCCGCACGGATAACCTGTCGACAGCACGAGTCACCCTGTTCGAACGGATGACAATCCGTACGAGTCACCCTTGTTCGAACGGATGACAATCCGCATAAGTTAAAACTTGTTCGAACGAATAACACATCATCCGGACGAAACCCATGCAATCCGCACGGATCACATGCAATCCGCACGGATCACGTGTAATCCGCACGGATCACCCATCATCCGGACGAATCACATATAATCCGCACGGATCACATGTAATCCGCACGGATGAGCACCATCTGACCAGATGACTGGCTTTTCAATGCTATTCTCGCTTAATCGTGCAACGTTTATTATATCCTTCAATGATTAACGCAGACGTACTCGCAACCGATCCAATCAAGTTGTGTTCCCGCTAAATACGCACTGTGAGTATACTTGAACCCCCTTTTTAATCGAATTTTGGGTGTAACATACGTTTCTAGCAAAATCGAACTTATCAAACGAATTATTCAAGCAATCGAATTATCACTTGCGAATAACTGTTATGCATAGATATACGTGATGCTAGTTGCATATGTGCTAGGGCTTATACTCGCGACGTCCCACCACGACTAGTATAGTACTATTGCACCCGACGGGGTCTAGTTATGCCATCGTACATTCGAGCATCGAGGACCTAGTTGGTAGTATCAGTTTTGTGAGTATATATGTCGTGTGTTACGTTCTTGCATAAGGAAATTCGCTACACTTTTATCTATTATGCTATACTTATCAAACCTGTATACTCGCCAATACTTTTGTATTGACAAATATTTTAACGTATGTTGCAGGTTAGATCGCAGACTATATCAAATCAAGCTAGGAAGTCTAGAAACTCAACTAAAATCTAGGTTGTCGGATTTGTATTGTTCGAGAGGACAAGAAATCTGTGATAACTTATGTGATTGTATTATTTGTTAGTATGGGATAACGAACGTAATAAATATTATCGCATTATAGTTGTTATGGATTCTCTTGAGCAATCTGATTCGCCTAGTGCCGCGCCCCGATGATTTCCGCCATCGGTTCGGGTGTGACAGGTTTAGACATTTAGTGAGCCCAATACCCAATTTCGTTAAGGCCTAAGGGCACGTTTTTTCGAGTTCGAAGAGGGTACATGAATTATCAGGGCCGACCCTGCCGATATCGTTACTATTGGGACGTTAATAGTATCCTTTTGGCATATCACAACTTTATATTTTAAGGTTTCTCTTTTGGTTACTATAGCAAGTGTCGGCACTGTAACAAATTGAACCGATACCGGCCAATTTCTCGCGGCGTAGCGCAGAGGAATCCAACTAGTTGAAATATAGTTTTTTTGTGCCAAACTATAAGAAATAATTTTGTAAGAATTTAGGAAAATAATATAATAGAACTGAAATCATTATTGTAAAAGAAATCCAAGTACATCAAACCTTTACCATATGGTCATTTATAAAACATTTTTATGTTTATTTTTATGTATGTTCTCATTTGGTTTACACCTTGTTTATTTTTATGTGTGTGTCGATATTAATTCACACTTTGACATAAACGATAGAAGTTCATGTTTCGACCTATAGTTTTTTTTGAAAATGAGTCGGGTCAAATATAATACATTTTTATTTTTTATGTATGTTCTCAATATTAATTCACACTTTGACATAAACAATTGTTATGTCAAATATAATACATCTTGACGTTCATTTTGTTCGGCAACGAGTCGGGTCAAATATAATACATTTTTATTTGACGGTAAAAATCCAATTACAATACGTTTTGACGCTGCTGAGTCTTGATGCAAAATGCATGGGTGGTGCAGTGGTTAGGTGGAACCCCACTAAACGAACCAAACCAGGCTCGATTCCTTTTCTTTTATATCGTATGAAATCGATATACTTTACTTTTGGATCCAACTGCAATGCTTATATAATTATACCAAGTTAGATCGAATACGTTGAAACACGCAATTTAGTATGGTTCACACATCATATAATGTTTGAACTAATCTATTCGATGTTTACAACGGACCCGCAGGTCATGTCACTAGTTAAAACTTTTTCTAGAATATAGTCATGTAGAAAATTGGTACATTAGCTATATACCAAAGCCTATGTCTTCATTAATGACAAACTTAGTCACGCAATTTAGCTATTTAGTTATAACTATAGTCACGTTTGGTGTAATCACATAGTTACTATAGTTTTGATAGCATGTTTAATGTTATCTATAATACACATATGTCAACATTAATACACAATATTACATATAAAGTATAAGTATAAGTATTATTAATATTGTGTTATTAATTTGAAATTTGAAATCATGTACAAAATGAACGAAACGTGTCTTCATAATGGCTACATTTACGTAATGCATGGCGATTAAATGTTTTTTTGTAATAAAAGTTTACCATCCATAATTCTATCTAAAGTAATTTGCAGTTGTACTACATATGTTGTTGTCCACAAATCGTAATGCATGGCGATTAAATGTTTTTTTGTAATAAAAGTTTACCATCCATAATTCTATCTAAAGTAATTTGCAGTTGTACTACATATGTTGTTGTCCACAAATATTTCATGCTCATTTTGACTTTGTTTAGATTTTAGTCGAAACCTAAATGCACATGCAATTTTTGACGTAGGAACCATATTCTAATATATTATAATAATTTATTTTGTTATATAAATACCCCTCGAACAAAGGTTAAGAAACAATCAAAATGGCCACCGAAAAGCCCTTCCGAGAAGTGGAGCTGTCTCAGCAAAAAGCTCAGGACGACGGCGTTTTATTCCCTGTGGTGCTGTCTCCGAACAGTAGCACTGATTCAACTGCAGCACAACTCTACAGTTTCGAGGATGCGATCCGAGCTCATAAGCCTTGGCTGGAGTCTCTTCTCCTCAAAAGTGGCGCTATTCTCTTCCGAGGTTTCCCGGTTAAATCTCCTTCCAACTTCAAAAGCGTCATCGAAGCCTTTGGATATCCGGAGATGCCTTACGATAGCGGCGTAGCCCCTCGAACCAAAGTCGTTGAGAGGGTTTACACAGCTAATGAAAGCCCTCTAGATAAAGAAATTCCTTTTCATCACGAGATGGCTTACGTTAGTTCCTTGATTCTATACTTTTTTTTAACGGAAAATTTGTATCACTAACGGATCACTAGAGTATTGTCGTGCCACCAGCGAAACCACCCGATCATATCCATATCCACTAGACAATAATGCTTATACACTCTATACCTTATTTGCTTTCTATGTTTTGGTTAAGCTCGTTAGTTGTTATTCTATCTCTAGTTTTAATGTTTATTATTATTACTAGGTTATATCTCTTTATGAAAAACTCTTTGTGTAACAGCTTCCATTTCACCCCAGCAAGTTATTTTTCTTTTGCGAAGAAGAACCAGAAGCAGGAGGAGAAACTCCAATAGTGTTGAGTCATATTGTATATGAAAAGATGAAAGAACGACATCCGGATTTCGTTGCGAAACTGGAGGAGCATGGATTGACGTATATAAAAATAGCAGGTGAAGATGACGATCCATCATTCTACAGCGGTGGCGGTAGTTGGAAGTCGGCATTCAAGACCAATGACAAAAATATTGCAGAGGAAAGGTAGTCAGTCGTGTATCTTTCTTCATAATAAACCTATGGTTGCTGGGCCAGGATGTGAATTTTATGCAACCTATACGCTGCATATAGCTCTATACGCAGCATATTAAAACCCTAAGTGTGCAAATAGGCGCCATAAGTGTGCCAATAGTCTGGGCCATATCGAAATACCAATTTAAGTTTTTGGGATTGTCAGGGCGGCGAAGCTGGGAGCAAAGCTTGAATGGATGGGGAATACTGCAAAGATTATTTTAAATCCATTGCCCGCAATTAAGTTTGACAAGGAGAGTTGCCGGAAAACGTGGTTCAATAGTCTTGCAGTTAGTTACGTTGGACCCGCGACAGAGAAAATTGGCAATCGAAATACATCGGTGGAGTTGGGTAACGGCGAACAAGTGGATGATGATGTTGTGAAAGACCTTTTGAAAATCATGGAAGAAGAATGTGTTGTAATGCCTTGGAAGATAGGCGATGTCTTGCTGCTCAATAACATGACAGTTCTTCATAGCCGGTGGCCACTAATAAAGCCCCCACGTCGTATACTGGCTTCCCTGTGCAAGTGATTAAAAAAGACCATATGTTTTTATGTAACATTAATGTATGTTGTGATCAAACTTTGCAATATGAATAAAGCTACAACTTAACATATCCATCAATGTTTAAAGATATCTATTAGTCAACCACTGATAAGGACGATCAATATATATTATTCAACTAGTGATGATACCCAATGCTTCAAATACATATGAGGTGTAAAGATAGAGGGACGTACGTAGAAAAAAAAAGGAGGAAACTGATGCAAGAATGGGATGTAAATGAGGCTTGAAATATTAGCTACAATATTTTTCCCTCTCACAACCAATATTTACTCTATTGTATACGATTTAACTAAATAAACTATATAAATAAAATGCATACGATGTTCATTCATTCATCAATCAAGGAATAGTTTACAAGTCAAAATGCATACCATGTTCATTCATTCATCAATCAAGGAATAGTTTACAAGTCATAGTTGTCTATAAAAAGACAACACATGTTATATTGTTTTACAAAAAGACTTGTACAAAATAAAGTTTTAAATCACCAACGCTTTGCATTCTATATCTTGCTCGAGGGCAAGATATATGAACCAAACCCTTCAAAATGGGATGACATCACAGCCTTGACTATCTTGTACTCTTGAAACTGAACCGAGCAAGGATCCACTTAATTGCCCGAAATACATGTAAGTTTAAAAAGTCAACAAAAGTTGGTGAATTCATGTGTTTGAGTTCGTATCAAATGAATCTTCAATACATATGAACATTTTTTATAGGAAACTGTATGTAAAAGTGTGGTATGTAAAGTGTCTATAAAATCGTTGATCATAAATGTTTTGAAAGGACATTAATATGTGTGCCAACATAGGAAGCAATCCAACCCATGACAATTTAGTGCCGATTAACCTCGACTGTGACATGAAAGCACTTCATGCGGCCTCACGGACCCATGAGTGGAGCTCGCCAAAACCTAATAGATCCACCCCTTTTGTTCCTCGGTCTGTAAGTGATTAATGGTGATTAAGTTCCACCCTATTCTCAAAAGTTGGGTCGATTAGACGTTGACGATAAACCGGTATTAAAAGCTCTTTTGTCCTTGGACGACCTCGGTATCTTACCATCACTATACTACGCTAACGATGGGTGCACTTGCCCTAGCGTGTTGTAGAGAGTGATAGTGTTATATCGTGTTTTATAAATTTAAAGCTTGATAAAAGAGTAAAAAAGTACTTAGAAATATAATAATAATCATACACCCTCGCTCCACGTCAAGTTTTTTGCGCCGTTTCCGGGGACACAAGGACTTTAAGAAAGCTTAAAATCAACGGCCTAGTAATTTTCGTTAGTTTTTATGTCCAAATTTATGTTCTCTTTTCTGAAAACTTTAGTTACAGTAGCTTCACACGGGGCCGTGTTGTATTGATACGGGATGTGTGTAGTCTGCAGTAACTGGAAACTTTTTACAGAAGGCTCACACGGAGCCGTGTTTTATTCGACACAGGGCCGTGTAAAAACTCCCAGTATCGAATAAAACACAGTCCTAAGCACGGGTCCGTGTTCAGAAAGCACGGGGCTGTGTAAAACTTCTGTGTTCACAAAAAAAAATCTAATTTCCGAAGACCGTAATCTTCTGAGTACTATTCAAACAATGGATTATTATATGGGAGATTATGATTACTACGATTATGATGCTTATGAGGAACCATATTGTACCATATGTGCTGAATCCCATTCGGTACAAAATTGTTACCTTTTTCAACCATCAACCTCATACACAACATATGAGGAATCAAGGTTTGAGCTTCCAAAATCAAGCTTTGATTGGAACACTCCAACATTTGAAACGTACGAGACACCACCTACAATCGTTCCCAAAGCCAAAAGGCTCATACAAAGTCTCAAGAACTTACAATTCTTGTTCAAGCAATCTCGTGTAAAAGAAGAGACCATTTGTATTAAAGAGGTAATAATAGAAGATGTAAAACCTAAGGAGCCAATAAAAGAGGAACCACTCAAAGAAAAGTCAACACATGAAGATGAAAAACCCGAACCAAGCACCTTAAAGGTAAATCATGAAGTGGAATGATGTGGTCGAGCGTGGTTATAATTTTTGTTATATTTTAAGCACTTTTTACTTGTGGATCAAGCTTTAAATTTATAAATCATGATATAATACTACCACTCTACACACGTTAGGGCAAGTGCACCCATCGTAAACGTAGTATAGTGATGGTAAGATACCGAGGTCGTCCAAGCACACAAGAGCTTTTAATACCGGCTTATCGTTAACATCTGTGAATGAATTATGTCTGTAGCTTCCGTCTTGTATCGAGTCTTAGTATAATGTTTATTGTGTAATTCCTTACGAAATGAAAGGTTTAGTA